>CM062295.1:227736506-227899769 GCA_031216915.1 Pictodentalium vernedei
AGACAGAAGGTAGGTTAGAGAGCTAATGGAGAATTACTGTATAGAGACTGAAGATCAAGAAGGGGAATTAAAGCAAGGGCGAAATTTTATTAAGGGAAGGGCGCTCGAGGAATGCAACAGAAACTGACGCGCTGGTATAGGGCCAAGAGTTCTTTAGATAGGTTAAATAAAAAATGATGAGCCAGGTTCTGAGAAGTACCTAAATAGGTCGTTTGGGGGTCATTGTTATTTAAAGGGAGCTCCAAGTCACTGGACTTGAGAGAGAGAGAGAGAGAGAGAGAATCGAGAAAGGCGGGGAAAGATGAACAATGAACAACTGCAGACCCCGGAACATTTCATTTTACAATGTCAAAATATTTGCCCAGTGGAACAGGGCTCCTTGAGAAACAAATGGAAAAATTGGATTAAAACATGAGGAACAAATGGATAAGAAATAACACGAGGAAAGGGGTCAATATTATAGTTGGACACGACGAGAAAGTGCCAATGCGCGGGGGAGGGGGGCGGGGGGGGGGGGGGAGGGGGGATTATGAAACAGTAAGTAACTGAATGCTGGGAGATAATGAGGGATAGTTGGGGAGAGTCTTTGTCTTCGCGAAAACCTTCATTTAACGCCAATAGATTATATATTTTACAAACGTGTCAACTCCATAAGTATCTGGGAGCTTAAAAAGTGAAAGATAATAATAATAATAATAATAATAATAATAATAATAATAATAATAATAATAATAATAATAAAATCCTCACATGGTGCTCTATGGCTCTGCAAAATAGCAAAATACCTTATGGAAAGGACAAAATTACAATTTGTTGCTGTGATTAAAAGTCTCCTCTTGGTCGGTCGGGGCAAGGTCCAGCCACAAGCAGCACCCAGCAGCCATGCTGGCATCTGGTCGATGGGGGGGGGGGGGGGGGGGGGTGCGGTGAACATTTCATACAGATTAGTACAACAGTCAATTGCTCTGGGTTGTCGTTTTCCATCAAGTTGACGATACCAGATCAGTCCGATGTTTAAATTGCCCAGGGGCGTGGTTATAGGATGCTGTTTCGGTGGGGTATGCTCCCTTTGAATTTCCAGCTGTTCCCCTTCCCCCGCCAGCGAACATCCAACTATTGAAAAAAACATTTGATCTGTACTCCATCCCCCTTGAGTGAGAATTTTCCAACTGCTACTTGTGAATTCCCGACTGCTGAAGAAAGCCGAATGGACTCCTTTCCCTTGTTTTTGACATATATGACCTTGGGGCTCTGGAGTTGAAATCGTCTCATGAGTGCAACAAGGCGCCATCTACAAAGCTCTTGTGCGATGAAATATTAACTTCAGTTCAAAAACCATGAGGCCATGCAATTTTCACCTTATTTAACTGGTAGAGTGCTGGAAGTGCAGGTACTGCAATTTAAAGGCTCCAGATTCAATGGCTGTGCTTCATATTATCTTCGAAGGGATATTATTTAGACTTTTATGATTTTCCTTGTTACAATTATTATAAATTGTAATAAGAAAAAGACATGTGTACAAATTTTAATGTCCCAACATAATTTAGCACTCTACCAGTTAAGACTTAAAATGTCCAACTATTGAAACGTTTGCCCCACCTAACCCACCACCCTCCCCCCCGCCCCCACCCATGCATCCAAATCCTGGAAATACCATTGTGAAACCCTCGGAGTAAAGGCCTTGCATCGGTAATGCAAAACATGTATCTAGGTATTGTACACCACGATTGCAGTGTGTATTGATCGTTAAGCGAAACAATGCAGACATTGGGAAATGTGGTACGT
This sequence comes from Pictodentalium vernedei, assembly GCA_031216915.1. Taxonomy (NCBI): domain Eukaryota; kingdom Metazoa; phylum Mollusca; class Scaphopoda; order Dentaliida; family Dentaliidae; genus Pictodentalium; species Pictodentalium vernedei. The sequence continues at coordinate 227,738,292 of CM062295.1, forward strand.
ACACCTTGCGTGAAATCCAGATTGCGCGTTCAACGTAATGTGAAAACCCATCTGATTGGGCGTTACGCGTCTGAGTGACATTTCTTATGACGTAAATGAAATGCTTCGATATAAAATGGTGTCGAACAAGAAATTAAAAGGCCTATGACCGCTGAAGGTGAGATTTTTCTTTAAGAAATCAGCTTCGTTCACTTTTTCATATGCTTAATATTGGTGTAGAGGCAAACCACAACTCGGGTAGAGTATGCATGGGACAAGAATCAACGATCCTTGGTAGAGCCTGTAGCTCTCGTGAAATACAGGGGAAAGTCCCCCTCGGGTCGCTGATTCCAATCCCTTGTACTCCACCCTCGTTGCGTTTTGTCTTATTACCACATTTCTTATACCCGATGTTATTGGTGACGAACGAGATTATTTTTTCAAATGTATTCGCTACTCTGACGTTCGAACGGGATCATAAATCAGTGAATTAAGCATGGTGCTTAAATAATTAAGCATCTGGTGACGAACGAGATTATTTTTTCAAATGTATTCGCTACTCTGACGTTCGAACGGGATCATAAATCAGTGAATTAAGCATGGTGCTTAAATAATTAAGCATCATGCTAAAATAACATAGCCTGATGCTTAAATTATATAACATGATGCTTAATTAATTAAACATCATTCTTAATTATTTAGGCATCATGCTTAATTATTTTTGCAGCATCCATACAATCATATCAAACAATATAGCATCATGCTTAATTATTAGAGTATCATGCTAAAATGAAATTTATGACCTTCCGTACGTGGATCTGATTTCAGCATCATGCTATATTATTTATGCAGCTTTCATGAAATCATACCAAATAATACAACATGATGCTTAAATAATCAGGCATCATGCTTAATTAAAGTGCATGATCCTCCTCTAATTCAGCATCATGCTAAATTAATTCAGCATCATGCTATATTATTTATGCAACATTCGTTAAGTCGCGCAAAATAATATACCATGATGCTTAAATAGTTAGACATCATGCACAATTAAAGAGCACGATCCTCCCGTAATTCAGCATTATGCTAAATTAATTCGGCATCATGCTAAATTATTTATGCAACATTCGTTAAATCGCGCAAAATAATATAGAGGTTTAAATAATTAGACAGCATGCTCTATTAAAGTATATGATCCTCCTGTAATTCAGCATCATGCTAAATTATTTAAGCATCATGCTATAATATTTGCGTGATTTAACGAATGCTGCATAAATAATAACATAGTATGATGCTGAATGGTGTAACTGACTGGTCACAGGGTTTTTTTTCTTGAAGTGCTTGAACCCAAAGGGTGCCTTCCCTTTTCGCCAATTCCCTTTTCGTCAATTCCCGTTTTGTCACTTACCAATACATTAATTCTCTTTTCATCAACCAGTTATTAAAAATTGACCCTTTGATCCCCATGCTATCTTCCACGCCAGTTCAACTGTCAGTCAGTCAACTGACAGCAACTGAAAGCGCCCACATTCATTATTTGGGGGTAGGCAAATTAATATCTTCAACCTGCAGCCTTAGGGCTGCATGTTGAAATATTGATTGGTCTACCCCACACCATCCACTTAGCAGACATCCTACTTAATGAAATTATAAAGTATCATGTTCTTGGGCCGGGAAAACAGCCTCTCTTGTTGAATAGGTTAAAAGGGGTTAGTACTGAGTGAAAATACTTACGTGTGCTCAAAATATAGATGCTGTTTCTGTAAACAGGTGTTTTATGGGTATTCTTCCCGTTTCGTCCTTTTCCTTTTCGTCAATTCCCGTTTCGACACTTCCCAACGCATCAATTCCCGTTTCGTCAGTTCCTTTTTCGCCAACCAGTTTATTACAAATTTAAAAGGGTGAATACTGAGTGAAAATACCTACTGCTGCCCAGAAATTAGATGGTATTTTTATGAACTTATGTTATATGGATATTTTTCATTCTCAACTCATTTCTCTGTAGGATGACTTGTAAGCTCGTGTATTGATAACAATACAATACTCAGCAGTGCATTATTTTCACACTTTATCCCATAAATGGCCGTTTATTTGAACAATAAAGGCCTTGGATAAATTTTTGCTTTATTCACCAAGTAGGGTGATAAATTTTCCCCATAGGTTTAACACTGAAAGAATTTATGCCCCAAGTAGCGACGAACTTGTTGACCTCTGGCCTCTACCACATTTGTCTAACATATTTAATAGCTCGATTGTTGATTTCTTTAAATCTTTTTGAATGCCAGTAGAAAACACCACCCACTGCTAATATAATAAAGTATTTTTACAAGTTTAGCTCAAGTTTGTAGGGGAATTATTTTTAGACAGAAATGTATTACTGCGCTTTGTTTATTTTTGCCAATTTTGCTGGTCGATCGAATTGAAACAATGTTCTCATGACTTCTCACTGTGTTTTGTAGCGAATTATGGCACGATTTTCCGCCACTGTCCAGTAGAAGATTTATGAGATAAACAAAATAAACGTATAGTGTTTTCAAGTAAAACATTTATTCTACTCGTAGGATTAAGAATGAAACCGACTTAATCCTACTCGTAGAATATTTTTTTTTACTTGGAAACACTATACCTTTATTCTATATTTACGTTATAGGAAAGAATAAATTGGTATGCTTGTGTTTTTACTTGTTATGTCCATTGAAAAATGGGATGCAAATATTAAGGATAAGTAGATGAGGAATAACATGAGGGAAAGGGTCAGTTTTATAGTTGGGGAGATCGATAAAGCGCCAATGGGGGGAATTACAAAACAGCTTTTGACTGAATGTTGGGAGATTAGGGGGGGGGGGGAGAGTGGGGAGGAATAACCTGACGGGGGAATGGATCGATGTAGGCCTCTACTAATCGGCGGAAAGCCAAAGAATTATTATTACATGTTGTGTCAATGAGAATAATTTTATAAAATAGGATTTTAGGGAACGAATACCCAGACATTTATTAACTAATTGGTGGTTTTAAACAAGAGAGATTTGAGAGACATTTGTTAAAATTGTACAGTTGGCAAATAGTAGCGCACACACATGTGAAAAGTACGTGCCTTGTCATGAGAAATTGAAGAAATCTAAAGGGAACACCTTTTTGTGATCATAGGGAAAAACAACACTGGGAAAAAACCTCCCTTCCACACTTCCCGAAAAATTATTTACGACACTTTCGACAGCCAACGTACCAACTCTGCACATGGAATGTTAGCATTGGTTGATGACGAATTCACCAGCGACGTGCAGTATGCTTTAGTACACAGCGCCAACTTCCGTCAACGTGGGCAATTGGGATTAAATGTCTTACCTAAGGACACAACGAGGTTCCCCTGGCGCGGATCGAACTGTGGACTTTTCGGTTTGAAGTCCAATGTCGTAACCACTAGGGCACAGCGCTCCCAGTTGAGGGTTAACCCTTTGAACCCCGGTGGTATCTTTCATGTCAGTTAAATTGTAGCAAGAGTCCATATTCTTTATTTGGGGAGAGAACAATTAATATTTTCAACGTGCAGTATTAAGGCTGCACGTTGAAAATATTGATTGGTCGGCCATACACATTCACTTAGCAGCCTCACACTTATTGAAATTATGGCGTATCATGTTCCTGGGTCGAAAAGCGGTCTGTCGGGTTCAAGCAGGTTTTGTTACCCTTGGCGCAAATATTACTCAAAATTACGTCTATAAAATCGTTATTTCACCATGAGAGGTGATGAAAGAAGATTCCATTTCCTTTCCTTTTTCTCTTTTAAATTTGGATCTTAATCTGAAATTATCCCTCGAAGATTTCGCCAGAAAAAAAGTGTTATTTTATTACATCGTAAAAACGGTTGCATAGCGTTCATTATCTTAACACACTGAACACTGGTGGTACCTCCCATGTCAGTTCAATGGAAGAAATTGGAAGAGTCCATATTTATTATTAGGGGGTTTGTTTGTTTGTTTGTTTGTTTGTTGGTGGTTAACGTCACATATTTATGCACTATGGCTAATCGTGACACAACATGGAGATGAAGTCAAGTTTAGTCAATCGTTGATCTACATGTTGCCCATTTTAGAGGACTTTCACCCCAAGCATTGGGGACTGGGTCCTATTTTACTAGTAAAGCGGAACTGGTTTACCACAGTAAACAAGTGCTGCTTACTTCCCGGGGTTCCCACGGGGAATTATTAGGGGGTAGACCAATCAATATTTTGAACTCGCAACCTCAGGCAGGCATCCTACTTAATGGAAGTATGACGTACCATGTCCCTCGGCCGGCAAAAGGGCTTCTCGGGTTCAAAGGGTTAAAATGTTAGTAAAAGAAGTATTCTCGATCATTTTTCAATTTCACAGTTTTGGGGGTTTTTAGCTCGACTTGAGAAAGTCAAGCTGAGCCATTGCCATCACTTCTCGTCCGTCAGCGTACGTACGGTTGTACGTACGTACGTACGGTTGTACGTACGTACGGTTGTACGTACGTTAGTACGTACGTACGTGCGTTAGTAACTTAGTACGTACGTACGTTAGTATGTACGTCCACAATTTCCTTTGGCACATCTCACAGGTCGCATTTGTGATCAGATCGCTTTGAAACTTGGTATGCTTGTTTGGGGTGACCTCTAGATGGGAGCTATCGATTTTCTTCAATTTCCGTCAAAAAATGTTGCCGCGGCCAATGTTCTTAGAACTTAGTTTAGTCAGAAAGCCTCAATATTTCCCTTTGGCACACCCTACAGGGCACGTTTATGATCGGGTTGCTTTGAAACCTGGCATGCTTGTTTGGGTTGACCTCTAAATGGGAGCTATCGATTTTCTTCCATTTCCGTCAAAAAATGTTGCCACGGCCAACGTTCTTAGAACTTAGTTTAGTCAGACCTCAATATTTCCCTTTGGCGCATCCTACAGGGCACATTTATGATCGGATTGCTTTGAAACCTGGCATGCTTGTTTAGGGTGACCTCTAGATGGGAGCTATCGCTTTTCTTCAATTTCCGTCAAAAAATGTTGCCGCGGCCAACGTTCTTAGAACTTAGTTTAGTCAGACCATAATATTTCCATTTGGCACACCTTACAGGGCACATTTATGATTGGATTGCTCTGATACCTGGTATGCTTGTTTGGGGTGACCTCTAAATGGGCGTTATCATTTTTTTTTCCATTTCCGTCAAAAAATGTTGCGCGGCCAACGTTCTTAGAACTTAGTTTAGTCAGACCTCAATATTTCCCTTTGGCACACCCTACAGGGCACATTTATGATCGGATTGCTTTGAAACCTGGTATGCTTGTTTGGGGAGACCTCTAGATGGGAGCTATCGGTTTTCTTCCATTTCCGTCGAAAAATGTTGCCGCGGCCAACATTCTTAGAACTTAGTTTAGTCAGACCTCAATACTTCCCTTTGGCACACCCTACAGGGCACATTTATGTTCGGATTGCTTTGAAACCTGGCATGCTTGTTTGGGGTGACCTCTAGATTGGAGCTATCGATTTTTTTCCAATTCTGTCCGTCAAAAAATGTTGCCACTGCCAACGATCTTTGAACTAAGTTTAGTCAGGCATCAATATATTCCTTTGGCATGCCCTACAGGGCACATATATGATCAGGTCGGTTTGAAATGTATTCTTGTTTGGAGTTACCTCTAGATGGGAGCTATTGATTTTCTTCGATTTTCTTCGATTTCCGTCAAAAAATGTTGCCACTGGCAATGACCTTCGATGAACTTAGTAAAAACTTGATGCAGTTGAGCATCAATATTTCCATTTGACACACCCTGCTGGGTACATTTAAGATTGGATCGCTTGCAAACTTGGTGTGCTTGTGTAGGGTGACATCTATATGGGAGCTATCGATTTTCTTCCATTTCTGTCAAAAAATGTTGCCGCTGACCTTTGAACTTAGTTTAGTCAGACCTCAATATTTCCCTTTAACACACCCTTCAGGGCACATTTATGATCGGATCACTTTGAAACTTGGTATATGTGTTTGGGGTGACCTCTAGATGTGAGCTATTTTTTAATTTGCATAAAAAGTTATTGTCGTTATCACCAGCCTTTGAACTTACTGCATTTGTGCATCAACTTATCCCTTTTGCACTCTCTGTAGGGTATATTTATGAATTTCCATAAAAAAACAAACCCAAAAAACCATTGCCACAAAGCAATGCCCTTCTACTTAGGGCATTTGTACATTAACATCTTCCTTTGGCATGCCTCAGAGGGCACATTCATTATCAGGTTGTTTTGAAACTTTGTATGCTTATGCAGGGTGACAAAGATAGGAGCTATTGATTTTCTTTTCATTTCCATCAAAAAATGTTGCTGTTAGCAACAATCTTTGAATTTATTGCATTTGTGCATAAACATTCTTTGACATGGTCCACAGGCCACATTTATCATAGGATTGTTTTTGAACTTGGTGTGCTCATTGGTCAAGCACTCTAGATAAGAGCTGTTGATTAGAATTCATTTCTGTGAAAAAAGTTACCATTTACAATAACCTCTGAACATACTGCATTTGTGCATCAACATTCTTCCTTTAGCCAGTCTTACAGTTTACATTTAAAAATGCATGGGTTACTCTGACGTTGTGCACACACAATGCTGTTATGTTGAAATTTCATCAAATAACATTGGTACCAATGATCTTCAAAAGTGCCATTTCATGTATAACTTACCAAGTTCAAGTCTGTCAAGTTCAGCTACAGTGTCATTGACACTTTCATTTTTATTCTTTTCAAAATTTTATTTTTCGAGTGATCAAAATCTATCTATCATTATGTGGATAGCATTTTGTATTGTATTATTTTTTTGTGTAAAATTTTAGGACCACATTACGTTGCGAGAAAGTTCTGTATGTATTCGTGGTGGGTGGTCCGACAGTTAATCGGTGGTTCTCCGGATATAGACAGAACGACATACCGTGTGAATGGGTTCATCAATATGGCACGAGTGCCAGCGCGGAAGGATAGAATAAGAGGCCGAAGGCCTCGATTTTTTATCCTTCTGCGATGGCACAAATGCCATATAGATTAACCCATGCACACGCGTGTGTCGTTCTGTGTTTATTACACGCCTTCGCGTCTATAAAACAATTATTGGAAGGACACTCAGCAATTCATTTGGCAACTATTAACACAAAGAACACATTTTATCGCCAACTAAATTTGCGAGGACAACCCGTGTTGCTATTTCGCCCCCTGAATTCCAATGTGCTCTATGTGTCTACTGACACTTAGAACACTCTGGAACTCAGAGGGCGATTTTCAGCTATCGCTAGCGATTCAAATTGTAATTGCGTTGCACGGTTTATAGAAAGTTCCAGTGAAATTTCGCTTCTATTTAGAAATAGTCCGTCAACGATTTCCGTTCCGCACATACGTGTGGAACAGATTTTATTTTCCACATGGTTTAGTGTTAATGTAGATGGAGATTTCATAGAACAGGCGTGCAATAAACTCCAGTTCCCTGCACCCGTAAAACCTTCAGACCCTATATGACTCTGTCTATTAAAACTATCTTCAACTTCCAATAGATACACAAAAATGTGGTCAGTGAGTGGGACAACACGATGGCTGGGAAAGGACATCATATGATTTTGTTTTTCTTGTATTATCTCGATCGATCGACTTATTATCTCGATCGATCGGCTTAGTATCTCGATCTATCGACTTAGAATCTCCATAGATTGGTTTAGTATCTCGATCGATCGACTTACTATCTCCATAGAGCGACTTAGTATCTCGATCTTCGACATTGTATCTCCATAGATCGGCTTAGTATCTCGATCGATCGACATATTATCTTATCTATATTCGGTATATTAATACTACTAAGGGTTAAGATGGGGCCAACAGGCGGTATATACCGCCCATACTATACCACCATTCTAAACTTACAGGCATTACTCCCACCCCACAATACTGCCTGAACTAGCATTACATACTACCTACACCAGCTGTAGGATAATATGAAGCATTAGGTGGATTAGTAGTATAAAGGGTCAACAAGAGACCTACAGGGGTATATTACGCCCTAACTAGACAGTAATGCATTACCTCCACCCCACCACACACCACTGCTTGGCGTAGCATTATGTACAACCCATACCAGTCATATCATAATACAAAGCAATCGTGGGATTTAAAGCCTGATTGGGGAGGAGGGGGGGGGGCTGGTTCAGGTGCTAGTGGGAACTTTTGGAGACTGAACATAAAGCTGGTTTGGGGACTATTGGGTGGGTGGCGTAATGCATGGTCGTCTAGTGCGGTATTGCGAGATAGTGCTTGATTGTTTAGATTGGTAGTATAGTGTGGGCGTCATATATTCTTGTAGATCGAATCTTAATCCTTGTTGTATTAACCCACCGATTGCTTTGTACTATCCTATGACTGGTATAGGTAGTATATAATGCTGGACAGGCGGTATTGTGGGTGGGTGGGGGTAATGCATGGTCGCCTAGTGTGGTAGGAAAGGATTACGTTCTGTGCCCCTGTTAGCCCTTAGTACTATTAATCCAACAAATTTTTCATATTATGCTATGACTGGTATATGTAGTACGGTATGGTATGAGTAATGCCTGGTAGTTTAAAACGATATAGTATGGGGCGGTATATACCTCTGTGGGGTCCATCTTAACACAAACATGACAATTTGGATCCCGATACTCAGGGGCGCCGGAAGCACTTCAGGACGGGAGGTCAGATCCCGGGAAAAGGGCATTTACTTGCACTAGCAGTCCCGCGATGACATGCCGACGACCGAAGATCCAAGATGGGGTCTTTGAGAGGAAGAGTCGTTCTCCCATCGGGTGGGGGAACCTCCTCCCAAACTCCTTCATCGAAGTTTGAATGCCCCCAGAACGAATGTGGGTGTATTTTATCTTTACTTCGAGAATAATTCATTGAAAAAAATGAGTGACAAACCTGGGGAAGAGCCTCCGAAGGCAGGGAGGGTAGATCCCCCCTTTGTCCCCCCTGCGTTCGGCGTCCCTGCCGATACTGTTAATCAAACCAGAAGTTGGGAACTCCATGCGTCAGGACAGACACAGATATTTTATTTATCCTCAAATAAATTTCAAATAACTTTTGAGTTGTGTTCAGCTATAATCCTAACTAACTATTTTATTCCCACTACATGCAGATGGAATATTTTAATAGTCGGGACTTGAACCATCATGGTCGTGACAAATCAGGTTTACACGTCCCCAATGGATCATCTTCCTGACACCCTGGAGTGTAAACGGTATTAGAGCCATTGTATCAACTCCGTTACTATTAAAACAGTGCAAGCACCCAGCCTGGAGCCAATACTATAAAACTTTTAAAATTGTATTTCCCAGAATTGTATTTTCTGCCTATTAATATAACTGACTAAAATGAATCATTAACACTTTAAAAGATATGGCAATTTGCCAACTGGCAAATTGCCACATCTAAAAAATGTTAATGGTTCATTTCAACCCATTTAAAGTTATAACTAGAAAATACAATTCTAGAAAATACAATTATAAAAGTTTCATAGCATTGGCCCCAGCTGCATTTTCCGTCTTTCTGACAATTTAGGCCCAATCCAAGCATTTTGATGGAGAGCATGGGCAAAAACATCAAGCTATAAAAAAATCTCTGGAAATTGTGACAGATTGGCAATCTGCGAGTTGTGAAGGGTTGTGGCAATCTTCGAGTTTTAAAATATTGTGGCGGGTTGTGGCAAACTCTGAGGTTGTAAAATTACCATAATGGTAAAAAGGGATCTATTTGAAAATAAACTAGCCAGATGAAAGTACGTTTTTTCGTTGTTGGTAACTCAAGCCTTGACATTATTTCTCGAGAAACGCTCAGAAGGGGCTTCCCAAAAACTGATATCAAGTGCTGTAATTATAAAATTCTCGTTTAAAAATGATCTGCCCCTGTGAGAACCATGCTTTTTGTTAAATGAAATCCTAACACCTTATGGAAATTTCAAAACTTAATTTTTTTCGCCACAGGACCCTCACTCTGGGCCCTTTCGTTTTCGCTGAGACTGACATTCTCTCTCTCTCTCTCTCTCTCTCTCTCTCTCTCTCTCTCTCTCTCTCTCTCTCTCTCGAACGACAAAACAATAGCGCAGAACTAAAATATATTATTTTCAATTAAATGTTAACCCTTTTAACCCTAGTGGTATCTCCCATATCAGTTCAATGGCAACAATTGGAAGAGTCCATATAATTTGGGATAGGCCAATTAATATTTTGAACGTGCAGCCTTTGGGCTGCACGTTAAAAATATTGATTAGTCTACTCTACACATTCACTGAGCAGCCAACTTACGTAATGTAATTATGACGTATCATATTCCTCGGTCGGAAAAGCGACACCTCGTGTTCAAAGGGTTAAACCAAAGAGCCGATCTTCGCTAAATGTTATCCTGTACTTTACCACATGCACACAAATCAAGGATTTGAGAACTCACGACTGGTTTTGGGTTTCTCCTTTTTAAAAGTCTTGGGACCTTATTCAGGTTTTTAATGTAATATCACGTCCAGGATGAAACAATACTCCACTCGTTAGAGTGATCGCGTACAAAATTATACGTTTATAGACAGTGCAAAGATAAAATAGTCAAAACGGTTCCTGTGTACATGAAGAACATCCGACAACTTTACCTTGGCTATAACCCAATCAATTTTTTTCCAAGCATTCATAACACGCCAACAAAGACTGGCGCATATGTTTAGTACACTTTCTTATTGGAGAAATATGTTTGGCACTTTCTCTCTATTGTACAGTGTTGTTAAAGTCGAGGTTTCAGAGATTGCGTAGGTTGTATTAACTTCAACTCGTCAGTCATAGTGAATGGTGTTTATTGAAATACAGTTTTAAAAGTACTTATGGCGGGAAGGCATTTCTTTGTCTTCTTGCCCGAGGCGGAAATCAGTCGATTGTATTGCAATTGTCACAATGGTAACGTCCAGTATATATAAAGAGTGCACTCGTACCACGTTAGTGCGCTTGCATAAGCGGACAGAGAATTTTGGTTGGATCGTATTGAACAGTTTTTTCTGCGCGTTCAACATGATAAGTTACATCATTCCATAGTTATTCCTCTCGATCCTGGGCTCTTCGATTGTATAGTTGTATTGAATATTGTCCACAAATAATGGGTAACTTCGTTTTTCATTTTAGAGAGAATCAGTAGAACATTTTAATCCCCTGTACTAACTTATTTTATCAGTCGGCACTTGAGCCATCACATCCATGACAAATCGGGTTTAACCCTGATGTCAAAATACAGAAATTTCAAATAGCAAATGTATCTCATAATGCAACTAGGGATTTAACCAATTCAGTCTTGTTTAACAGAGCTCACGTACAAGACTGAATTCGTTAAATTCCTAGTTGAATTATGGGGAAAATTTGCAGGTTAAAATTGAAACTCGTTACGCATAGGGTTAATCCTTCAACCGCAAGAGGGTTGTGTGGTTAAATTATTCCCAACTTTCCGTACAAATCTGGTGATATTTATGACGTCGATTGCCAAATGTATGTCTACCGAGATGGAAAGATTATAGTATTTCCCCATTGTATGGTAGTAGTATGTATATTGGGTCATAATAGCGGTTTCATTTTTGTTTTTGGGCGCTCATAAAATAGCTCACTTCTGTGCATTCAACCTTACATCAGGTATTCCATTCCATAGAAAATCATAAGTCTGTGATCACAAAAGCGACCATAAAGGTTCGACCAGGCCGCAACTGGGTAGCGATCTGGTCGAGATTTTCTGTCTGTCTTCTCATCCACTACTATGTGTGCCGCCCGCAACACCTATCGGAGAAGAAATGCGAAAACATTATAAGCCACATGCCATTGTGGTTTGTGTTTCGTGATTTGGCCTTGGTTGCGATGGGGTCTGGTTTATGTAGAACGGTTGAACCAGTAATAATAACACTGTGGCCGGCCGCTGATTTGTCGCGGTTCTTGTATGAGAAGGCCTTGGTTACCCCTGTACTCCCAACGACCTCCCTATTCCCACGCTTCTTCTCTCCTCCCAACACTCCGAGACGAACTGCTTGATGACATCCCTTGCCCCATTCTTCCCAATCTCTCCGATTAGCATATTAACCCTCTCTTTTGAGTCGCCCACTAACCACATGTCCTTCATTCTCCCATCCCACTTCCCCATTATACTCCCAGTGAATTTTGTTCTTTTAGACTGGTATTTTGGACATTCTGAAAGAAAGTGTTCCAGGGTCTCCACCACGCCCAAAATACGCATCTGGCGCTCCTTTTCATTGTTTTTTTTCCAATTTTCCCCTCAGCTCCAGGGACCGCTACCTCAGCTTGAACAACAGTGACCCTCCCCCCCCCCAAAGGTGCCATCAAGGTACTCTTCAAAAACAGGCTTCTCTTTATCACGCAGGCCACCCAAAGACCTCTTTGATTTGACTCCCTCTCGCCAATTACGGTTACAGTCCTCCATGACCCTTTCTCTGATGATATTTTTACCCTGGTTTGCCCCAACGTCTAGGTCCGAGATCTCCAATGAGTAGTTCTCTACGAGCTCCCTCACTTGGACCATCCACCCCGTCTTGATATTTGAGTTGAAAGTTCTCAGGAACATTACTTTACACCATCGGCTGTCGGGGAGATTTACCAAGTAATTTAGATAACCGAGTTTCAATAGGTCTATCCTGTCCTTGATCCTCATCCACCCAAGCTCACCCCTGATTGCTTCTAACGCAGCGGCATTATTCGACCCTGTTATCCATCGGCCTGCATCGGTCTGCAGGATTTCCAAGCTCTTAACAGCCGTCTGGTTTAGGGGTACAACTTCCGTACCGTATGTTATACTTGGCAGACCCACCATTTTCCAAATGGTTTTCCCCACGAAAACCTTATTGAAACTGTTTCTCCCTATAAGTTTCATTTGGTTAAGGATTCGCTTCCCCTTCAGAATCAATTTATTTGTGTGGTTTCGGTAGATGTCTCTTCCTGTGATGTTTATATTTACCTCCAGATACTCGTAGTCACTTGTCTCTTCTACACTAAGAAGCTTGCTGCTACCTTCCGGAATGTAGAACTCCCCCACTCTCCACCTTCGAGCGGGGTCCACTTTGCGACCCACAGGTATAACTTTGCTCTTGCTTTCATTAAGTTCGAGTCTCCATTTGCTCCCATATTTCCCAACAATTCCCAGCATTTTCGCTAGCCCCTCTTCGCTTTCTGACACTAACACCATATCGTCTGCAAAAATATCCCTGGGATCTACAAGTCCCCGACTGCAACCCCCTCGTCGCTGAGCAGGAGTTCATCTCCTAAACCTTTGATGTTCAATGCAAAAAGAATTGGCGAAAGGATACACCCCTGTTTTAGGCCTATCTCCATAGGCACACGTTTTGTTGTAATGTTTCCCAGACTAAGTTCACTCTGTACATCTTTATATAATGCTTTCATAATTCCAACAAACTCACCTCCCAAGCCCAGAGCCTCCTGTTTGCGCCACATACCCTCCCTCCATACTCTATCGTATGTCTTTTTAACATCAAAAAAGGCCATAAACATCTTTTTCTTTTTTGCTTTCGCGGATTCTATCATTTGGGATAGCGTGAAAAGATGGTCAGTGACTTTCCTTCCCTTCCTGAAGCCATTCTGGATTTCTCCCCAAAAACACTTCTCTTCAATCACCTCCTCTAATCTCCCATACAGGATTTTACAGAAAACTTTTCCAATGTTGCTACTGACAGAGATCCCTCGATAGTTATCCAAAACGTCTTTTTCCCCCTTATTGTGAATAAATGTCACTTTGTTTTCTCTCCACTCCTTTGGGACCTCTTGTTTTTCTATGGCTAAATTGAACAGGGCAGTTAGGCTTTCCAAGAGTTCCTCTCCCCCTTTTTTGATAAACTCATTAGGATTTTCGTCCACCCTCCCGCTTTTCCATCCCTTAATTTTGAGATCACCTTTCGCACCTCCTCCGTTTTAATTTCGCTGCACACGAGTAGTGAAGGCTGCCACTATAGGGACAAGCACTTAACACTGATTTCCCCATACCCCAATGCTGACACTATAGGGACAAAATTAACATAGGAATCTCCATAGGGGTTTTGTCCCTATAGTGTCATTTTTGTCCCTATAGTGTCAACATTGGAGGCAGGAAAAAATTTTTAAATTTTTTTTCCTGCCTCCAATGTTGACACTATAGGGACAAAAATGACACTATAGGGACAAAACCCCTATGGAGATTCCTATGTTAATTTTGTCCCTATAGTGTCAGCATTGGGGTATGGGGAAATCAGTGTTAAGTGCTTGTCCCTATAGTGTCAGCTATGGGGTAGAGGCCTCCCAATGACTTTATGCTGACAGGCTTAGGTGGGTTTGTCTTCCATACACATTATATACTGACAAAATGTTCTGCTTTTTTAAAAACTTGCTACCTAATATACATCGCTCGACTGGTGAAGTTTTTTTCTATTTATTACTGGAACACACGACATATAAAAATACTGTCAGATTTAGACTGGGTGTTTTTTACACGCGAATGTCTTATAAATCCGATGTGAATGTGTGTCTTACAGTCAATTTGTAATACAACACTCTGCCACTCAGAGAAAAACATATCTCTCATTGTGGTTGAAAATATTCTACAAATAGCTCATGTAAGAGATACATTTTTTTCAAACACATGTGCTAACTAAATGCAACTGTGGAGAATATTTTCAGCCGTAATGAGAGATATGTTTTTTATCGACAGGCAGTGTTGTGTTTTCAATACTTTTTCAAAACTGCTTTAAGCTGATTTCAACATTTCACCGTTAGATATTACAGTGACATTAACCCGGAGAAACAATTTCATTTGTACACTACAAAACATACAGTGAATGTTTTGCAGTGTAAACTGTTTTACCGCCAAAAAAAAAGAAAAGGAAAACTATTCTCTTTTATGCCTGTATTAAATTCGTAACAGATGTTGATACGAATTCAGCAAAAGAAGGCGCAATTCTGAGATATCGTTCTGAAACAAACCTTAACCACATTTAAAAATCATGCTTCGCACTCCTCAGATGTTTTTTTGCTACGCATTGTCAGTCTTGCCCTCCAAATTATTTTTTGTGTGGGAAATTATAACATTCTGGCGGTGAAAACTAATACATTGAGTATTTCATCACCCATCATCTGACCAGCGGGGGCAAGGTGCGTGAATTACTCACTGCATTATTTCCTGCCGCCTTTTGCTTTCCCCTAAATGACTGAAAACACGCCTTGGCGGGGGTCATAAACACAATTTTCTTATGGTTATGAAACTTGAAACATCTGTCGAAATAGAATTTCCACCACAAGACTGCAGGTGTAAGGGGATCAAGCATTCCTGTGGTTAGAAATATCTGAGAAATAATTCATGATTTCTTCATTATAAATTATAGAACCCCCACGGGACTATGAATGCAGTTAGCTGATGGAATATCGCAGTGTGAAAAATAGACCAGCTTATAATTTCCCCAATTTGTCTCTTCTGTGTAGAAGGATGTGAATTTTATATGTTATACATGTGGAGGGAAAATATCGCCAGTGTGAAAAAAACGACATTATTATCGCTTCACAGTGGCGATGTTTTTTCTCCACTGTTCAGCGACAATAATGCAATTTAAATATACACACTGACTGGCGAAAATTTCAAACTATCAGCGGGATATTAATTGACGGGTGTGCTGGAAAAAACAGATGTATTTGATCTGAAGAGAAAAAATCGATTTTTTTACAATCTGACTTGCTGCTGAAAAAGATAGAGTTCTTCCCCTTTCACCGAAAAATGTTTGATTCACTTGCCATTTTACAAGTAAAACAGAATTTATTTACCACAGTAAAACAAATACTGCTTTACTTCCTGACTCCCCACAGAGGCTTACTCTGAGAGTGTAAAAAGGGGGTTTATGTTATTTGCAGTAGTAGGGGGAAAATATTTCGGCCACAACACTCAATGATTCTCCATTGAGTGTTGTGGTCGAAATATTTCTATTCACCAGCTAAAAAGGTTGTTTTTATTTCAACTCTTACGCTTACACTGGGTAATATTTTGAAAAAAAAACATGGGTAGGGTGCTGGTTTTTTTGCGTTGATTTGTGCATAAAGTTACTCTTTTTAAGATGTTGTTGGCCTTTAAAAGGCCGGGTTTTTTTCTCTGATCCACTGACAGGGTGGTGAATTACTCAGGCAGTACTTTTCGGTATCGTCCCTGACCACTTGCTATTTTCCCTAGTCTCATCCGTATAGGATGAGGGGTTTGAACAATCTCGTCTCCCCCATCTTCTAATTTTTTCACCTTTATCCTCTGCTGTGTGGTGGCAGCTTTTCGTTTTCGTCCTCCCCGTTTCTTATTTTCTTCTTTGGGTTCCAGCATCTGAAACCCCACAGGGATGGTTATTTTCTCTGGCATGAAATGAATTGTTGAAAGTGGTGGCTGTTTCTGGCTCTTCAGTTCATCTAATCTGTCCATAATCTTGTCTAAAAGGGAAAGAATTTTTCCCCGCTCCGACTCATCTGTTTGCGTGCCTACTTCTTTCGTCGGTAGATCGGTAGGAAGGAAATCAAAATATTTCCAATGGCCTGCATCCATTGCCCGCAGATCTTCAAAATTGATGGTGGCGAGTTCAGACATCTTTTTCAGTGAAATGATAAAGTCAAGAGAATTTGCCACTAATTTTTACTCTTAGGACTTGTTTTCCCTCCTTTTTATTTTGGGGGAACTTTGGATTCAAAAAATAACCAATGGTAAAAAAACCTGCCTAAAATCAACCAATCTCAAGAGAAGGCGGCAGAATTGCTCATTTTTTCACAATAAACATTTCTGGCGGATTTTTTTCATTCAGGAAGTTTTCGCTCCAAAAATATCCAATGGTAAAAAAAAACGCCTAAAATCAACCAATCTCAACAGATGGCTGTAGAATTGCTCATTTTTCACAATGAACATTTCTGGTGCATTTTCCTTCTGTTGAATTACTATAAATACACCTGGGAAGCTCATAAAGCCTCATTTGTGTTATTGTCAGCCATGAAAATCGAATTAAGCATTGAAGTAGAGACAGCAGCACAGGAGAGTGACTGTAGGGAACAGATCATCGATCACACAGTCATTCCAAGGAAAAATCTACAAGAATTGGCGAAGAAAGGTGGTGCAGAGTCGATTTCAAGCCATGGGGTGAATGAAGCTCGGAAAGCACTCAAACTATTTCTTAGAAGGTTGATGACAGAAAGTGTCTGCTATGCCACAGACAGAGTCGGACACCCAAACCACAATATTACAAGAGCCGATGTTCTACGAGCTGCTAGGAAGAGACACGGGATAATCTTGCCAAAATAAACATATATTGTTTATTTTAAAAACATAAAAACGGCCTTTTTAAAGGCCGACAACATCTTAAAAAGAGAAACTTTATGCACACTCAACCAATATAATATAATACAATTGAATTATTTTTTTTTAAATTTTTTTACTTTTTATTTTTTATTTTTTATTTTTATTTTTTATTTTTATTTTTATTTTTTATTTCCAAAAAAATATAAAATAAAAAATAAAATAATTTTTTTATTTTTTATTTTTATTTTTTTTATTTTTCTGAATTTTTTTTTAAAAAGCAGTCTATATTCTCAATGCTAAAATTCCTCTCTATTATTCTCCCCTTACCTGCACCATTCATGTAATGGTTGGTACAGATAGGGGTAAATTAATACTGATTGCAAACCCATTCCAATCAAGAGTTTTTTCACCCCTGAGTGTACCATCCATGCAATGGTTGGTACAGCCAGGGGGTATTACAAAAAACCCATTCCGATCATGCAGTGGCGAGCCTCTATAGCACGGGTGGGTAGTGGGTGGTTCACTTGTGAATTTGTAAACAGAGTTTTTCACCCTTGGCTGTACCAAGGGTGATTAAAACACTCTTGTCTACAAACCCACTCTAATCATGCACTACTGGATTGGGTTATTGGTGAATGGTTGACTTGTGAAAATTGTAATCAGTGGTATTTTCCCTTGCCTTCCACCATCCATTCAATGGTTGGTGGAAGGCAGAGGAAAATAACTCTGAAAAGAAAAAAAATATCTAAAACACCATTTTCACATTTTAGAATTTTTATTCCATGAAATTTTACATAAGTGTAGTGTCACTTTGAAAATGTTCACATCTTCTTGGTAAATTTTGCCATTTTAGGTTGAATGTCCTTTTTGGCTTTTCGTTTTCTCGACACTTTCATCGGGGGTGGTTCTGTCTCCGGGAATAAATTTTCTTCATCAACTTCCATCTTTGATTCAGTAGGTATGTCCACTTTGTACAATAAAGTATCATCATCATCGTTGAATTCCTGTAACACCGTCTGCTCAGCTTTTGGATGTAAGGCAAATCCCACAGTTGGTAAAACAGGTATATTATTTAGAGGATGCATGGAATTAAACCCGTACCCTCTAGTTGTTGAAGGAGGTGGATAATCTATCTGTTGCGGAGTCATGTTATTTTCTGTTGATAAATACATTTTGCGCTTCTTACATTCATTCATGTAATGTCCTCACTCATTGCAAACAAGAGGCCCCACGTGGCCTTAATCGCTCACCTGACAAAGTGACTCTAAGAAGTATTTTAGGTCACCTTCACCATGTCATGCCTCATCAACATTAACTGGTTGAGTGATAGATTTTGTTTGAAGTTCAACATTTGTTACCTAAAATTAGTTTTATTTAAAATCATTGGTGTGTGGCCAATCTCCAATGATTTTTAATAAAGCAAATTTATCTCTGCAGACAAACTGGTTTAGCATGAAGCACAAACAAGGAATGTGAAGAGATAGCCTTGGACATCTCTCCCCAACTGTGGATATCTTCCATGTGCTACATGTATATATTTGCATGCAAGAAAACAAAAATTTTCACAAATTTTATTTTTTTTTATCATCATTGGAACAAGCTCAAACAGCTTATTCCAATAGGGGTATGGGAAGATCAGGTATATTTTTGAGACAGAAATGTGAATATATAAATAATGGTGTTTTTTTGTGAATGATGCTGGAGAATTTTGCGTAAAGATATGGTAAATGGTTTGTTCTAGATACAGAATGATGCAAAAGTATTTAAATTTGATTAGGCAAGTTGTTCCTATAATGCATTTAAAAATTGAAGTAACTGTTTTTTTGCTGACGAACTTTTAGATGTGTGTGTCTGTGTTTGTGTGTGTGTGTGTGTGTTTGTGTGTGTGTGTTTGTGGGGGGGGGGGGGGTAAGAGTGTTCTTGCAAACAAAATTCCTGAATAAATGGAAAATTTTATTTTTTGTGTGAAAGACATAGTGCGTGAATGTTGATTGGAACAAGCTTAGAGAGCTCATTTTAATGTGAAGTCATAAAGCTGTGTTTTACGTACGAAATTCTGGAATAACTAAAAAAAATTGCTTTTTTGACTCAAAAAGCATGGTGTGCGACCTCTCATTGGAATGAGTTCAAAAAGCTCATTCCAATGGGGTATTTACAAGCGATAAGTACATGTATGTTTAAGAGACAAAAATTAAAATTTGAATAGCGATTTTTGCGAAGAATGCTGACAAGTTTTGGCAGTTATGCTGGTAAAAAGGTAAGATATGCAAAGTGGTTGTTTTTTAGAGGCGACATTTAATTAAGGGGAATTAACCCTTGATTACTGAGGTAACTTCTAAAAGTACTGAAATTTCATGAAGCAATGTGAATAACAGACAACAGTTGCCTAAAAATTTCATGAATAACTAAAATTTTTATTCCTTTGTCTCGAAAACATGGCATATGACCTTTGTTGGAATGAGCTGAATGCGTGTGTTCCAATGAGGGGTCATAAAATTTGAACGAAGATTTGTGTGAATAATGCATTAGTACTGCTAGATTTGGGTAAACGGTTCACCCTGGATACCACCCCTTCTATAGTAGATCTTTTCTGCAAATTTTGTCTAAGATTCTATCAACTTTACAAATAAATACGTTCATGAATCACAATCAGATCCACCCTACAATGTTGCATACCAAATATCAAAAGATTCTGCCTGCTGGATCTGGAGAAGAAGATTTTTTAAGAAATATGCCTGAAACGCACTAAGTTAAAATTTGGGCTCCTATACGGAGCCCAAATATGAATCCAGGGGGCCGATTTGAACAAACTTGAATCAGATCCACCCCACAATGTTGCTTACCAAATATGAAAAGATTCTGAAGCTGGATCTGGAGAAGAAGATTTTTTAAGAAATTTGCCTGAAATGCACTAAGTTCGAATTCGAGCTTCTATAGTGAGCCCAAATATGAAACTAGGAAGCCGATTTGAACAAACTTGAATCAGATCCACCCCACAATGTTGCATACCAAATATCAAAAGATTCTGCCTGCTGGATCTGGAGAAGAAGATTTTTTAAGAAATTTGCCAGAAATGCACTAAGTTCGATATCAGACTCCTATACTGAGCCCAAATATGAACCCAGGGGCCCGATTTGAACAAACTTGAATCAGATCCACCCTACAATGTTGCATACCAAATATCAAAAGATTCTGCCTGCTGGATCTGGAGAAGAAGATTTTTGAAGAAATTTGCCTGAAATGCACTAAGTGCGAATTTGGGCTTCTATATTAAGCCCAAATATGAATCCAGGGGGCCGATTTGAACAAACTTGAATCAGATCCACCCCGCAATGTTGCATACCAAATATCAAAAGATTCTGCCTGCTGGATCTGGAGAAGAAGATTTTTGAAGAAATTTGCCTGAAATGCACTAAGTGCGAATTCGGGCTTCTATATTAAGCCCAAATATGAATCCAGGGGGCCGATTTGAACAAACTTGAATCAGATCCACCCCGCAATGTTGCATACCAAATATCAAAAGATTCTGCCTGCTGGATCTGGAGAAGAAGATTTTTGAAGAAATTTGCCCGAAATGCACTAAGTTTGAATTCGAGCTTCTATAGTGAGCCCAAATATGAATCCAGGGGGCTGATTTGAACAAACTTGAATCAGATCCACCCCGCAATGTTGCATACCAAATATCAAAAGATTCTGCCTGCTGGATCTGGAGAAGATGATTTTTTAAGAAATTTGCCTGAAATGCACTAAGTTCGAATTCGAGCTTCTATAGTGAGCCCAAATATGAATCTAGGAAGCCGATTTGAACAAACTTGAATCAGATCCACCCCACAATGTTGCATACCAAATATCAAAAGATTCTGCCTGCTGGATCTGGAGAAGAAGATTTTTTAATAAATTTGCTTGAAATGCACTAAGTTCAAATTTGGGCTCCTATACTGAGCCCAAATATAAACCCAGGGGGCCGATTTGAACAAACTTGAATCAGATCCACCCCACAATGTTGCTTACCAAATATGAAAAGATTCTGCCTGCTGGATCTGGAGAAGAAGATTTTTTAAGAAATTTGCATGAAATGCACTAAGTTCAAATTCGAGCTTCTATAGTGAGCCCAAATATGAATCTAGGAAGCCGATTTGAACAAACTTGAATCAGATCCACCCCACAATGTTGCATACCAAATATCAAAAGATTCTGCCTGCTGGATCTGGAGAAGAAGATTTTTTAAGAAATTTGCCTAAATGCACTAAGTTCGAAATCGGGCTCCTATACTGAGCCCAAATATGAACCCAGGGGGCCGATTTGAACAAACTTGAATCAGGTCCACCCTACAATGTTGCATACCAAATATCAAAAGATTCTGCCTGCTGGATCTGGAGAAGAAGATTTTTTAAGAAATTTGCCTGAAATGCACTAAGTTCGAAATCGGGCTCCTATACTGAGCCCAAATATTAACCCAGGGGACGATTTGAACAATCTTGAATCAGATCCACCCCACAATGTTGCTTACCAAATATGAAAAGATTCTGCCTGCTGGATCTGGAGAAGAAGATTTTTTAAGAAATTTGCCTGAAATGCACTAAGTTCGAATTCGGGCTTCTATAGTAAGCCCAAATATGTATCCAGGGGGCCGATTTGAACAAACTTGAATCAGATCTACCCCGCAACATTGCATACCAAATATCAAAAGATTCTGCCTGCTGGATCTGGAGAAGAAGATTTTTGAAGAAATTTGCCTGAAATGCACTAAATTCGAATTCGAACTCCTATAGTGAGCCCAAATATGAATCTAGGGAGCCGATTTGAACAAACTTGAATCAGATCTACCCTACAATGTTGCATACCAAATATCAAAAGATTCTGCCTGCTGGATCTGGAGAAGAAGATTTTCAAAGAAATTTGCCTGAAATGCAGTAAGTTCAAATTTGGGCTCCTATACTGAACCCAAATATAAACCCAGGGGGCCGATTTGAACAAACTTGAATCAGATCCACCCCACAATGTTGCATACCAAATATCAAAAGATTCTGCCTGCTGGATCTGGAGAAGAAGATTTTTTAAGAAATTTGCCTGAAATGCACTAAGTTCAAAATCGGGCTCCTATACTGAGCCCAAATATGAACCCAGGGGGCCGATTTGAACAAACTTGAATCAGATCCACCCTACAATGTTGCATACCAAATATCAAAAGATTCTGCCTGCTGGATCTGGAGAAGAAGATTTTTTAATGTTTTTCCCATTGCCTACAGTGTTAAAAAGTGCTGACTCAGCACTTTTTCAAAGTCCCGAAACTGTACCCTATGATAAAACCGATGGCAATTTTTTTTTACCAATCCTTTCTGTTGGTCCTAAGGAAGCTGCACACCAAATAAAAATTCTCAGTGCCGTGCAGTTTTGGAGATATGGGCGTTTTAAATTTTTTCTATTTTTAGCTCCTGCGGTTCCCACGGGGCTGCGGGAAAATTTTTTTTTGCATAAATCAAGTACTCATGACCCAATAAGCCCTCACATAAAATTTGGTTCAAATCAGCCTCTCGGTTTGGAAAATAGAAATTTTGGGCGGGGCAAAAAATTTTGCCCCTCTCATAACAACGTCAAGTATAGCCCCACAAACTTCTCTTGAACAAATCTGAGTCTACACCTCAAAAGGAAGCTGCACACCAAATATCAAGTCTCTGCTACTGCTGGTTCATGAGAAGAAGATTTACAAAGATTTTGGTGCCCCTTGGGGGTGTGGCACCACCCAGGAGGAGGGGCAACTTCATTTGAACAAATCTGAATTGGCATTAGGTAATAAACATTTAGCCAACATTTGAATAAAATTGGGCTAGTGGTTTAGGAGGAGAAGTCGATAATGTAAAGTTAACGCCGGACGGACGACGACGGACGACGGACGACGGACGACGGACGACGGACAGAAAGTGATTAGTTAAGCTCCCCTTGAGCTTCGCTCAGGTGAGCTAAAAAACACTCTCCTTCATTCGGGGCAAGCCCAACTCCAGTGATCTTTCTCTTGACAAATCGAACAACTATCTTTTGGTTGTGTCAACTTATATAACTCATTGACAAGTCTTTTCACTTCACCCCATCTGGATGGCTTGTAGTATATGCTTTTAACATCATTTAACTTGTCCATTCTTGGATCTCTATTCATTTTTTTTTAAAAAAGTTCAGAGGAGACTAAAAGCACGTCTTTCAGCCTGGTCAACTCAATCACACCCACTGCCTCTCCTCACTTTTTATACTTTTTTCAATGACCAGAATTTTGTGGGGTTTTCTTCACTGAAACACAAATTTCTGGTCGTCGAAAAAAGTATAAAAAGTGAGGAGAGGCAGTGGGGTGAAACACACTTGTGATTGAGTTGACCAGGCTGAAAGAAGTGCTTTTCAAAGATGAAGAGGGGATTAGTAGACTACAGCGAATCAGAGGATAGTGACACAGAACCTGTAACGCCCGATGCCAAGAAGTTGAGATTGACTGAAGATGAATGGAATACCAATTCTGTACAGAATTTGTATTCCATTCATCCACAGTTATTGCACACATCCAGAAAATTTCACTCAAAATCACATGTATGCAAAGTGACTTTGAATCAATTCGATGTCAACAATCCACTCGAGTTTCTAAGTAAAATGTTTCAATCAATGGTGGAAGATGTAAAAAAAGGAATGTGGTATACAAGACAGAGATCCTGTGAGGATATCCATCCACCATCCAGGTCTTGAGGTAGGTATTTTTATTCCTTTTACAAAGGCTATGGGGGAAAATGGTAAAACAGTGTAAGATGAAATTGAAAAAGTTATTCAATCAAATGATAAGTTTACTATACACGGTGGTCAATTATCTTTAGAAATAACACACACTTCACTACCACATGGGTCTGGGCGAAATGCACCCATTTCATTTGCATCTGTTGGTAAACTGGTTGGAAATAAGAAAAGTATTATCGAAATTAAAAACTCCTGTGATTCCATGTGTCTCGCACGTGCCATTGTAGTGGGAAAATGCCATGTTGATAAAGATAATTCAGAACTTTGGGAGAAAAAATGGGACAAAATAAAAAGATCCAACAGACCGACACAGGAGTGGGAAGCTAAAATATTGATGGATAAAGCAGGCCTCGAATATAATAAAACTTGTGGGTATGAGGAATATCATAAAATTCAAGAGTTACTCTCACCAGATTATGTGATCAAAATCCACCCACAATTTGTCAAAGAAAAGTTTTAATACGAACCACCGCAAACTACAAAAGAGAGTAAAGTTATTCACATTTACCACCACGAGAAGCATTTGACACCATCACTAAAATTACAGGGTTTTTAGGGTGTCACTACTATTGTGAATATTGCAATGTAGGCTATAATAACAGAGAACGTCATAGATGCCCGAAAGGTTGTGTTTGCTATTCTCCACTGCCATGTACGCCTGAACATTCTGTTCATTGTTACACTTGTAATAGAGATTTTGTAAGTTCATCTTGTTATAAAAATCACACAACTCTATTACAGAACCAAGAAAAAACCATTTGTCAATTAGTTAAGAAATGTCTATCATGTAAAGTGCACATATATCCAGGGAGCGGAACACACATCTGCAATGGCTTCAAGAAATGCAAATATTGCCATCAATTAGTCAAAAACGAACATTATTGTTTCATTCCAAAATACAAACCACCCAAGAAAGACAAAATACCCAAAGTACCCTTTGTGTTTTATGATTTTGAAACAACTCAAGACTCAGGTCTCCACACCCCAAATTACTGTGTTGCACACCGTGCATGTGGGGAATGTATTTGCAAGCCTATAGATCAAGAATGTATTTTCTGTGACAAAGTTGGAAGAAGGCAATATATTTTTAAAGGAGAATCTACTTTGAGTGATTTTTGCAATTGGCTTTTCAGTAAGGAACATTTAGACACAACAGCTATTGCTCATAATTCAAGAGGGTTTGATGCACAATTTATCTTAAGACATCTCATTGAAACTGCTACATCAAAACCCGATGTCATCATGAATGGAAACAAAATTATTTCTCTGAAAGCTTGTGGTGTTAGACTCATCGATTCATTGAGTTTCCTTTCTATGAGATTGGCACAATTCCCTAAAACATTTGGTTTAAGTGAACTTGCAAAAGGTTTTTTTCCTCATCTGGCAAACACAAAATCATATCAAAATTACATTGGACCTTATTTAGATGCAAAATTATACATGCCTGATTCTATGTCTCCCCCAGTCAGGGATGATTTTATTAAATGGTACAATAAAAAATTTACTAGTAATGCCGCTTTCAATTTTGCCAAAGAAATGGACATGTACTGTAAATCTGATGTAGACATCCTCCGTAGAGGGTGCGGGGAGTTCAGAAAAACAAATTATTGAAAGTGATGGGATAGATCCTTTCAGGGGAGCTGTGACTTTAGCTGATGCCTGTAATAAAGCTTGGCGGAAAAATTCAATGCCAGAAAACACAGTTGCCATCATTTCAGACATAGGATATCCCACTGCTGTTCGATATTCCATGAAAGCCATTAGATTCTTACAGCTACTAGCACAAGAAGAAGGCATACACATTCAACATGCACTAAATGGTGGGGAAACTAGAATTGGAAATTATCATGTAGATGGTTTTCACAAAGAGACAAACACAATCTATGAATTTTATGGATGTATGTGGCATGGATGTGAGACTTGCTATCCTGACAGATTCGAGAAAAATCCAATCAATTCACAATTCTATCAATCTCTGTACAACAAAAACCAAGATCGCATAAAACATTTCAAATCATTTGGGGTATAATATAAGAGGAATATGGGAACACGAATTTGATCATCTATGCAAAACGGAGCCAGATGTTCGAGCTTCTATAGATCCATTTTTTCCACACATGGATCCCATTCAGCCACGTGAGGCATTGCTTGGCAGGAGAACAAATGCCATTAAATTACATTACAAAATTGATGAGAATACAGACACAGAAATTAAATACATAGATTTTTGTTCACTCTACCCATATGTCAATAAACACAGAGAATATCCAGTCTCTCATCCAGTTATTCTTACAAAGGAAAATATAGACACTAACAAAATAAGGCAATACAGAGGGCTTATCAAGTGTAAGATTCTACCACCTCAAAATCTTTTTCTGCCAGTTCTCCCCATTCATTGCAACAAGAAAATGACATTCACACTTTGCAAAACATGTGCAGAACATGAAACAGATCACTGCCAACACACACCAGAACAGCGTGCGATAGTGGGTACATGGACATCTGTTGAACTTGCCAAATCACTGGATTTGGGATATAGCCTAATTGAGACTTATCAGATTTGGCACTGGGATGAATGGTCTTCAGAGATTTACAAACATTATGTGAACAAATATTTAAAAATGAAACAAGAAGCTAGCGGGTTTCCAGATTGGGTGAAAACAAAAACAGACAAAAACACATTTAAAAAAGATTATGCACAGATTGAAAACATTTATTTAGAAAATGTTGAAAAAAATCCAGGAAAAAGATCATTTGCCAAAACCATGTTAAATTGTCTCTGGGGAAAGAATGCACAAAACAATGTCAAAAGTAAAACTAAATATTTAAATGAAGCCTCAGAATATTTTGATATAATACAGAGCAAAGACAAAATTGTGAACAATGTGGAATTTTTTGAGCATGATCAATTTGTTTTAGTAAACTATATTGACTCTGCAGATGTTTTCACACCACACAATTCAGCAAATGTCGTGGTAGCATCGTTTGTAACCGCGTATAAAATTGTACAAAGTTTTAGAACAATTAGGAACACAAGTTTTATACTTTGACACAGACAGTTGTATTTACATCCATAATCCCACACTTTGGAACCCAAAACTTGTAAATAGCAGGTTAGGTCAGTGGACAGATGAACATCCAGAGGCAAAAATCACAGAGTTTGTTGGATTAGGGCCAAAGAATTATGGATACAAATACATTAAAGATGGAGAAATACATACCAAATGTAAAGTTAAGGGGATCACATTAGATTTCAAAACATCACAAAAAGTTAATTTTGAGAGAATGGTTGAGAGTGCACGAGACAGAGAGAATTACAAATAAACATTGAATACACACTTAAAATTAAACGTAATAAAAACAGACAAGTCACAAGTGAAGCACAAACCAAAACATTCAGATCTGTATACACAAAACGTTTTGTAGTAGATAAATATGATACCCTCCCCTATGGGTTTAAGGTATAAATATCCGTCACAAAAACTCATTTCAATTTTGAACAGAGAACAGACAAGATGTCTTTACCACTCTAGCCTGCTTTCCCTAATTATTTATCAGAGTTAAAAAGACTTGAAAGTTTTCATTGGACTTCCTACCCAGTCTTACAATCGAAAAAAGAAGAATTAGCCAAAGCTGGATTTTTCTGTGTTGGGGGTGGTAAAGTGAAGTGTTTTGTATGTGGACAAGGTTTACATAATTGGGAAGAAAAGGATATTCCTTTACAAGAACATGTCAAGTATTCTCCAAATTGTCCTTACATGGAACTTATTAAGAGGCTGTCAGTTATATAAACCACCCACATGTATGCAAACACCTCCCGATAAAATATTAGCAGTCATGGATAATGGGTTCACTTTAAAACAAATATTTTCAACAATGAAAAAATATGATAAAACTCTAGATGATTTTCCAGATTCAAATTCATTATTTGCACTCATGGTCATAGATGATCAAAGTACATCATCATTTAGTAAAATAATTGGCAATCATGCCGCAGTACATTTCAGAAATAAGTTAAGTGATTTATTTACTGACGGTCCAGCAAATGATTTTCCTGACTCTTCTGATACACAAAGCACATGGTGTAATGTAATACCTGATGCACAAAGTACATCAGAACAGACAAAAGAATCATCAGTTTGATTTCAACCATGGAACCAGTAAGACACATCTTAGAAAACAAGATCACACTTAAGGCATTATTATATGCATTTCAAATGATCACTCCTAGTTATCTAACAATAACAAAAGATTTCATTCAAAATCAATTAGAAAAAGATGGAATGTATGGGGAATTTTGTAATGCATTACAAATCATGAATGCTTTTTACAAAGATAATGTAAAAAATATTTGGACAAGAGTTATGTAAGATTTTATTATTTATGATGAACAAATCATGAATTATTTATATAGACAATGTATGCCACAAATAGATTAGAGTTCTTCAGAAACTTTATTTGAATTAAATGCGCCCTTAAAAAGAAAACCCACTCATAGAAATGAAAAAGCTATGGAAATAGAAAGTATATAAGTCAATGTTTTGATATTCCTTTTGGTAGAAAATAAAAATCATGGCAATGAGTGATTGTTTATTGTTTCAATACCCCTGTAATATCTTTATAGCAGGCCCTAGTGGATCGGGGAAGACAGTATTTGTCAAAAAGCTAATTGATATGAAACATGACTTATTTCAATCCCCACCACAAAAAATTGTTTGGTGCTATAAAGAATGGCAAACTACATATGCTTTACTTAAAGAAAATGAGGATATCAAATTCATAGAAGGTATTCCTGATGATGAATATGAAATTGTCAGTGATGTCACTATTCCACATCTTGTAGTTTTTGATGATATGTTAGGCAATAAAGATGAAGAAAAAAATAAATTATGGTTCACACGAAAAGGCCATCATCGAAATGCAAGTGTCATATATATCACACAAAATATGTTTCAACAATCTAAATCTAGTCGTACCATAAGTTTGAATGCGCATTATATGATTTTATTTCAAAATACCAGAGATAAAGGACAGATTAAAGCGTTAGCAAATCAAGTTCAATTATCCCATTTAAATGCATCTTATCAAGATGCAACGAGTACTGATCATGGTTATTTATTAATTGATTTTCATCCTAAAACACCTGACTCTTTGAGATTAAGAACTGATATTTTTCATCCTTGGGTGACACGAAATGAACGGGGTCCCATCATTTACACAAAACTATAAAAGCTTCACCCCACAAATTTTTGTATCACTTGGTAAAAAAATTGCTGACGTATACACATCATAATGGCAACTTTTATCCGATCATTAGAACGATTGAGTCAGCAGACAAATCCATTTGCAAGAGAAAAATTACTTACAAAAGGTTTCAAGAAAATTTTAAAATGGTTTACATTAGCAAGTAGAATCATACTCAATAAAAAAATTAAATTGCCAAAACAAACTTTAACATATATGGATAGGCATAGACAGGATCTACAACAACTTGCGAATCCAAGAGTAGATCTTGCAACCAAACGAAACATTATTTTAAAACCAAGTGGTGGTGGATTTTTTGGCGGTGTTATCATTCGTAATTTAATTCGATGGGATAGTCATAAAACAAGTAGAAATTTTTATTCACCATTTACAAAAAACAAAGGTAAAAAACAAAAATCACATAAAAAGAAAAACAAAGTGTCTAAGAAAAATTACACGAATGCAAATGTCTTAGTCACTCCTCAAAAAGAGACAAAAACAAAATCTGTTTTAGTTAGCAAACTTCGAAAACAGAAAAGAGTACCGCCATTAAAGTTAATGCGTGAAACATCTGGTGGATTTAGAGTATCGCATGATCCTATGATGTCTAGACAGAGTATGAGCCATGTACCGCTAAAAGAAAATATTCCAATGACAGCACGATTCACAGCTTTGAATGCACCCAAAACTGTTAAGGGGGTAAGATCTTATTTCCGTTAAAATAAAAACGGATGACACATATGACTACTATATCATTTTATAAATGCTCTTTGTAGAGGTAAAATGGTAAAACAATCTCGTAAAATTCTGCTAGTCAAAAAATATGGTGGGGTGCTAATGGCACTAAGTCAAACTCCACCAGCATTTCAAAAACAAATTATGAAAAATTCACCTAAAGAATTAATTAATTGCGTGGCAGAAAGTTGTCATAATCTTTTAAAAGGGAACATACATCTTTCCCCTGCTCAGAAACAAAAATTACACCCGAAAAGTAAACAACTAAGATGGCTTGCTAGTAAATCGTTATCACTTAAAAAGAAAAAACAAATTTTAAATCAAAAAGGTGTTTTTTTACCATTACTTGGGTTACTTGTACCCGCTGTAGGACTTGCAACAAATCTTGCAAATAAATTGGTGAGTAAAATATGAAGAAAATGGCTATTGTACCTTATCAAATGATGGAAGAAATGCAACAATACAGAAGTGAAAAATCACAGCGTCCAAGATTACCACCTGACCCTCAAATTACTAATACTGCACAGATGCAGAATGAATTATCATCTGTGTTAGAAAATTCAGAATTATCAGAAAGTGAGAGAAAACAAAAATATGGTGAAAATTTACAAAAGTTTCAAATGTCATATAAGAAGGCATTACAACCATCATTGATCATGCCTGAGGTAGACCGAAAGTCATTGTTTTTACGAGATCGCATTATAGAAAGTGTTCCTGTCACAATGAGGCGTAAAGCAACTTCATTATTATCTGCTTTATCGTTTCACCCACACATGAGTTGGGATGATCAGGGTGTTTTGAGCTATGATGGAGAACCCATAAAAGGTTCAAATATCATTGATTTAGTCAATGATGTTCTCAGACATCGAAAAGACTTTAAACCAAGAGGCTGGGAAATATTCAATCGTGGATTAAAAGATATAAATATTCCTCAAAATTTTGTTGGAAATCGTGAACGTTGGGTGTGGATGAATAGGGAAGATGGCATACCCAATGAATATCAAAGTTCTCCTCAAGATAGTTGGTTAGATAGTTCTGTTTTAACATCTCTAAAACGTAAACTTCTTCGAGTAAAGAAAACACCTGGACATAGATTGGCAAAAAATAACATTTCTAGTAAATGGGAGGCCTACTGAATAATTTATTAACCGAAATATATTACAATATGAATCACCCCGCAAGCTATAGTGGTATACATAAATTATACAAAGCAACCCACAGTAAAGATAAATCTGTTACAGTTGATCAAGTTAAAAAATGGTTGAAAGGAGAGAGGACTTACACTTTACATAAACCCATTCGTAAAAAATTTGCAAGACGAAAGACTGTAGTGGGTGGAATTGATCATCAATGGCAAATTGATTTAGCAGATTTACAAAGTTTACAATCTTACAATGACCGATTTCGTTATTTAGTTTGTGTCATTGATGTTTTTTCAAAATATGCATGGGTTATACCCATACACAATAAATCAGGACAAGCACTAACAAAATCTTTCCAAAGACTTTTGAAAACTTCTGGACGTAAACCATTATCTTTACAATCAGATAAAGGTTCTGAATTTAAAAATAAAGAGGTGCAGAAATTTTTAAAGAAACAAAAAATTCATTTTTTCACAACAGAAAACACTGAAACAAAAGCTAGTATTGTAGAACGTTCCCAACGCACATTGAAAACCCGAATTGGGAAATACTTTACTCACAAACGTACATTAAGATATATTGATGTGTTACAAAATTTAGTTGATGGATACAATCACAGTTTCCATCGTAGTATTCAGAGAACTCCTGCATCTGTGTCAATAGAAAATGAAGTAGAAGTAACTCAAAATTTGTATGCTAAAAAAAAATCTAAAAAGAAAAAAATAAAATTTAAAGTTGGCGATATGTACGTATTAACAAAACCAAACTTACATTTGAAAAGGATATTTACCAAATTGGACAAAAGAATTATTCAAAATCACTCATATAAAACATACACACCCGCCCACTTATAAACTTGAAGATATGGGTGGTGAAAGTATACAGGGAACATTTTACCTACAAGAAATTCAAAATATAAAAGATGATAAAAAATATATCATTGATTAAGTTCTTGCCAGACGTTCGAGACGTATTGGTAAGAAACTCATTAAGGAACTTAAAGTACATTGGGAAGGTTATCCCACAAAATTTGATAGTTGGATAGCAGAAACAGATTTAGTATAAAAAGAATATGTTACTAAATGAAAATACATTTGAGTGGTGAAAGTGCAAGTGTTGAAGTACAAAATCAACAACCACAATTTAATTGTTGTGGAAGTCTTGTTGCGAAAAATCAAGTATCTTATTTCACACAAATAATTGTCATTTATGGAATTATAATTACGGCTATCATTCACCTTAGTTTACAATCACCAAACAAAGAATTGTGGTTAGTATTATCAAGTAGTTCTTTAGGTTATATTCTTCCAAGCCCAGGTTTAAAATATTTGAAACCACATGAAAAGAAAAATGAATTTGTTTTACGTAACACTACTGAGTGATAGTTCTATGGATATGTTTCCAATTAACACACAACGTTGTTATCAAACAAAATTATCTAAACCGATTCATATTAATAAAGAACATTGGGAAGTGGGATTAGTTGAAGTAATTTTACCATCTGAGGCAAGAAATATAACAGATGATGAAACAAATTTTAAAATCATTGTAACGGATTCAAAAATATCAGCACGCATTAATAATATTAATAAATCGTTTTTCAAACATACAGTACGTAAGGGTATTGCTGCTGTTGAGCTAAGTATTTTGCCGGGGGCATATGCAAATGGTGGACATGTTGTAGAAGCAATAGAATCAGAAATTCAAGACAAACTGGGTGATATTTTTAAAGAATTTGGTGTGTCATTTCATCTTGGTTGTACATCTCGAAATTCAGGTGTAAAAATTGTATCAAGTAGTATTGCAACAGTTGGACTTGAATTATCACAAAGTTTATCACAAAAATTGGGGTGTAAAGATGGTATGTTTCCAGTAATTTTTCCTAACACAGCAAAAGATGCATTTAAATATAATGTGGATTTAAATAAGGATTTTAATCAACTCTTTATTTATTCTGATATTGCAGATTATACATTTCTTGGTGATATAGAAGCACCTATTTTACATGTGATACCCTTTGAAACATGTGACGAATCTCTGCACACTCATAAAGAATTTGATAATAATGTACATTATGTACCAGTATCAAAATCTTCTTTTGATCATATCACTATAAATATAATTGGGAATACTGATAAAAACATACAGTTTTCAAGTGGTAAGAGTGTTGTCAAGTTGCATTTTAGACAGAGACATCAACTCCATTTATAAAATATGCCTCCAGTATATCGAGGTGTGGCGCGGCAATACGATTATGGATTAGGGTCTATTTTTTGCTCAGCAATAAGATCAGCTGTACCATTAATAAAACCAATTGCAAAAAATGCATTTCGAAGTTTAAAAAAAGAAGGATTAAAACATGGTTTAGAAATAGCAAATGAATTGCTGAGCAATCATAAACCATCTAAAGAAGTAATGCTCACTCATGCAAAAGATATTATGACATCTGTGGGGAAAGCTGCATTGGGAATAAAAAGACAGAAACGAGAACCAAAACATCACTCTGCTGTTCGTTCTCAAAGAGGGAAGACACGTAAAAGGCAATCTTATTCAAAACTAAATTCAAAACGAAATTCAAGACCACTTGATATATTTGATTAAATCATGATGTTACATGGATCTTGCAAACATTTTTGTAGTGGATTTGATCCAGATAATGTATCACCAACATCAAGTGGTGTCGAAAATATTGGTGAGATTGAGCAATTTCCCATTTCATCTTTAAACAATTCTTCACCGATAGAATTTTTAATCCCCAGACAAATAACCAAGTGGTTAGATCTTGCAGCATCTACACTTGAGGTTCAGTTCAAAATTACAAAGCAAGATGGGAGTGAAATGGAAGATGATACAAATATTACTCCCATCAATAATTTCTTTCACAGCATGTTCAGTAAAATTGATGTGACACTGAACGGTAATTTGATAACCACCAATACAAACATGTATCCTTATCGAGCATTTTTTGAAAATCTGTCAGGCTATTCAAAAGATGTGAAAAAAACACATCTAGCTGCTAGTGAGATGTGGTATATGGATACCCCTGGTCAACATACTGCAATTGCTAAAGATTCCGCAAACAAAGGTTTGATTGAACGTCACAAATTAATTGCAAACAGTAAATCTGTACAACTAAGAGGAAAATTGCATTTAGATCTGTTTGTGCAAGAGAAATATTTACCAAATGGTGTGGAAATGAGAGTTAAAATTCATCGTGCTCCGACTAAATTTTGTCTGATTGGTGGTGTAGATGGAAAAATAAAAATTCAAAAAGCCATATTCAGAATACCGGCCTTGGATTTAATTCCTAAATTTGCAAATGATCTGAATGCACAAACAGATCGAACAAATTATAAAATCCCCATTAGACGTACTGAAATTAAAACATTTACCATTGGAAACGGTCTTCGATCAAAAATAGAAGACCATCTGTTTCATAAACAGATGCCAAAACGAATAATTCTTGGCTTAGTTTTGAATAAAGATTTAAATGGAGATATTGGTACATCTCCATTTAATTTTCAACATTTCAATTTGAACAAGTTGGAAATCACAGTGGATGGACATTCCATTAAATCACGTCCCTTTGAACCAAATTTCGAAGGTGGACTTTATCTAAATTCATATTTATCATTGTTTGAAGCAATGGGGTATTTTGGACAAAATGAAACATTTAATATATCAATGCAGGATTATGCAAAAGGATATACCCTCTGGGGAATTGATTTGACACCTGATCAATCAAGCAGTGGACCATTAGCTCACCCTATAAAGTCTGGCAACCTTCGAATAGATCTTCAGTTTGCTGAAGCTCTGGCACAGGTGATCAACGTTGTCGTATATGCAGAATTTGATAGTGAAATACAAATCAATAAGTTCAGAGAAGTGATATTTGACTATTAACAATGAGTAAATGTGAACATTGCAAGATGCACAGAGAAATGAGAAGAAGAATACAAATAATGAGGCGAGTGAAGACAAAAAATGAAAAATTGTTCCTTAGATTATTTAAAGAAATTGTTGTAAATGAAGTGACACCTTTGATAAAAGAAGAAGTGAATAAACTGTGTTATGGGTGTCAAGGAATACCTGGAGCAAAACATGACTTTTGTATAAGACAGGATGTAAGAATATGGATTGAAATGTATTTGAAAGACTGTATGTAAAAAGTGTGTATATCAAGTGTACTATATAAACTGCTCGAACAAGCAAAAAAATGGAACATTGAAGGATGTTTTACATATATGAATGTGAACTTTAAAATTAACACACAAGAAGACATTCAAAATTGGGCAGATTTAGTAGAAAAAGAGTGGGGATATTACCCACCACTTGTTAAAGAAGAAGAAGAAGTTGATAAAAAAAAGTACAACACTCCATTTTTAGGGGTAAGAAGAGATGGACACCACTCAACTACAATATGTTCTTGATAATTCTCCAAGGTTATCATCATTGAATGGAAAAGTGTGTTCAAGAGACTTATTACCAAAACAAAAGCATAAACACAGAAAAGCTTATATTGTGAACACACATTCATCAAAAGAACCAGGAGAACATTGGGTGGTGATATATTTCAAAGACAATCATTCAGCCATCTACTTTGATTCTTATGGCTTACCACCATTACATAAAGACATATACAATTTCATAGTGAAAAACACAGATTTGTGGACTATAAACACAATGAGGGTACAGAGTGCTCGTACTGTGGTGTGTGGTATGTACTGTATATTTGTTTTAGATCATCTTGCAAGAGGATATGATTTGAAGACATTTCTTACTACCGGTATCAAATTCGATCCAAGAAATTTCCAACAGAATGCCAGAGAAGTCCGTTGGTGGTTTGCACAAACTTATAGACATTATTTTATGTAATCATGATCAGGTGTCAAAACAACCCACAGAGTTTTTTATAAAAACATTTTGTCTATTGTATAAATTTATTATGTATCACAGATAGGATATTTTAGCATTTTTTCCAAAAATCTTAAGAGATAATGCTTTATTTCAAGACACAATTCTGGCTACACATATTTTCTCAGCAAAATGGAATCATGAAATAAAGTGGTATCACACAAAAAACAATCTCGATGTAAAAGGTTTTGTATAGATAGACAAACTCAGATCTCGGTGTACATATGCTTCTCACTTCATATATTAAACATTGGTACCTAAATTAATTCTTATTGTCTGTTTAAAATGTAGCAGTGGCCACTAGTTCTCCATAGCAGTAAAAAAAGAGAAGAGATACTTCTCTTTTTTCACCATTCTATCCCAAAAGTGAAAAAGAGTTAAGAGATACTTCTCTTTTCTACTGTAGGTAAGAGACTGTATGTTTATCAATCAATCCTTCCATGTAGTAAAGTGTTATACGTTTAAAGTATGGAGAGATTGATTAATAAACATATATTTTGCCAGCATAAAGTAATGGGGAGGCCTCTACCCCGTGACTGACACTATAGGGACCAGCATTTAAGAGATACTTCTTTCACCATTCCATCCCATAAGTGAAAAAGAGTTAAGAGATACTTCTCTTTTCCACTGTGGGTAAGAGATTGTATGCTTATCAACCAATCCTTCCATACTTTAAACCATATAACACTTTAAAG
This sequence comes from Pictodentalium vernedei, assembly GCA_031216915.1. Taxonomy (NCBI): domain Eukaryota; kingdom Metazoa; phylum Mollusca; class Scaphopoda; order Dentaliida; family Dentaliidae; genus Pictodentalium; species Pictodentalium vernedei. The sequence goes on from CM062295.1 coordinate 227,775,112, forward strand.
TATGGAGAGATTGATTAATAAACATATATTTTGCCAGTATATAAAGTGTATGGAAGACAAACCCACCTAAGCCTGTCAGTATAAAGTCATTGGGAGGCCTCTACCCCATAGCTGACACTATAGGGACAAGTACTTAACACTGATTTCCCCATACCCCAATGCTGACACTATAGGGACAAAATTAACATAGGATTCTCCATAGGGTTTTGTCCCTATAGTGACATTTTTGTCCCTATAGTGGCAATTTTGAAGGTAGGAAAAAGATTTTAAAAATCCTATGTTAAATTTGTCCCTATAGTGGCATCATTGGGGTATGGGGAATTCAGTGTTAAATGCTTGTCCCTATAGCGGCAGCCTTCACTACTCACACGAAGTTCGATAGATTTTCCTCGACCTGTTTTGGACACTCCGGTAGGTTCCCCCATGCCCCATCGCTTATCGTTTACCTTTTCCCAGTGCTTGACTAGTTCTAATGTGATTTGATCTTGCTCGTCTGTTACTCTGCCATCCACTTTAATACTCTGTGGGTTACTTCCTTTGTTACGTTTATTCACCCATTTCTAAAATACGTTCCAACTTGAGCCCCCCCCCCCCTTCCCTGTTGTTCTTATCGTCCTAATAAGACTGCTATTTCGCACTCTGAGATTGTCATCTTTAATCTTATTTACTTTATTTCGTGCTTGTTGGTATTCTTCCTTTGCTGCCATGGCCTCGTTGGTTTCCGCCCCCTTAAGTTTTCTACTTCTCCTGTATGCAGCACATTTAGCCTTTCTAACCTTTATGGCCCTTTTCAGTTCTTCGTTCACTCTGTACCCAAGTTCCCTCGTTGACACCCTAATCTTTCCTACACTTTCCTTCCCTGCCTCCACTAGGCTCGCAACTATGGCATGGGCCATCTTCTGGACACTGCCCCCCTTGAGTATGGTTGCAAGCTTTGGTTTCAGTTTTTCTTCGAACATCGCCCAGTCGGCATCCTTTTTGAGTTCCCAAATCTCCTTGAAGCATCCTTTGCTTTTGACTAGGTTTTTGGCCCTAATCGTCACTGTAATCAAATTGTGATCACTATCCACCTCCATTTTACCCTCATCATCCACTTCTACCCCTATCACCTCCCTCCATAAATTAATATCTGTGAGAATGTAGTCGATTATTGATTTTCTGTCGTTCCTCTCCCAGGTCCATCTCCCCTTACACTACAACTGCTGTTAAAATGCAACGACCAACTTCAATGCAAACCAACAAGTTAAATATATGTCCGTTTCCTTTCAATTTTAATAAAAACGGGTAAGAATAGCATGCAACGAAATTCGTTGAAATCAACTAAAATTTTCATATTGTTTAGTACAAATTTGTGAAATTTATGTTTTATCAAAGGAACAAAATACATAGAGTGAAGCTGTTGTTTGACTTTATACTTTATTTCTTTTAATTTGCATGAAAATGGTCTTTTAAAAAGCACATCAAATCATTTCATAGCCGATTTCTAAGGATTATTTAATCAAACACGGAATAATTAACAGGTTGTATAAATTCTGCGCTGATCGGAAAAGGTGGATGATGAACACTGTTAGACTTTTTTTTTTTGATTTATTCACTTTTCAGTTATTCTATAAATAATTTTACAATAATAGCTTCTGACGTGGACTGTTGGAAAATGAGTGTTTTCCAGTGATAACATCTATGATGAGGAAAAATAAAGATATTTTCCACTTTCATTTTGAATTGTTTTGACTGGCACTGCAGATTGATGGTAATTAGGAATACTAATCACATGGCATAAACCATCATTTATTCGGAGTTTGGCATCCAAACATAAAGCACATAAAAAACCTATTTGGCAGAAAATAAGTTAAAAAGAGTTCTTAACCCTTTGAACACTGGCGGTCGTTTTTCCGGCCGGCAACATGATACGTAATAACGTCATTAAATAGGATGGCTGTTCGGTAAATGTGTGGGTTAGACCAATCAATATTTTCAACGTGCAGTCCCGAGGCTGCACGTTGAGAATATTGATTAGTATACCCCAAATAATGAATATGGATTCTTCTAATTGCTGCCATTGAACTGGTATGGAAGATACCACTAGAGTTCAAAGGATTAATCAACAAATGAAAACCTCATTGAAATGCGTCGAGACAAGTCGTTCCCTGAGTTCCAATGTGTCCTATGTGCCAGTAGGCACATTGGAACTCAATGGACGAAGTGTTATTAAATAAGACACAAATAATTCACTGTATTTGAGGAATACCTTTCATACTACAATAGAAGAGGCCTATTTTGTTTCTAAAATTTTGTGTGAAAGTATACATATAAAATTTAGAGGTGACCATGTAGTATATTTTTTAATTGAAAGCACACAGTCTGTAGGTAAATATAGGTATGGATGCACAGCTTTGCCAAGGTGCATGTTTTGCAAAACTGGCTATTAACTAGATTTGTTCATTTGTCCATCATTGATGTGACAAAAGTTTCGTATATCAAGAATTAATGTCTTAAAATATGCATAGAATTACGCAGTCGATTAACCTCAAGTGAAAATCTACATCATTGCCTGATAACCCATTTTTACAAACATACAGACCTTAAAATTTGTCCTGACTCACGAGAATTGGTTTTGATTCTCGCAAATTCCTGCTGCGAGAATCAGTTTTCAGTTCTGAATAATTAGGAATTTTGGAAGGATTGTTATACACCCATGAATGCAATCAGTACATATTCAATAGTAAAACAAACCTCATATGTTTTTAGAGTTTAAACCCTCGAGGGCCCGGTTCCAATTTCTGTGAGTTTCTTGTCTTACATGTACATGTAGTAGATATGTTCTTGCATAAGGCTTTTGGTGATCTTGCTGTTAGAAGTTACAGCACCTTGGCCGCGGTTTCTAGTGGAATTTTGGCTGCCTATATAGGCAACCAAGACTTCACTAGACACAACTGGTGTTACCTTGTCATGAAGGAATGCCAAATTAAATAGAATTTCTCAGGCCTTTGAGGACAATTTCAGAATATATGACGAGAAGCCAGAGAACATTTTGTGAGAATCAAAATTGATTCTCACTGTATTCTTAATAATTGATTCTGATTCTCGCATGGATTTCAAGCCCTGCCATAAGTTCCTGTAAATGGTTTTTGCGGCCTTAGAAAACAATTTCGAATATAATAGCACTTTATGTAGATGTAAACACTTTAAAATGCTGCATTCGACCAAATATACCACCACTCAGGTAAAATAACAGTTTTAAAAACGGATCGCTCAATCATTTCTTCAGAAACAATTGGACGTCACAATATGCACGTGGGTAGGTATATGTTTTCAACAAAATATAATTTGGATATTTTCTCTGATTTTTCGCAATGACCATAGAAACTCCAAGCAGTGTTATCTTTCTCCAAGCAGTGTTATACTTCCTCGTCGAATAAACCACTGCGAAGATTTACTGGACTATTTTAGCTAAAATTATATTTACAGAATTTCCAGCTACGATAAAACGGAAAGTAAACATTGCAAAGTGTATAACACATGCACCATCGCCAGTAACTGTGTTGAAATGTGTGGTATATAGAATTATTGTTACATATTGCTAACTGAACAACAAAAAGTTGAGAAAAGAGAATGTTTAACCTTTAAACTCTGGTGGTATCTTCCATGCCAGTTCCATGGCAACAATTAGAAGAGTCCATATTCATTATTTTGGGTAGACCAATCAATATTTTCAACATGCAGCCTGTGGGCTGCATGTTGAAAATATTAATTGGTCTACCTCACATGTTTACTGAACAGCCATCATATTTAATAACGTTATGGCGTATCGTCTTCCTGGCCGGAAAAGCGGCCGCTAGGATTCAAAGGGTTAACAGCTAACAGTCTATTTAGAGGATTGTATCTGTTGAATGATATGGAATATTATTACCGCTTCTCGGGGCGTTCTCTAGGCTACTAATTTAATTTTTTAGGGTGTTACGCTATTCGGTAATGAGAAGCTTCGTTCATTATCAACCCGCCGGCCCGGCAACTGACCGGGATCTAGATCTGATACTCTGTTTACGTCCCTTGAACTTCCGCCTGGGTGTATTTGTTTTGAATAAATAGTTTAAATATTTACTCTATTTTATCGACACTATAGTCGTGTCATAGTTGGGAATTACGCTATATATTTGGATTATGATCTCTAGAGTAAGTACGCATTAATAATTTTATCTATCGATCTCTTATAACTTCGTCTTCAATGCTGGGTTTTATTCTCTCCCATTTTCGAGGCCCATATCAGCTTACAAGTCTCATGACCAATGTTAGTAAACAGATGACACATGCTTCGAATAGTTTCTGAAGCTCGACATTGAAATACGGTGTTATGGGGTTATTGTCCGAGCTCGAGCAATGTGCATTGGTGTCATCGGCAAATGATAAAAGATTGAGTGATGTTGAGTTACTTATACCATTTATATTTTACAAAAAAAAAGAACAGGGCCTAAAATTGATCCCCGTGGTACACCGCAATTCTGTCTGGCTAAATCCGATTTGTGTTCTCCATACATAACATATTGGGGCCTGTTGGACAAGTAACTTCTAAACCAACTGTTGGCGATACCTCGGATGCCATATTTTTCCAGTTTACCTAGTAGTATTTCGTGATTTATGGTGTCAAAAGCCTTTGACAGATCCAGGAACAATAGTAGTAGTGTTCGTATGTTTGAGGTATAGTTTGGGGGATCTCATCGGGAGATCTTATGTGACGTCATAGTCACGTGACCTAGTGGCGCCATGTTGTGTTGTCATGGGAACCCGCGTGAGCGGCCATGTTGTGACGTCATCTCCATGGTGATACGTGGTGTGAGTGCGCATGCGCAGCACGTGTTGTTAAGGTGATACGTGTTTCCGTCGTCCATTTTGTATACTGGAGGCCGCCATCTTGGTTTCTATGGTAGCACGTGATTGCTATGTTACCCAATTGGTCTGCAATAAGACGGGGTATGTTCGGTGGGTATGTTCGATTGTAGAAGAGTAAATCTAATTACCACAAACAACCCGACAATCCCTCCAAATCACCAAAATCCACCCGAAATCACCGAAATTGACTTTATTTCCCCAATTTATCTGCTTAGCACGTAGTGCTATAGTACCAAGGGTTACAGGGGGTATGCTCTATTGAATAGGAGTACAGGGCCTGATTTTCCCAGAATCCCATTTTTAATGCCTATTGCATTTATTTCTCTATCACTAACAGTCTATCCAGTTCAAACTATCTCTGGTTCTCTCGTCCAAGTCTTGTAATTACCAGTGCTCGATTTCCCATAATGCAGTTATCTCCCTTGTGTATATCAAAAGCATTCCCAAACCCAATAAGCAATCGAGCAGTTACTGATAAAGCATTGCTCGAATGACTCGAATCCCATCGAGCAAATGAGCTTTAGAGTAATTGCTCGATCGAGTGACTCGGCATATTGCTCGAACGACTCGAATCCCATCGAGGAAATGAGCCAACGAGCATTTGCTCGTTCGAGTGACTCCTCGAACGACTCTTAGACTCATTTCAAAAAAGGGATTCCATAGCCATAGGCGTTTTCAAAACAGGGATTCCACAAATGGGATTCCAAAAAGGGATTCCAAAAGTGGGATTCCATCTTATGTCGAGTGACTCACAACTATTGCTCGAATCCCATTGAGCAAATGAGCCAACGAGCAATTGCTCGATCGAGTGACTCCTCGAACGACTCGACGACTCATTTCAGAAAAAAGGGATTCCATAGCCACAGGCGTTTTCGAAAAAGGGATTCCACAAATGGGATTCCAAAAAAGCGATTCCACAAATGGGATTCCGTTCCCATCTTGTCGCCAAAGCTCCAGGTCCACTACAGGTCTATGGTCTATCTGTCCTATCATTAGCTTCTACAACTTGTTGTAGTCTTGTTCCATTGCGGCCTTGTACCAGTACTATTGGCTTCTGTTATTCTGCCCCATATCTCATCCATTACTTCCTAGCTATACCTATCTCAGTCTCGACTATAACATTGATCAAGGTTGAATCAGATTTCCCCTGTATACATATAAAGCATTCCGTAATTGAGATTCTTAGCCGAGTCCGTAAAATTTGGATTCCGTGTTTTAACATCAACACTCGAGGGTATGGAAAGGGATTAATAACACCCAATTATTATTACAAGAACCTGAACAGAGACAACCAACCACTACAAAACCACAAAGGTACAGATCCAACATAACCTATTGTGAACATCACAAAGTGAAAGAATGTCAAACTAGTCGGCTTGATCGAACTAGTTGGACAGACTGAACAGCTCTGGTCAAATACAACTACGATTGAACTGTTGAAGTCGCAGTGAACAAAGATCCAACACAACTAAGATCGAAGTGATCAAAACAAAGTGAACGAAGATCGAACTGATCTGATTTAACTACAACCCTCTTAAAGGTATTAACCCTCTTGAACTGTTTGAAATGAACTACAACCCTAAAGAAGGTATATATAATTAACCCCTTTGAACTGTTTGAACTTTTTGAATGAACTTTTTATATCTAATATAAATAAACACCCTTTGAACTGAACTGAATGAATTTCCAAATTTTACGGACTCGGCTAAGAATCTCAATTACGGAATGCTTTATATGTATACAGAGGAAATCTGATCAATGTTACAGTCGAGACTGAGATAGGTATAGCTAGGAAGTAATGGATGAGATATGGGACAGAATAACAGAAGCCAATAGTACTGGTACAAGGCCGCAATGGAACAAGACTACAACAAGTTGTAGAAGCTAATGATAGGACAGATAAATCATAGACCTGTAGTGGACTTGGAGCTTTGGCGACAAGATGGAAACGGAATCCCATTTGTGGAATCACTTTTTTTGAATCCCATTTGTGGAATCCCTTTTTCGAAAACGCCTGTGGCTATGGAATCCCTTTTTTCTATAATGAGTCGTCGAGTCGTTCGAGGAGTCACTCGATCGAGCAATTGCTCGTTGGCTCATTTGCTCGATGGGATTCGAGTCATTCGAGCAATAGTTGCGAATCACTCGACATAAGATGGAATCCCACTTTTGGAATCCCTTTTTGGAATCCCATTTGTGGAATCCCTTTTTTGAAAACGCCTATGGCTATGGAATCCCTTTTTCCTGAAATGAGTCTTAGAGTCGTCCGAGGAGTCACTTGAACGAGCGAATGCTCGTTGTCTCATTTCCTCGATGGGATTCGAGTCGTTCGAGCAATATGCCGAGTCACTCGACATAAGACGGAATCCCACTTTTGGAATCCCTTTTTGGAATCCCATTTGTGGAATCCCCGTTTTGAAAACGACTATGGCTATGGAATCCCTTTTTTCTGAAATGAGTCTAAGAGTCGTTCGAGGAGTCACTCGAACGAGCAAATGCTCGTTGGCTCATTTGCTCGATGGGATTCGAGTCGTTCGAGCAATATGCCGAGTCACTCGATCGAGCAATTACTCTAAAGCTCATTTGCTCGATGGGATTCGAGTCATTCGAGCAATGCTTTATCAGTAACTGCTCGATTGTTTATTGGGTTTGGGAATGCTTTTGATATACACAAGGGAGATAACTGCATTATGGGAAATCGAGCACTGGTAATTATAAGACTTGGACGAGAGAACCAGAGATAGTTTGAACTGGATAGACTGTTAGTGATAGAGAAATATATGCAATAGGCATTAAAAATGGGAATCTGGGAAATTCAGGCCCTGTACTCCTATTCAATAGAGCATACCCCCTATACCCCTTGGTACTATAGTACTACGTGCTAAGCCGATAAATTGGGGAAATAAAGTCAATTTCGGTGATTTCGGGTGGATTTTGGTGATTTGGAAGGATTGTCGGGTTGTTTGTGGTAATTAGATTTACTCTTTTACAATCGAACATACCCACCGAACATACCCCGTCTTATTGCAGACCAATTGGGTAACATAGCAATCACGTGCTACCATAGAAACCAAGATGGCGGCCTCCAGTATACAAAATGGACGACGGAAACACGTATCACCTTAACAACACGTGCTGCGCATGCGCACTCACACCACGTATCACCATGGAGATGACGTCACAACATGGCCGCTCACGCGGGTTACCATGACAACACAACATGGCGCCACTAGGTCACGTGACTATGACGTCACATGAGATCCCCCGATGAGATCCCCCAAACTATACCTCAAACATACGAACACTACTACTAACAATGCTAAGGTGCTGTTTTTTCCTGTTTATTATTTTCTACTGCGGTGCTTTCAAGGAGTTGAAGAACTGGATGAATAGTGCTATGTCGTTTTCGGAACCCGTATTGGTGAGGGTATAAAATATTAAACCTATTGAGGAAACTAGTAAGTCTCACTTCAGTGAGTTTTTCCATTACTTTTAAGAATACCGGAAGTATACTGATAGGTCTGTAATTTGTAAAGCTGTGTTCGTCACCTGCTTTAAATATGGATATCACCTTCGCGATGTTCATCTTGTCTGGTTCATCTTGTCTGGTACTTTGCAGTTATAAGAGGATCCATTGCTTCGTTTATCGTATGATTAAGAAGACATGTTGTGATATCATCGCAGTCTTTGGATAATTTTGGCTTCATTTTATTTATTTATGGGTATTAAATAAAGATTGTTGGAAACACTGTTGTTCATGTAGTCTGAGTAGGACTTATTTGGTTTCTGAATCTGTTCGGATGTGGTTATCCCAGTGTTGATAAAGAAATTGTTGAATTCTTTTACGATGTCATGGAGCTCGCTTATTTCGATATTGTCCTGGATGAAGAACGGGGATAATCTGGCTTCATATTTCCTTTATTGATGCCCTCGTTTAAAATCTGCCACGTTCTTCGCATACTGTTTTTGTTTTCGTTTAGGATATCTCTATAATAGATAGCTTTACATTGTTTTTTTTTTACCGTGTTGAAAATTCTACAGTAGTTTTTATAGTTTTGTGAGTTCTGTTCGATGGAAGCTTTGAGTTTTTTTTATTGTAGAATTTTTCTTTATTGTTGGAGGATATGACAAGCCGCCTTGTCATCCAGGGTTATTTTTTAATAACCTTTTTGTTTGGCGAACGCGTTTGAGGGGGAGTGCTATTTCATAAGATTTCATATAGATGTTTAGAAAGGCTTCATATGACTCATTGGGACAGTTCGCTTGTATTACAGGGTTAAAATCACTTTGCGAGAGAAGTGTGTTGAATTCAACAATGCTTTCTGCGTTTATAATTCTTTTCAGAGTAAAGTGTGGTGTATCAATTGGTTTGGGTTTTTTTCCATATATTAAGACACCAAAATGATCTGACATGTCTTATATGACTATTCCAGGTAGTGCTGTTCGTGAAGCGTTATTAAAAAAGATATGATCTACCAGACTAGCAGAACGACTGGTTACTCTCGTTGGCTTGGTGATATAAGGTAGAAAATCCTGGCTGAACATGAAATCAACAAATTATTCCCTTTTTGAGTGTGTAGTTGCTTTTAAAAGGTCTAGGTTAAGATCCCCCATAACATAAACTTTTTTTTAATTTCGGCTTTCAGAACATTCGTTATTTCATTTAATTTTTATAAGAAGAGGTTGGTGTCGGCTTTAGGAGAGGTATTGAGTCTATAGATGACGCCTATAATTCTGGAGTGGTGTTTATCTTTAATTTCAATAAATAGAGATTCGAAAACATGGGGAATGAAGACTGAAATATTACTTCCAACTCTCTGTGGTATTCCTTCTTTAATATATAGACCAACTCTTCCTCGACCATCATCATTCTCGGGTCGTATACGTTTAATAATCGGGGCATAACCATCCAGAGTGAACGACATATCTGGAGGAATTTGGAATATTTCGATAAGTCCTATTATATCGAAAAACGTCTTTCCTGTTTGTAAATTGTATAACATGTTTTGGAGCGAATCCCAATGAATCTTCAGACTTTGGCAATTGAGATGGACTATTGAGAATCCTGCGTCTATTTTACGAGCCGTTGATCGAAAGTCACTAGGCGACAAGTAGTTGCAGTCAGTTGCGCGGGTTTTAAATGGGGATTCGTCATTTTCTGGCAAGGAACACACTTTAACATTATAGAGCTTATAAAGTCATACTATGCATCTACCTGCACCTCGTCGAGTGTAATACTACCCGCCATTATTCACCAACATACTACCACCCTTTCCAGCTGGACAAATATACAAGACATACATAGAATTTATTACACGCCTCTTCTATTTAATCCCCATCTACAGCAACACTAAACCGTGCGGAAAATGAAAATCTGTTCCGTACATACGCGGAACGGAAATATTTGACGGACTATTTTTAAATTGAAGCGAAATTTTTCTGGAATTTTTTACAAATCGTGCCCCGTAATTACAATTTGAATCCCTAGCGATAGCTAAAAATCGTCCCCTGAGTTCCAATGTGTTCTATGTGCTAGTATGCACATATTGACATATAACCCATTGGAACTCAGAGGACGAAATAGTACATGTAACTCGGGTTCTCCTCGCAAATCTGGTTGGCGATAAAATGTGTTCTGAGCTGAGTGTCCTAATAATTGTGCTTATAGACGTGAAGCCTAGTAATAAACACTGAATCTGGCACTTGTGCCACCGCGGGCGGCCTCTCGTTCTATCCTTTCGCGCCGACACTCGTGCCTTATCGATTAACCCATTCACACACGTGTGTCGTTCTGTGAATATATTATTCCAAGATGAAGATAAAAGGATATTTTGGATATTTCACCCAGACATTAATTGACGATTTATTTTATTTATTGGTGTTTAAGGTCACATATTTCTGCACAAATGGCTAATCATGACCACGACAGTTTTACGGGTGGAGGAAGTCGGAGTACCCGGAGAGAACCACCGAGCAACGGCGAGCAACTGTCAGCTCCCAAACATACTAACTCCACACAAGCAGGGCTAGGTTTGGTTGAAGACAAGTGCACCAGCGACGTGAAGTACGCCTTAGTACACAGCGCCACCGTGCCCCACGTGGGCAATGGGGGTGAAGTGTCCTGGCCAAGGACACAGCGCGGTTGCCGCATGTGGGATTCGAACCGAAGACCTCTCGGCTTGCAGCCTGCACCTCTAATAATAATAATAATAATAATTTTCAGCCTAAAATCCACAGAAAGTGCTCTTTGGCTTTACAAAAAAAAAAAAAAAAAAGAAAAAGAGAAATGATTTCTTATCTACATATTGGTGCAGAAAGCTTGTTTGTAGAGATGACTTTTCAAACCAGCTTTGAATGACTCAGTTTCTTGTGGTAGTCTCAGGTGACTCGGTAAAAGGTTCCAGAGATTAGGGGCGGCGATCAAAAAGGCCCGGTCACCCGCGGATGCTAATTTTGAAACAGGTTGGACCAAGGTGTGCGAGTCCGAAGAACGGAGGTCTCTGGCAGGTGTGTAGTATGTGACCAGATCTGAGAGATATGATGGTGCCAGGTCATTAATACATTTATATGTCAGAAGGATTGTTTTATATTGAATTCTTTGTTGGACAGGAAGCCAGTGGAGGTCAGCTAGGATAGGTGTTATGTGGCACGACTTCCTATTTCGAGTTACACACTTAGCAGCACAATTTTGGATATGTTGAAGCTTATCCAGTGACGCCTTTTTGCATCGGTATAGCAGTGAGTTGCAATAATCAAGACGACTAGTGACAAAAGCGTGGACTAATTGTTCAGCTGTGTGTTTGTCTATCAACATTCGCACCCTGCTGATATTTCTAAGATGGTAGAATGCAGCACGACACACCTGCTGGATGTGTTTGTCAGCTGCCAACGACTCATCGATGAAATATCCCAGGTTACGAACGGTAGCCGATGGTATAATGCTATTTCCTTCTATTGATAACGGAAGTTTTGAAATTTTGCCTAATTGGTGAGGTAAGCCAATGTAAATAACCTCCGTTTTGTCGGCATTTAACTTTAAAAAGTTATTAACCATCCAGTCTTTGATGTCCGCCACACATTCCTCTAGTCGATGACATGCAAACGCTTCATTATCCGGTTTAAAATGGATGTATAGCTGGGTGTCATCGGCATAAAAGTGAAATTGTAGGCCATGGCTGCGGATGATATCACCCAGGGGAAGAACATAAATCACATACAATAAAGGGCCCAGAACGGACCCTTGGGGAACACCATACTGAAGATTGAACTCGGTGGAGGTTGACTCGTTAATGAGTATACTTTGGGTACGGCCTGTTAGGTAGGAAGAGAACCACTGTAGAGCTCTACCCGAAATTCCTATTCTGTGTTCTAACCTGTCTATGAGCATATTGTGGTCGATGGTGTCGAAGGCAGCACTCAGGTCGAGTAATACTAAGCAGGAGACAAGATGTTTATCCATCGACATTAGAATGTCGTTCTGCACTCTGAGTAAGGCAGTCTCTGTGCTGCACTTAGGTTAATAGGCGGACTGGAAAACCTCTGAAAGTTCATACTGGGAAAGATGAGAATTCAGTTGAAGAGCAACCGCGCGTTCCACAACCTTAGATAAAAACGAAAGGTTGGAGACAGGGCGGTAATTCTTCAAAATTTCCGGGTCAAGCCCGGTTTTTTTTAAGTAATGGGGTAACAAGTGCCTGCTTCATATTGGTGGGAAAGACACCCGATGTAAGAGATGAGTTAACAATTTCTAATATCCATGGTGCAATATCTGATAGGCAAGATTTCAACAGCCAGGTTGGGATTACATCTAATTTGCAGTGTTTGGTGGGAGCATTCGTTATTAAATTCTTGAGACTTACAAGTGTTATAGGCTGGAAGGAATCCAGACACACATGGTCTGTCGAAGCCCTAAACACAATGGGTTGTGGGTTGAGGCTGACTTTCAGTCCAGTTCGAATGCATTCGATTTTGTCAGCGAAAAATGTAGAGAACAGCTCCGCCAGATCAGAAGCAGAGGAGTGATCTGGGAGAACGGTTTCCTTTTTTCGGTGCAGTAGCTTGTCGAGTACTGTTGAAATAACATTTGGTTTGTTTAAATTGTTTTTAACAATTTGAGAAAAGTAGGTCTTCTTAGCCAAATGTATTAGTTCGTTGACACGGTTCCGTTGTCGAACGTGCATCTCCCTGTGAATGGAGAGCTTGGATTGTCGCCTCTACCTACTGAGCCACCGCGCCCCCAATAATTGACGGTACCAGTGATAGCACACAAGAAGAGCAAGCACAGTTTTAGCCAATGGAGCTCTGTGTTTAAGCTGGAAGTCCATTATCTGAAACTTTACTTGTCATTTTTAGGCTTTGTCGGAGACAAGAAGCTGTTATTTTAGTGTGTTCTCGTGGTAGTTCACTCTCTAAAATTCAACTTCAGTCGGCTTTATCAATACCAAATCCTTGGCTTATTACCATTTTTTGGAAAGATCTCTTTCAGAGAGCTTAGCGTTAAATGATAAGAAGGCAGAGTTATTGTGCTTTGTGGACACAATTTGCATATGTATACATATTATAAACGGAAATTGTTACAGAAGAGAAAGTAAGATGAATTTTACGAACATGAACTGTTATTACTCATCATCAAAATATTTCTTTGCTTGAATGAATGAATCAATATACCCACCTTCTATCAGGTGTACTTCTCCAAAGAGTAATTCGGTTGTGTGTTGGCGGGGGGGGGGGGGGGGCAGAGATGGTGGGGGGCGGGCTTATAACTACAACTTGTTTTCCGGTTCATTTCAAAATGGATGATGTGTCGAATTATTGCTGCATAGAACCACATACTGATAGAACTACATTGCACCACATAGAACTTCAGAACAACATAAACCCTAAATTGAACTAGAGTGTCCTTGGGTAAGGGACTTAATCCCGATTGCTCACGCGAAGTCATGGTGACTCTGTGTACTAAGGCGTATTGCACGTCGATGGAGCGCTTGTCTTCAATCCATGCTAACCCTGTTCGTGCTCAGCTAGTACGTTGGGAAGTTTGATAGTTGCTCAATGGTTCTCACCTGGTATTCCGGATTTGTCCACCAGTCAAACTGTCCGACACGAGGTGACCCTGGCTGTCGAAATTATCCCCCCCCCCCCCCACCCAAAAAAAAAAAATTTTTAAAAATTAAAAAATAAAATAAACTCAAATATACATATAGAACTGCATAGAAATACACAGAAAAACATGGTACGTATTTACATTTGTAGATACAGATTTTTTTCAACCGGGTCGCGAACCGGTTAGAATTTTCTCTCAGCATTTTCCCGCACGTGCGAGAAAATGCTGAGAGAAAATTCTAACCGGTTCGTGACCCGCTTGAAATTATGTATCTGCAAATGTAAATACCTATACCATGATGCGGCACTGAGGCTGCACTCTAGAATCTCACCTGTCGAAAACTAAAATGGGAGCAAATTTCATTGTAGATTCTATATTTTCATTGCCAACCACCGAGCCCCCCACCCCCCACCCCCACTCTACCCTCACCTCACTCCACCGCACGTGTGGGAAAATGCTGAGAGAAAATTCTAACCGGTTCGCGATTCGCTTGAAATTATGTATCTGCAAATGTAAATACGCACCATGGTGCGGCACTGAGGCGGCACTCTAGACTCTCACTTGTCGAAAATTGAAATGGGAGAAAATTTCATTGTAGGTTCTATATTTTCATTGCCAGTACGCCCCCCCCCCCCCCCCACTCCACTCCACCCTCACCTCACTCCACACACACACTACACTCACACACACACACACACACACAAAGTAAATTAATAAACATTAAAATAAAAAGTTATGGAAATAAATAAGCAAATAAATGAAAAATAAACAAATAAAATTAAATGAACAATAAGATTAGAATGAAATAATAAAAATAGTCTGTGGGTTTTTTTCTCTCTTTCATCTTTCAGTTTTGGCCATAAGGAGTTTTGTTCTGAGAGGTCTTGGTCTGTAGACGGTTTTATCTACAACCTATAAGTGCTATGTGGCATCTATGAAGTTCTAGGTGGTTACTTGCGGCATCTGTATGGTTCTGTGCTGTGCTATTTGGTTCTAGATAGTTCTATGCATGGTGCTTTCTACATTCTGTGTGGAAATTAGATTCACAGATAATTTTATTCAAATACATGTGGTGGGCGAAAAATGAAGCATACAATACTTTTTCCATATCTGACTGATAGATACTCCACGCTGAGCATTACCACTATTCCAAACAACCACAACCTGTCTTTCTTTCAATGTCTTGCCCAACTCCATGCCAATTATGAAAGAAATGCCATATGCTTTTGTTCATTTACAGTAGCGCTGCACTACGGTGTTTTCGAGCAAGGACTTATTAATTTCAGTTTCTTCGTCTTTAAATGATTCAAGATGTATTTTTGAAATGTTTTCCCTGTCAACTTAATCAGAGAAGTTTAAAATGTGCTCAATGTAAGCTGAAGAATCCCTAATAAATCTGCAAGAATCTTGTGGATTGAACAACCTGAACCCTTTACCCAACGTAACGGCCAAAACCGGCCAGCGCTATTCTCAAAAATCGCCAATTAATTTTCAAAATATTTTCGTCTAAAAAACAAAAACATAGGTTATGACCCCTCGTTGGAACGAGCTCGTCGAGCTCGTTCCAACGAGGGGTCATAACCTATGTTTTTGAGACAAAAAATGAAAAAAATTAGTTATTCAAGAATTTTTTTTGCTAGTGTCGTCTGCTTTTCATGTTAGGTAAAGGGTTAAAGCAGTGGAGAGTGGATGCAACACTGCTTTGAGTTCGTAATCAGTGATGATGGTAACCGGTACAAAGAACATGTTCTAAAATGTTGTGCGAGTTTTCGCAATTTGGATGACCACAAAATAATGTATTAATGGGGCATTTTCTGTGTTTGAATTTAAATGTTTACCAAACGAATTACTGAGAGGATGAGCCCAGGAATATCCCGTGAGAAAAAGTGTTCT
Source organism: Pictodentalium vernedei (assembly GCA_031216915.1). NCBI lineage: Eukaryota > Metazoa > Mollusca > Scaphopoda > Dentaliida > Dentaliidae > Pictodentalium > Pictodentalium vernedei. Next base: position 227,790,995 of record CM062295.1, read on the forward strand.
CTCGCTACTCAAAAAAACTGACTTCAATATTTCGCCTTCATACACCTCCATGTATAAAACTCAACACAATTCCGGGATGGGCGTGTGTTATTGATAATAATTTCACAAATCAAAACCATGATATGAATTCGATATTTCATTCGAAGTTTACCTAAAGCCCTTGGCACGTCTTAAGGATCATATCTGTGGTTTCCACTGTGATCAACACGACGGCAGTAATTTTCAAATTTTTTAAAACACAAAAAGTAAACAAAATTCATCGCTTAATTACTGCTTTTGCCACTTAATTTCCCCCCCCCCCCCCTCCCCCCAAAAAAAAAAACAAAACCCAAATTAAAACAACATGTATATCAAAGTCGCGGAAGGGGAATATTTCCTCTCACCAACTGCAATTTTCTATTGTTTCAGTGGATATTAGACGTGAAGAATATAAACAAATCCGATTTTATGTCTTGTTCTTCGCCATTTTCACCATATCAAAGTCGCGGAAGGGGAATATTTCCTCTCACCAACTGCAATTTTGTATTGTTTCAGTGGATATTAGACGCGAAGAATATAAACAAATCCGATTTTATGTCTTGTTCTTCGCCATTTTCACCCATGACGAGTTTTGGAAAACTAAGCCTCCTTTCGGGTTGCGAAGAGAACAGGAGTAACAGAAATGCAATCATTTTCGAGTGAAAGTGTATTTACAACTCTGTGGAATTGCATTGCAGTCCCGTTCATCGAAAAAAAACCCTGTATTGAACAGTGGTGGTGGGTGGGGGGGGGGGGGTCGTCAATGTTTTTCCGAACACAAGGAGGGGGTGGGTGGGTGGGTGTGTTGGTGGGTGAGCGGCTCTGAAAACATGTTTTTTTCCATGCCTAGAAATTTTTTTCCTATGAGCTCTTATCTTTCAAATAAGTGATGCATATTAATCAGGGAAGCTTGTGTTGTCTTTTTGCCACCACTCCATCTCCTCTAGGTTAACAGGGGGTGATTAGTAGTACAAGATAGGGGCCAGCAGCATGGGAATGTGGACAGACTTTCCCCGTTCCCCGTCACACCATCAGTGGTTCACGATTTTGAAAAAAGTTAAAGCAATTTAAACGAATTATCATTTATGTAATCTAACATAAATGTAATCTAACCAGATCTAACAATAAAAGGACTCTTCTCACCATGAATAGTAGATATCATAAAGTGGGATAACGCTATTTCCCAATGCAACTGACAACTTTCACAGACTCTCATTCATGTAATTATGAATTTTAATCATATACATGTATAAGCAAAATGCAGGGTTGTTAATGATCATTCAAGTCTTAGGCTTAGTGGGTAGCCTTCTAACCAATTGCCTTCAATTTGTGATATACTGTCAGAAAAGGCTGAGTCATCAAAAAGTCAGGATGTTATATCTTGTTCACAGAGGGTTTATTGACAGTGGAAACTCTCTATCTCATTGAGAGAGAGTTTATCAAGAGGGAAACTGATGCCCTGTTAACATACTGTTGAAACAATGGCATAGGAAGTTTGTCAACAGGGAATCAGTTTGGTTAATATGGATTTCAGCCATTTACCCCTGGACACAGTGTATAGCACATGTTGAGAAAAATACTGAATGTCTGGAGAGAAACCTGGATGAGGGGTGATTCTTTGGTATCGGAAATCCACTCTTTATAAACTGCACTGTTGCACCTTGGACGTATTGAGTAGTGCATCGTTTGGTGGAGCGGTAAGTAAGCTTTGGTTGATTCATTTTGGCAAGTCAGATGAGAAAGTGCGAAAGAAATGGTGACCACGTTGAGCTGAAAAGGTCTACCATATCTCTCCAAATTTGGACAGGATGCATTATGGAAATTTTGGGGCTATGATGTGTCGAGTGACGCCCTGTGATTTACATATTACCTTTTACGCAATGAATGCCAATGTTATCCTACAATATATTGGAGGATTTTCATTCAGCTCAGAGGCTCGAAACCTATTTGCTCAAAATATGGTACAGGACCAGTGCCAGAACTGTAACTTTCCAAGTGGTTGTTACAATATTCAGCTTGATCTCACTGAAACATGATACACATGTGTATCCTTTCTGACTCAGATGCTTCCAACACACTTTACTGTATGATTTAATTTCATTCTTTGCTACAGCAGATTGCTATAATTTTTTAAAAGAAGTTAATTTTATTTCTATCATAAGATAACCCAACCAGGTGTCTTATATGTGTTTGCAAAGTTTTCAGATCTCATACGCCAGGTTTCTTTCCAGATATCCAGTGTCTTCCTCAATATGTGCTATACACTATGGTGCAGGGGTAAATGGCTTAAATTCATATTAACTCAACTGATTCCCTGTTGACAAACTGTTTAAACCATTGTATAAACAGTTTGTTAACGGGGAATCAGTTTCCCTGTTGATAAACTCTCTATCAATAAGATAATATCAAGTTCAGCCTTTTTGACAGTATATCACAACTTGAAGGGAATTGGCTAGTTTAAACATATTTTATTTGTCATAAATTTGCAAAAGGGATTGGAGTACAAGTTATACAACTTATGTTAACTCCTCTCCATAAATACAACAGAAAAACAATACATAGATGCGGCTACAAGATATATAGATTGGTTCACAAATGAATAGGGATTTACACTATTTACAATTGAAATGTAAGTTGTTGAAACAGGCAGCCATGTACGTAATAGGGTCTCGACTCAGGGAATACATAGGACTGGACACTGTTGACTTTCTCTACGAAAGCTCTTGAATGGCAAGTTAAAGGGTGGGTGATGTGACGTTTATAGTACGTCTCGTTTAGTGCAAGAGAGAGGCAAGTCGATAATATAATGACTCAATTGAAGCGGCCACTAGCTAGGATGAACTCTTGGGTTTTCAGAAAGATATATTCGTTTTGTTTTGTTGTCAGTGTGGGTTTACCGTACAAGAGATCGGTTTCGGATGATATATTAAAATCTCGAAGAGAATCGAGTAGTGTAATCCTGGGGTATAAGATATAATATCCTGACTTTTTGAGGATTCAGCCTATTCTGACAGTATGTCACAAATTGAAGGGAATTGGTTTGAAGGCTACCCACTAAGTCGAAGGCTTGAATGATCAATAACAACCCTACATTTTGCTCATGCATGTATATGACTGACATTCATAATTACATGAGAATCCGTGAAAGTAGTCAGTGCGTTGGGAAATGGCATTATGCCCCTGTATGATGTCTACTATTCATGGTGAGAAGAGTCCTTTTATTCTATGATCTGGTTAGATAACATTTATGTTAGATTGTATAAATGATAATTCGTTTAAATTGCTTCAACTTTTTTTTTCAAAATAGTGAACTACTGATGGTCCGATGGGGAACGGTGAACGTCTGTCCACATTCCCATGCTGTTAACCCTTTTATTACACACCCGTAACTGTATTAATTTTGTCACGATCACATGGATTTTAGGGGCATGCGGTAATTTTAACCAAAAAGCTCTAGTGCGATCCGATAAAAAGTCCCATTCGCGTGCACACGTTCTCTCGTTAGACTGGTTCTTATAGTTTGCAGCGTTCAGTGGAATATAACCAATGAGAACCATCGATTATATTTATCTGTCGGAATTTCCGATACTCATTACAAAATGTTTGATGCACAACTATGCTAAAACTGTTGAAAGTCATGAAAGATACAGGATCTCTACCAAGAAATTGAACAGTGAAACGCAACCTTTGCTTTCGTTATTGAAAATCGAGGAAAACTTAATTAATTTTAGGGCAAAAAGGTCCAAATGGGTTCGATATTGCAGCCAGCCACTAGTACAGTTCCTATAAAACATTGTTACAATGTTGCCCTCACCGCTGCGTGCAGCCGACACGAGGCCTACTGTGTACTGTAATCATTCACACTTCGGCAATGAAGCAGCACGTTTGCCAACGCAAACATACTTTGAAGAGCATGCTAAGTTGAAGTAGTTCTCAGGAAGCAAGACTAAATGAATCTTGAATACTGGTTACCATGAAGCGGAAAAACAGGCTGCTACACGCCGACAGCGTCTGGAGATGTTTGACAGCTAGTATATGCAGTTACTAATTAACTGCAGTTACTAATTAACTATCTCCACTTCCACCCTTACTAGTACTAATCCCCCCCCCCCCCCCCCCCGTCCCACACTAGCCGAATATAGAAACATTCGGAAGAATGAAGAGCCTGGTTTTATAAGAAAAACTCGGTAGTTTACATTTGTGGAACCAATGCTTTTTTACATGCTAGTGGGTGTTGGGGCAACAGGTTTTTTTTTTTTTTTTTTTTTTGTGGGGGCAGGGGGGGGGGAGGGCTTTTTAAGGGGATATAGTATTGCTAAAATATGACTTTCTGGAGTTTGTACTGGGGAAAACAAAAAAAATGTTACCAGCTTCCCACTACAGAAATTCTGAAAAGTCTTGAGTAGGGTGGGAATGAGACCATGAAGAGGGGATTGGTGGTAAATGCATGTGGTCTGATGAATGCAGTATATTGTCAATTTTATGAGATGACTTCCATGAAATTCAAAAATAATTATTAGAATATTTAAAACATAGACAATATGATAATATTTTCCAAACACAGATTGATGTGTATTTTTAAATGACTAATTAAGGATTTTTGCTAGTATTTCTGTTTTATACAAGGATATTATTTTGCTTTAATTCTCAGCAACAAAACTTAAATCGAATGTCACCTATGTGACTTAGCTACAACGGTGTATGAGATGGGGAGAGGGTTGAGGCACTCTCACCCCCTTCACCAATAAGCAGTCCATTTTGCAGTTTTCATTGAAAGGGACTGGTATTTTCAGAACAGATTGTTCAGAGGGAGGGTGTATTTTTATAATTTTGGCAAATATCAGGGCAGTGGGAGGAGCATTTTCATAGGCAAATTCGAGGCAATGCCCTTCATTTTGATTTTGAAACAAAAGTTCAGGGCAGTTTGATTGGTCAGCCCCCATCTCCAGAAAATGTTCTCCAAAAGCCTATCATTGTAACCACATTCTATCAGTCCTCTTTAAAACTACTTACTAAATGCAAATTCAGAATACCAAATTCCAAATTTAAGATATTTTGTTTTGAACCAGATACCAAGAAAAAAATATTAACCGTTCAGATAGCAAACTGGTGAAGTACAGTATTACTAGTACAAAATAATGTAAACATTAACCAATCTTTGAAAATATTATCAACCAAAATAGGTTGGAGCTTTCTGGTGAGAACACCTCCCCCCCCCCCCCCTCCCACACACACACACACTTATTTCTCTTTCAGCCTCTGACCAAGACTGATGGATACTCATTTCGTGAGCTTTCGAGAAATGCTGTCAGGTTATAGATGGGCGGGGGGTTGTAAAAAAGGTGTACAAACTAAATTACTTGTGGAGACAAGACATGACATTTTCTTGCAGTTTCCATACAATATTTCTCCCTTTGTAAATTGTATATCTGTAGTATTATGTGGACAACCTAACGCTTTTATTTGTAAGTGCAGCCCATTTCAAACAAAGGTTATCAAGACTTGAGGTAAAATGAAAAGAAGACTAACTTTCAATTCAGAAACTTTATAATGTTGAAAAATAAAGTGCAAACTTACCAAGACTGCAGAGTTCACTCAGAGTCAGAATGGAATCTCAAACTGTCTCAGGCTCAGTTACTCCAAACGATCGAATGAATGCCCCGGAAGGTTAATTATTGCACAAAATGTCTTTTCTCGTCCGGTGTGTACGGTACTTTTGTTACACTACAGTGCAGAACAGAAATGACCGATGTCCACATGCGATAGCCTAATGGCTGTAGTGCATACATATCGTCAAGCCGAGTTCAAACTTATATTTTCAGTTTAAAAAGCACGAAATTTAAACAGAGCGGCCAGTTCGCACCGTATTCGAATTAAAATCCTTGTATATTTTCCATCCTCCAGATATAATGATGCCTGCACACACACATTTGAAAACACATTTTATACCTCATAATTTGTGACGTCTGATATGCTGAACGCAATCTTCTGAGTTTTGAGTATTTGGATCGACATTTTTTTGCGAATAAAATGAATCAACAGCGATTCTACGGGTGGCAAGGTCAAAGACTTAAGACTGGTTCTCTGACAAAATTGCCCGTTTCTCTCTAAAATTCTTTCAACCGTTCAAATTGTCGACTATTTAATTAAATTAGCGATTAATTACAGTGAATTCTTTTTCATGGTTAGGTGTGTAATAAATACAGAACCACACTTATGTTTGAATGGGTTAACGATTACTGGACTCGAGCGTGTGACGCTGGGATAACCACTCGAGCCTATCGGCTCTCGTGGTACCCCTGCGCCACTCGCTCTCTTCCAGTAATCGTTAACCCATTCAAACATAAGTGTGGTTCTGTATATATCCTGTTCTACTAATCCCCCCCCCCCCCCTGTTAACCCAGAGGACATGGAGTGGTGGCCAAGACTACAAATCTTCCCTGATCAATATGCATCACTTATTTGAAAGATAAGAGCTCACAGGAAAAAACATTCAAGGCGTGGAAAAAACGTGTTTTCAGAGCTGCTGACCTACGCACCCATCCCCGCATCTTGTCTGGAAAAAATTGATAACCCCCTCCCCCCCACCCCCCCCACCCCACCCCCCCCCACCCTCCTTGTTTCGCATATAAAAGTTTTCCCTATGTATCAATGTTTTAATAAATGTCGGAGGACGTTTCGGTCCATCAACGATTTTGAAAATGATTAACTTTGTATTACTGTGAAAAAAATCTGGTAAATCCGGCAAAATGGTCCCACGTCAGTCTCATCGAACCCATATTGATTTTCAGGATTGAAAAGACTTCCACGCCACGTATCCAGGGCATTCCTCAACGTCCGAGTAGTGGTTATAAGTTGTATATCTCGTATGACTCGACCCCAATCGACAGGGCCCCGTAGTGACGACATAATAACGTGACACCCGCGGCGTCATGGGGGTTTCCATGCTAGTCCGCGTGAGTGGCCATGTTCTGATGCCATTACCATAGTGATACGATAGTGTGCATGAGAAGCGCGTGTTGTTAGGGTGATGTGTGTTTCCGTCGTTTGTTTTGTTTACTGGAGGTCGCCATCTTGGTTTCTATGTAGACACGTGGTTGCTATGTGACCCAAAACCCTCAAATAGGAACGGGTTGTGTTCGAAAGGTATGCTGGATTCAAAGAGAGTAAATCTAATCATCCAAATGAACCCGACATTTGGCTCCCCAAGAATCCATCCTCGATTTGTTGCCTATCAAGACCTCCATCTTTGATTACACCTGATTGCTATGAGCCCGGTTGGCCTCTAATAGGAAAGAGGAAAGTTCAATGCTGTTGGATTATGGCTAATTACCACAAACAACCCGACATTGCGACAACTATCGAAAGTCACCCGAAATGACTTTATTTGGATCGGATTTTCCCAGAATACTCGCTTTCTGCGTCCCCATGTCCCGGTTCTCTCCACTCATTCACACGTTCTACCTTTGTTTTGACTTCTCTTTTCTATCTCTTCTGTGCTGCATGTGTTGTGCGCACATTTTGAGCTAGCATATAGTCAGTCTCACGTTCTATGGAATAGCTTCTATGTCCACAGGTTTAGATGAGTGGAGCGATTTGGTCGAGTCTATTAATGGTTACAGGTACAAGTCAGTAGTAACAGTACAAGGATTTAAGGGTGGTAGAAGACTATAGCATTTGATGAATATAGTGGAAACTGCTCAGATGACAGACGGTGATGGCTATGGATAAGTCTGTAGTAATAGTTTGTAATCTATAAATGTAATTGGATGGTCAAGGAGCTGTGTATGAGCCATATATGAGCCATATAGGAGTGAGGAGCTATAGGCTAGCAGCTGTATAGGAGCTGTATAGGAGCCATATAGGAGCTAACAACCAATACCCGTGTCTGCTGCTTGTGTTGTGCGCACATTGTGCACTAGCACACAAGCACATATCGGCTCATCCAACATGTGACTATGTGTTGTATGTTACGTGTACACGTTGCGCGTTGTGTACCAGCAAACAAGCAAATCTGGGCATGTCGGAATAGGTGGATCAGGGAAGTGATAACAAAACGAAGGAGAATATACAAGGAATTGGGAGCAGAGAGACATGGATACGCAGAAAACGAGTATTGTGGGAAAATCAGAGGCAAATAAAGTCGTTTCGGGTGATTGTCGGTAGTTGTCGGATTGTTTGTGGTAATTAGCTACACTCCAATTCAGTCGAACATGACCTCTGAACACACTACTTCCTATTAGAAGCCTTTCAGACTTAGAGCAACTACGAAAATTATTTCACCCACATTCAGATTGTTTACTTCTCCTCTCTCAGATAGTGTTTAATATTTTTAGTGCATTCGTAAAATGTAATACAAGTTGTGGGTTAGATAGCTTAGTTAAAGAGTATTCATATTTGAAAAAAGTGTATAATTTTTGAAAAAGCCTGGATATGGTGGAGCGGAACCTGACATCACAACATGGCCGCTCACGCGGGCTACAATCCACCATGACGTCATCGCGTCACGTGACTATGCCGTCACTTCCGGGGTCCTGCCCGTGGGTCCTGCTGATGAGGTCGAGTTACACAAAACACATCACTGTTATATCGTTTTTCAAAGATGGCGATCCCACAGGATCGACCCTGGTTCAGGATAAGAAATTTTGATTTTCGGAAACGAAAAAGAAAAAATCATCGTATCTGGGGCATTTGTCAACGTCAAGAGCAGATTATTATGTGAACTTAATTGCATAAAAACAGATACAGCTATTTTTTTCATGAAACCAAAATTGGAAGGACAATAACCCAACCCCCTCACGGGTCACTACTGGGTGAGCTCTAAGGAAAATAAATTCGTAACTAGTCACAAAATTGTCGACCAAAAAAGTAATCCAACTGGTGGAGGGGTGGGGTGTGGGGGGGGGGGGGGTCTTAAAAAAAACTTGCAGACACAATGTCGAAAAAAATATTTTGCGCCATCGTTTAGCCTTTAATGTTTTATTCATGTATATTAAGTTTTGCCTATTAGCTATTTTAAAATATCATTTATTTTCTTTTGCATCGAGGGTTTCATTTATAAACTTCGAGTACTACACCCCAGAAATAAAACATTGATTTAATACTGGAAAGTTCGCCTATTTGGGGTACGACGTCACAGACGAGAAATACAAAGAGATTGATCACAGGTTTATTGGTCTAAGAAATACAGAGAAACAACGCCTACCTTCTCTCCTAAGATTGTGAGTGTCTCACAAAGTCCAAGAGAGAAGAGAGCGAATAGGCATCCCACTTCAATGTCTATGGCACAACGGAAATGGTCCAATCGTATTGAATCAATGTGAATGTTCTGAGTGCTTTAAGCTGTGGTGTCTATCTCTTTCATATTTCCTCGAGAAACGTCTGTTGGCAACGGTAGTCCTCGCGGTTACTATGTCTGTCCAACACATGTCTTCTCAATGATGAAGCACGACTGCAAGATTTTCTTACACTGATGTTTAACTGAATAACTCACCAAATGTTCCCTAGACCTGGAAACGTGGCAACTGGAGGTCTCTTTCCAGGTGATTTACGCGCAATCATCTTTGTTCTCGTTATATGGACTACAAAAATATAAGAAATTATGGTATCTATCTGATCGCAACTACATTTAGTCCCATCCAAATCGTATAGGGGGGTTATGGTGCTGAAGAAAGGAATATGGTACTTCAAGTGACCTAGATGTTTGTAGGGGCATTCCCTCCCTTTGATTTCACTGGCATCTGAAGCGATTCTCTCACACTCAATGCCCTCGAGTTCGATATCTTCCATAACCGGATTCAGCTGGCTATCGCTTCCCCATCCTCCATATCTATCGCCACTGGCATCGCTCGATCTGTTAAGATATACTCCCTTCTATCGTTTCTAAAACATCCTTTGTTGGCACAGCGGATCCTCTCCTTGATGAGGATAGATTTATCACATGGTCCCGAATACGCCTTCAGCCTGTAAAAATCGATCAGCTGTGATCGGCTTCGGGGGCTTTCTGAATCCAATAAACAACATCATTCAGCTTTTCGGCGATTAAAGGTCTCTACCATGGACAAGGCAACTTCGTTTGGGAGCCGGGTTATGCTGCCAAACTGCACTCTCTGTGGCAAATGAACCACCAAAGGCTATCCTGTCATGCTCTCGCTTCTGTCTCTTCATACTTCCCTCTTGTGAACTTCTGGCATTCTCATGTGGTGATCGTAGCCTCTGGCTGAGAATTTCTGCATATTCTGTCACAGGGGAAGGCTCATTTGGCGTGGGAGATATAGCTAAATCCAAAGGAAGATTGATTTCGCGCCCAAGCATCATGGCATTTGGCGTCTGGTCAGTAGATTGATGAACAGAGAACTTCTATATGCCATGAAGGCAAATGGTAGTACTTCATCCCAGTCCTTCTGATTTGAATTAACTGTAAAAGACAACATGTCTTCAAGTGCTTTATTAAAGAGCTCAACCACTCCATCTGATTGGGGATGGTAAGGGGTGGTCCTCGTCTTCCATACTCTGAGTACACTGCATACTTCATAAAAGATGGACAACTCAAAGTTGGTACCACGGTCTGAATGCAGTTTCCCTGGAATCCAGAATTTGCAGCTATACTCCTTCACAATGGCCTGTGCGATGGTAGAAGCTTTCATATCACTGATTGCCTCTTTCCATTTGATGACTAAGATATATCGTCTCATGGCCTGGCGATGTTGAGGTAGCATTCTTTATAGAGACTCTGCAGCATACTAAGTTTGAATTAAGGTCACTACACTGAACTGTTTTATCCTATAATTTCAAAAGTAAATGCTCTATGTCAATCTGACATTTATTTGCCCTAATAGTCAATACCTAGGACGCCATCACAAATAATATTTACAAATAATACTGTCCACACTCTATTAATCTTCCCAACTTCCAGTGGAATGTTACATTGTCCTACCACCACAATATTCTGTAGATTTGCTGCCTTAGTATTAATTTTGCCTTGTTCTAGTGATATATGTATTGATTGTGACACCTTGAAATATACCTTCTCGGAAAAGGCCGTAATGGATGCCCCACTGTCAAACAACAACTATGCTGTCGTTTCACCAAGTTTTGTCGTCACAAACAATCTGTTATTTGTTATATTTTTGTACGATATATACTATTCAAAAACAATTGGGGATATCCAAACTAATATCTGTTCGAAAAATGGTATTGGATACACGTGATTGGACACATCAGTATGTTACCAAGTTTAGTGTGGAACATGAATGTCACCGGCCCACGAAAACGTCGTGTAGGTTTTTCGCACGAGCGCCGCGTTAATGTCTGTGGGGCACGTTTTGAAATTTTCATTTGTACTGGATGAGCTTTTCGGAGGTCTCATCGTTCTTTTCTTGGTATAAACTCGTTGGCATGTTGGAAGCTGGAACAGACAGACTGCTGTGGCTCAATTTCCCAGCGTTACTCAATCGGTGATTAGCAGGTTGTGGCCACGCTACCATCAGACAGGCAATGTCGATGACAGACGTCGGTCAGGTCGTCCAAGAGCGACAACTGCTAACTAGGATCGTTTCATTCGAACCACAGCATTATGTAACCGCCATCAAAGTGCCTCAGAAATAGGACAGCAGCTGCACCGAGCGACAATTGTGCCAGTCAGTGGTCAGACTATCCGAAATCTCCTCCACAGCAGGAATATCTGTACGCTCGACGACCTCGAATAACTCCACGTTTGACTGAACGTCACATCGCAGCAAGGCGCAATTGATGTGGAGCACGACAGAGCCGGGATAATCGTCGGTGTGAAAACGTCATGTTTTCCGATGAATCGAGGTTATCTCTCGACTTCCACGACAGGCGAAACAGAGTGTGGCGGTGGTGGAACGAACGATACCATGACGTAACCGTTAGGCAGCACGATTATTTTGGTGGTAGATCGGTTATGGTGTGGGGGGGGGGGGGGCATAACCATGGCAAGCGGAACGGCATTAAATGTCATCCAAGGGCGTGTCACAGGGCAGTACTACCGTGACAACATGTTAGCAACTCATGTGGTTCCATTTGCGCGACGTCATGGTCGTCTATTCATTTTCCAAGATAACAATGCAGGAGCACACACGGCCCGTGTCGCTACAGAGTTCCACCAGGAGAAGAACATCACTACACTGCCTTGGCCAGCACTAAGTCCAGACCTTTCACCAATCGAGCACGTCTGGGATATTCTTGGCAGGCGCCTACGACAACGTCAACAGCCCCTTACCAATGTCCAGGAACTCGCCGCTGAACTGCAATAAGAATGGAATAACATCAGTCAAGCTGATATTGGACGTTTAGTGAGGAGTATGCCACGTGGGATCCGCGATTGTCTCGCGAACTGAGGAGGATTTACAAGGTCTTGGACTGAATGTGGCGAATTCTCTGACTGGCCGTCTATGTCTTCTACAGCTCAGTGCGTGGATTGTGTGCTTGACAGACACCCAACTATCGCTGAAATTATTCACCAGGTGTCACAGTGCAATGCCTCAACTGTCTTTTTGATGAAAATATAAATATATTTCTTCATATATCTCACTTTTTTCAAAAATCCCCTACTTGTTTTGAATAATATAATACCATTGCTGTTGTTAACAACTGCCTTATCGTCTAGTTGTCTGGGACCGAGTATTTCAACCGACCCTGGCCCCTTGGGATCGATCGTCTCTCGTTTTTCGAGATTCTATAATGTAACATTGGGCACTCCCGTTTAAAGTGATTCTGATCGCCACATTTAAAACATCCCACTTTGTAGCGTGACCTCTGTGTCCTTCCTAGAGTCATTGTTTGTCCATTAACTTTTGCCATCCTCATTAACCCAACGCCATTTAGCTCTGCTTCAATTCATCCATTTGTTCCTTTATTGATGTTAATCCTTTTTTGTACGTCATGTGTATTTCGTTCTACCTTTTTATACATTTCAAACATCTTACTTTCAAATCTATCTAACTCTCCCCATCATCTTGTACACCAATAGTCTTAATAAATTTTCTGTTCTTATGTTGCTCTGCTTTGCCAAATGCTTCTAACTGCTTGATCAAGACTTTTTGGGTTGGCCTGGAAAATTGTCATGCGTATATCTGTATCTGTTGCAGCATCAATGAAATGCCCTTTTGCCAACCTGTCCTTTGCTGTGCCTGATATTTCAGAATTTGGCACGGACGTTCGGCGCATCACTAAAATATCCAGTTTCATTAGAGACTGTGAGGGCGGTACATATTCCTAAGCTCATTAAGATACAATTCTGCCTGCCCACCTGGGCCATAATGATGGCCCAGACTCTTAACCAATTCTTGATATGTGACGTCGTCACTTTTGCTGAATTCGCTCAAGACATGGTGAGAGTCGCCAGACGACATTGCTGCTAAATATGCTAAATTTTCTGATGGCGTCCACCTAGTAATCTTCGCACAATACTCAAAATGTGTCTTGTATTTTATCCAGTACAGCTTCCCATTATAACGATCCGGTCGTATTTGTGGTTTTTGACCGTGCTTTGTCTATTGTGATACCTGTTTCTTCTGCACATCTTTTCCCTGGGACAGTATGTCCTTCCAGCAGTACGATCTATTGTTTTCTTTGCACTTGATGTGACGAACTTTCCGTCGTCACGCTAGTTATCCAGATTTCTTGGTGCATCAAACCTGCCAAAAGATCCAGTTATTCTTCTACCTAGATTCAAAATCACCATATCATCCTTTTCTGCTGGATATTTGATGTTATTAGGACTATCACGCTTGGAGCTTTCGATTGTTTCCTGTGATCTTTCTGTTGCGATGCTTTTGCCGTCACACTCCAGACCCGCATCTATTTCTCCAGCGATGTCACTTCTTTGTCATCATCTCGCATGAAATTCACTCGGCGTCTTCAATAATGGCGTCATCTCCTCAGCAGAGGCTACGTCTCAGCTCCCAGCCACGTCACTCAGCAGTTGAATGTGCATCTCGTCCAAATCCCAGCTCTGCAAACAGTTGCAGAGTTCGTCTACATGGGGTACGACGTCACGGACGAGATATACAAAGAGATTGGTCACTGGTTTGTTGGTTTAAGAAATACAGACAAATAACCCCTACCTTCTCCCTAAAGTTCGTGAATATATCTCACACAGTCTGAAAGAGAAGAGCACGAATCGGCACCCCGCTCCACTATTTATGGAACAACGGAAATGGTGCCAAAATATAACCCAATCTTAATGAATCAATGTGAATTAAGAAAATCCACTCTACAATACCAGAACTGTGTTCCTGCTTTCTTGACAATGCGGGTTCAACATTCGAATGATAACGGGACGTTTCAATCCAATACTAGATCGTTACGGGACGATTCGCCCAAATCGAAAAAGGGAAGATTAGTACCAAATATGGGACGATTTGTCCCATCATATATCCCAGTTAGTGAATGTTGTGGTGGTGAAAAATACTTGCATAATTTTATTTTATTATATGCTAGCCTGTGAATTATCGCAAATTATCTAAAAGATATTTCTCGATGTCCATCGACTGGGTGGATATCGAGGATTATCCCTCAGTTGCTTCCTAAATGACGTCACGCTACGCCGCATCACGCCGCCTTGGAGAAACGATCAGCTGATCTTTGTTATTGTTTTGAAACGTGCGCATTTGTGGTTGAATTGGGCTGAATATTGTGCAATAAAATGTCTCGTAGCATATAATAAAAAAGAAAATCTACTCTATTTTAGTCAGTCTCTGGAATTATCTCGTGAGTGGTGACCTGAAAGTTTTATGTTTTACGAGCGGTTGCGCGAGTGAAAAATAATATTTTCAGGTCCACACGGTGATTTTTTTCAGTAGCTTCCTAAATGACGTTACGCTCTGGCGCATGATGTCGCCTTGAACGTCGCCTTGAAGGAACGATCAGCGGCTTTTTGTTATTGTACTGTTTGCAGTCGAAATGGGATGAATACTACGCAGTAAAATGTCACGTAGCATATAATAAAAAGAAAATCTACGCTGTTTTAGTGAATATAGCGCGAGTGAAAAATAATACTTTTAGGTCCACACGAATGAGATAATTCCCGATATTCACTAAAACAGCGTATATATCCTCTATTTATTTGGCGAAATCATTTTGATACCAACTTTCAAGACTTAATTAAAAAAAGTAATTATCATTATTGTCAAGTTTAAACAGGAATAATCACCCAAGTCTGGTGTTACCCAAATTATTCAAAATGACGTACGTGGCTATGAGAACATCGAAGATATTTTGGCCCGATCTTCTGAACCCACGTCTCTTGAAGGATTGTACTTCCAGCCTGATGGGACCTCTCACAAGGTTGGTTAATCTCTTGCTCAGACTCCCATACTTTCCTCTTTCGTGGAAGAAAGCCAAAGTAATTCCAGTCCAGAAGCATCCTTCTAATATGATATCTAACTATTGCCCAATATCCTTACTCAGCTATCTGGGTAAAGTCTTCGAAAGATGTGTATTCTAGCAAATGTGGGTTTTTTAGACAAAAGTCACAGTACCTTTAACTCTTTGCATGCTGCTGGAAGATATTCCTGCCCAGCACAGGGTTTCTCTTGTTACTGATATAAGTATAATTTGGGCATATTTATTTTCCCCTGTAAATTGAATGGATATTTTCACCAATGATTTCTTGTTATATTTAGATTAATTTTTCTTCAACTCCAGTCATGGCTGCTTTACAGCAGTTATGACTAGATTTGATGAAAAAATATCTTGAAAATACTCAGCGGGTTAAGAGTTAAGTCCGGTTTTACCCCGTATGATTGAATGGTACTCCAACTCACAGATATTTACGCTGCATTCGGTCGTACACTCGATAAAGGAAACGATGTAAGGGTTGTATTCTGTGATATCAGTAAAACATTTGATAAAATCTAGCACAACTGATTGATCAACATAACGAATAAAACTGGGATTATTGGTAATCTGCTCGAAGTTTTTAAATCATATCTGAACGGGCGATTGCACTGAATAGTGGGTAAATTCAGATGCATCATCTTGGAAACCAAGGACCTCAGGCGTTCCATACGGATCGTTCCTTGGACCTCTGGTTTTCCTAAAATACATCAACAATATAACCTTAGACTTAACAAGTAGTATATGACTATTTGTGGATGATATAACACTGTATTTTATAGTTGATAACCCAGACATGGTCTCTCTTGTCTTAAGCAATAACTTGACCAAAATCGAACAATGAACACAAATCTGGCTTGTCGAATTAATTCGATCCCTTGAAATCTGAATTTATGATCATATCGCGAAAAAAAGAGCCCGTTGAATATCCAACATTCGTATTGGCTAACACTGCCATCCAGGAAATCGCAGAACACAAACTTCTAGGTGCCATTCTAAACTCATGATGTACGTGGGAACATCATGTAGACTATATCATGTCGACTATATCTGTGTGAAGGCATCGTCACGTCTTAACCTAATTAGGAGCAACAAATTTATTCTCGATTGTAAAACGTTGAAGAAAATCTATTTTGCTTGTGTACGACCTTCTTGAATATGAAGACACTGAATGGGACAACTGAACATGACTCAGAGAAACTAGAAAACATTCAAATCGCGGCCGTATGTATTGTAACAAGTGTCACCCTAAGTGCTAGTAAAGCAAACAGCACAGGGAAGAATTTACACCTAGCTTTCGGCGTGAGGAAGACCTTCTTCCGGGTACAGACACAACAGCAAGCAATAATACACACAAAGAAATAAAATGTGACGAAAACAAACTCTGGTAAGCCAAGTTCTGACTAAACGGTTGTGGAGTACAATCCGAAATAAAAAAAAACGTTGTAAAAGTGGAAAGCAAAAGGTAAAAAATACTGTTAGATAAACACCACATTGAAGAAGATAGATCACATTTGAACTTTTGCATGTTCTGGTGCTATTGAATGAATCGGATGCAGACATCATGGTGCTCGTTTTACAGACGGTCTTCCCACGGGCTTCGATGACCCCAAGTTTAGAATTGTCTGAACTGAGGCTGGCACAAACAAGGATATCGCGAATGTTTTTTTAACGCTTGGAAGCCAAAACTGGAAGCTTGTGGATCGTCTTGGGCAAGGCTGGATAATTCTCCATAAGCGTCCAGTGATTTTGAAGTATGCTGAATAATTTGAAACATCTGGGTGAAATGTTGTTACAAAAGGTATGCACGCGTTCTGTGCTGGTGGGCGATATCGCAACAGATCGTCCCGTGGTAGTGCATCAGCATTAGGCCTACTGATGGCATTGTTAACCCGTTCTCGCTTGTGGTTTCGATTTCCAGTTGAGACCGAAGATCATTAAAAGCAGCTTCCTTGTCAGAGGGCTCAGAACAGATTCTCTTGATTCAAGACTGTATGGAATGTTTTGGACAATGTGCTTAGGACGGCAACTAGATGGAACCAAATACTACTGTGAGTCTGTAGGTTTGTAATACAAGCTAGTAACAATGTGGTTGTCAATCCCTAAGGTGGTATCAAGAAAGGTGATGCAGAAGGAGACAAACTCCAACAGATCAGATTTAGTTCTACTCCACTTTAAATCAATATCATCAATGAACCTGAGCCATGATATGGGCGAGGGAACTGGTGAGGATAATAAAATAAGCTTCTCAAGACGACCCATAAAAATGTTGGCATAAGAGGGAGCCATGGGCTTGCACAAGGCCGTTCCACTGATCTGAAGAAAGTTCACGCCGTTGAATTGAAAATAATTGTTCAACTTCAGAACAAGTGTGACGAGATCTACAAAGTGCTCTGTATGTGGGTCTAAACATGAACGTGTATCCAGCGCCTCTCTACAGGCTTCAATCTCTTCATCATGGTGTATGTTTGTGTGCGGAGAAACTACATCCATCGTGCACAACAAAATGTCATCTGGGAGCTAACCCAGTTCGTCCATTTTTCTGAGGTAGTGGGACGGTAATTTTTCAACGAGAGGTCGCAGATGGGAGTCAACAAACTGGGCATTTTTTCAGTGGGATGGTTGTTACCAGAATGAGAGGGCGACCTGGATTAGCAACTGGTAAATTACCACGTCTTTGAAAATGCAAATGGTTCATCTCAACCCATTTAAAGTCATAACTAGAAAATACAATTCTAGAAACGTGGACAAACACATTCAAAAATGGAAACATGAAATCGCTGAAGTGGTCATCAGTAAATGAAATGTTAACTACTGTCGTAGAAAATGCATAGAAAATGTTTTCCAATGAAAATTTTCGTTTTTCGTGATATTTTATGAGAATTAAATACTTAAAATATACGTCAACAAACATTTGACCATGTGATCATCACATTAAATGTACTTCACATGTTTTCCTCGTGTGCTGTTGGTGTCATTTTGCAGCCATTTTCAAAGGGCAAAAAACATGGAAGTAGAAGTGTCTGTACACAGGTTATAATTACTACTCCCTTATCTCAATCTGTCGATTGTTGCTTTAGAAAAAGGGCAAGAACGAAACAGAGACATGTTTTGCCAAAGTTGTAAAAGTTACCAAACTTCAACTGAAAATTCATTTTGGCTCCCACTAATATACTATTCAAAAACAGTAGGGGGTATTTGATAAAAGTGAGATAGATGAAGAAATGTATTTATATTTTCATCAAAAAGATATTTGAGGCATTGCACTGTGACATCTGGTGAATGATTTCAGCGATAGTTGGGTATCTGACAAGCACACAGTCCATACACTGTGCTATAGAAGACATGTGGACGGCCAGTCAGAGAAGTTACCACATTCAGTCCAAGACCTCAATACCTTGTAAATTCTCCTCGGTTCACGAGACTAGTGCGGATCCGGCGTGGCATACTCCTCATCAAACGTCCAATATCAGCTTGACTGATGTTATTCCATTCTTCTTGTAGTGCAGAGGCGAGTTCCTGGACATTGGTAGGGGGCTGTTGGCATTGTCGTAGGCGCCTGCCAAGAATATCCCAGACGTGCTCGATTGGTGAAAGGTCTGGACTAAGTGCTGGCCAAGGCAGTGTAGTGATGTTCTGCTCCTGGCGGAACTCTGTAGCGATACGGGCTCTGAGTGCTCTTGCATTGTCATCTTGGAAAACAAAATGAATCGACGGCCGTGACGTCGCGCAAATGGCACCACATGAGCTGCTAACATGTTATCGCGGTAGTACTGCTCTGTGACACTCCCTTGGATGACATGTAATGTTGTTCTGCTTGTCATGGTTATGCCTCCCCACACCATAACCGATCTACCACCAAAACGATCTTGCTGCCTAACGGTTACGTCGTGGTATCTTTCGTTCCGCCGCCGCCACAATCTGTTTCGCATGTCTTGGAAGTCGAGAGTGAACCTCGATTCATCGGAAAACATGACGTTGCTCCACCGACGATTGTCCCAGCGCTGTCGTGCTCCACACCAATTACGCCTTGCTGCGATGTGACGTTCAGTCAAACGTGGAATTTTTCGAGGTCGTCGAGCGTACAAATTCCAGCTATGTAGGCGATTTCGGATAGTCTGACTACTGACTCGCAGATCTGTCACTCGGTGAAGCGACCAGAAACTATTGATGAACGAGTTTATACGAAGAAAAGAACGATGAGACCTCCGAAAAAAGCCCGTCCAATACAAAGGAAAATTTCAAAACGTACTCCACAGACATTAACGCGGCGCTCGTGCGAAAAACCTGCACGAAGTTTTCGTGGGCCGGTGACATTCATGATCCACATTAAACTTGGTAACATATTGATGTGTCCAATCACGCGTATCTAAATACCATTTTCCGAAAATATCAACATCAGTTTGGATATTCCCTACTTTTTTGGAATACTATATATATTAGACATTTATCTCCATTTTGGTATAAAAGTCAATATTTTAGGTGTTTTCGTTTGATTTCCACATCATTCAAAAATGAAGGTTGATTTTCTGTTGTGTTATTTGGATACAGCTTTAATTATGCGTATATGGCGAATTGTTGTTCTTCTGTCGTTTCTCTCTCATGCCCATTAACCATTACACATCACATCGCTGTCAGAATCTCTGAGCCCAATTTCACACTCTGAGATCAGCTGGGTTACAAACCAAACCAAATTAACTGGGTTGAGTGAATATGAACCCCACTGGGTTCATATTTACTCATCTCAGTTGATTTGGGTTGATTTTTAACCCAACTGATTTTAGCGTGCAGTTGTGAACTGCTACAGCCTTGTCCCGTTTGTGTTAGTTTTCTTATCCTCCTCCCCCTCCTCAAATGCCTTCTTCGCTGTCGCCTTTGTCCATTTGAGTCTCCATATTGGACTTATACTGAGCCCACTTGTTCCAGTTCCGTTATATTAGATCTAAGTATTGTATATATTCAATCGTTCCATTCGAGCAACCACCCTCCCCCCCCCCCCCCCCTGCCAAATATATAGCTACCAGCCAAACTAACTATACTATTTCTTTAGGGATCGGGAGTCCGATTCGAAGTTCTGCCAGATGTATGATCAACGATGGTTTTAATTTTTCTTTGAGGTATATGTCCCGTCTCACTATGTCTTTATTGGACACATCACATTAAAGTCCTCCCTCTCGACTATTTTTCAGTTTCACTTACTATCCTGTGGAGACCCTGGATGTTACTATAGGTAGTAGGGGAGGTACGGACTGGCTCAGTTCTATAGAAGAGAGAGCCGGAGGGTAAGTGACTCCATAGTTACGTGACCCGGTAAAAAATGTGAGGGTTGTTATGGTAGCCCGCATGAGTGGCCATGTTGTGATGTCATCGCTATGGTGATGCGTGAAGACAATGGGCATGCGCAATGCGTGTTGTCGTTGTTGCACACACTTCCGTCGTCCATCTTGTTTATTGGGGGCTGCCATCTTGGTTTCTATGGTGGTACATGCTTGCCATGTAACTGAATGCGGTACAATTGGACAGGGTGTGTTCGATTCAATGGAGGTAGATCTAATTACCAAAATCAACCCGACAACTTTTTAGCTCTGATTCTTCCAGAATCCTCTGTACATACCTATCCAGACCGCCATCTTTGATGGCACTCGATTTCTATGGAACCCTAAGTCCTACAATACGAATGAGAGGTCTCGAAAGGGGGTGTTTGATTCGACGGAAGCATCTTTAATGGCTTATATTCTTTCAGAAACCTCGTTCGTCTGTTCTCTTCCACCTATTCCTGGATCTATTCTATCACTGATTTTATTTTAGGTATCGCAGCATTCTGTTTCGTCAAAGCTATCTCCACCCTCGACCAATTAGATTGCTTTATTTCCCGTAGTCTGCATCTACCTATATCACACAAACACCTTGAGGTGTACTTTCAAAATAATCCCAACTGGGACACCCAGATAAACGAATTATGCAAGAAGGCAAGTTCTCGTCTTTCTTTGTTAAGAAAACTCAAATACAAACTAAACAGAAAGACATTGGAAAAGATCTATCTATCTATCTTTCATTTCTTCTTTCACTCGTGGACTATGGTGATATTCTCTGGCATGTGCATCCGATTACCTGCTCCCCACATTAGACAAGAGTGAATAGCATCGGGTCTGACGCGGTCTACCTCATCAAACCACTTTCTACTAGAGATGGGCTGGTCCTCCCTAAAAGACGACGCATTCTCCTGAAACTCTCATACCTGTACAAAATTACTCATGCCAAAACCACGGACTATTTAACTGAATCACACCCTCCTTGTACTGGCGAATACTCACATTACAACTTTCTAAATCATTTCAAATTTACATCTTATTCTTGAAGAACCGGGCACTTCAATAAATCGTTCTTTCCATCAACAACCGGAGCGTAGAATAAACTACGACCCAAACATTACAAATGCATCCACGTAAAATACTCTCGAAAGAACAAAAGCTTTAGTGGAATCCCAACCACCCGGTTACATTTAAAAGACAAAAGATTGCCAAATATTCTTCAGGTAAACTGCGAAACGGTTTCAGCGATTTGAATTTTGAGTTTTTCTCACCACATTTTCCCCCTTGCTTAAAGTACACCGTTCAGAGGGTAGAATTTCTAAACGGACAAGAAAAACCGTAACTTATTCCAAGATCCTTATTCGACATTCGTAATCAATCGATTTTATCGCTTGAGAACAAATGTCGAACAAGGAAATGGGAATAAGTAACGATTGCCACGTGCGCAATTTCTGGATAGTCTCCACTTATGTAACATTACATCAGTGAACAATTTTCTCTCTGCAAATACGTACGGTATTTTACCTCGAAACAAAATTCGTTAATTTTCTGAAAGTGGTGGTTGCTTTGGGTGAAGCCGAAAACTATGTAGAGGAGACGAGATACAAAGGGAAAATGATCACAAATACAAGTGATACCCGCTGTCTGACAGTTGGTACCGGGATTGTCTCGTTGGTGATGGCAGGAGGTTGAGGTTTTCACAAGCTGTTGGAAGCCGCAGGTGGTGACAGGGATTTCCTTGCTGCACATTGGGAGATGGTTCTGGTGCCTACTTGAAGACAGGCGGTATTCTTTCCATTGCATGTGTTGCGATGTTTTAATTGCAATTGAAATACATTTTAACTTTAACCGAAACACCCTGATTCGGACTCCCGCGTTGTGTCCTTGGGCAAGGCACTCAACCACGATTGTCCACATGGAGGGCACGATGACGCCGTGCACTAAGGCTTACTGCACGTCATTGGTGCGCATGTCTTCATCCAATCTAACCCTGCCTGTGCTGCAGTTCGGAGTTACGACGTTGTGGAGCTGGCAGCTGCTCGTCGTTGCTCGGTGGTTCTCTCCGGGTACTCTGGCTTTCTCCACCCGAAAAACTGCCACCGACACGATATGACCTTGGCTGTTAAATTGTCGTTAAATCTTAATAAATAAATAAATAACCGAAACACCCAAAACGCAGACAATGTCCGCATTTGGTTTATTGTGTAAAGAGAGTTAGTCCTGGAGAAACATTCCCTTATCAGAGTCCATACACCTTGTCAGAAAAAAAATAATGACCTTCAATGACTTTCATTGACCTTTTTAATACATTTCCATGATTATGTGTAATGCTTCGTTGGAAATAGTGAAGAGGTCAATACATTGAAAACTACATTCAGAACAGTTGTCAACACACATTTTAAGATTTGTATACCCCTCCCCCCCCCCCCAACTCGTTGCGTGATCGCATAATATTTACATTTCTGTTGATCGAGAGTAATACTAATACAGTGGCGATAAAGATTTCACTTTACATCTGTATACAGACAAGTCTTATTTTTATTGAGACCCAACTTGATAATTACAAGATCAATAGTAAAGCTCGTCAGAAATCTTCAAACTCGCAATAGAAGGACCACGATTAGATGAACCTATTTGTTGTGAGTGTGCAGTTTTGGAAAGCCTACAAAATTTCTACATTCTTCAAGTCGGTGAACAGAGAATCGCAATTTGAAGGGAGTAGATGAAAATATCAGGACCCCAGGGTTGTTAAATAGCTCAGAGTTTGTTAAATAGCTCAACTGATTGTTTGAAACATGGCTATCACAATCTGTCCTGGGCAGTTGTTCGTTGCAAAGATATCTCTATAGGTAGATACAGACAATTGGAAATGAAGAAATGTAATTGGTCGAGGGCAGATGTCGGGACCAGAGATAGCTAAGAGTAAACAGAATGCTACGATAGCCAGAATATGCCAAGTAATAGGGAGAACAGATCTAGGAATAGGTGAAACAGAACAAAAAGACGAGAGGATCTGGAAGAATCTCAACCATTAAAGATACTCGAGTCGAGTCGAACACAACTTTTAGAGACATCTCGGTCCTATTGTAGTACTTTGGTCCCATAGTCATCGAGTGCCGCCAAAGATGGCAGTCTGCATATGCATGGACAGAGGATTCTGAAAAAAACGAACTAGATAAATAGTTGTCCTCTCCATTTGGGTAATTAGATCTATTCTCATCGAAATCGAACACATCCTCAGAACAGACCCCGTCCTATTGTAGGACTATCATTTACAGAGCAAACACGTGCCACCATTGAAACTAAGATGGTGGCCTCCAGTAAACAATATGGACGACGGAAGCACTTGCGACCCTAAAAACACGCATATGAACACCACATATCAAGTTGGTAATGAAATCACAACGTGGCCGCACACTCATGTCACCCCCACCACCACCACCATCACCACCCATGTCGTCACGTGACTACGACATCATTGCCTCTCCGGCTCTCCGTTCAGCAGAACTGGGCTATCCAGTCCTCTACTACCACATGTACTGATATATCCTCTTTTAACAATCCGATGTTTCCTCGAATTTGTCATTGTTGTCGTTACTATTTGCTGATAGCAGTTCGTGTATTCTCCCGCCCTTCCCCACTTTCGAGAAAATTTTGCAAAATTTAATGCTCAAAGAGTGAATCTGAGGTTTTTGTAGCATGTACAACCCCTATATTGGAGATCATTTTGGCGCTCTATATTGTGTGAAAGCTGCATTGGGCTCATGTTTTGGGGTGGCAGCGAAAATTTTAGCCCCCCCCCCCCCCCCCCCGACACTCACATAGCTACGTCACTGCAACCTGCGGTCGTGTGGCTGCAGGTTGTACATATTTATTAGTCTATGTCGAACAGTTTTGTGGAAAGCTTTGCATAAAGCTGAATAAGGGAAATCATAGGTTGCCATGGATCGGACTTTAATTACCAGCAGCCATTATCAAAAACATAAAAATGGGGGAAAAAATTCAAATGCCGTATGGAAATGAATGAAATATTTTTATAAATATTGAATGAAATAATTTCAATACCGAAAATATTATAAGAGTTTTATCCATCTTTATCGTTTTTATAAAGCCAATTTTCTGCAGGACTTTTTGCTCTTAACCTCGCGTGTGACACGGGTAGTCAAAATGAATTTGGGTGGTATCTACGAATACTGCATTCAAAAATATCTATTTTGTTCGCCAAGCGTTCACACGAATATAATAATTTACATTTGGAAAAGAAGAAGTCAACTTACCACTGGAATAAGCAGTTTCTAAAATTTCATGAAAATATCTTGTTCTTCACCATCAGGTTACTTTAGAATAGAACTTTGCATCTGACACGAACACTTGCCGATAAAGGCAAACAGACAACATGAGATCTCCAATCGATTTCCAGTGTTAACGCGTAAGTGTATTGCTTTGTGATTTCAAAGTCGGAAAATGGAAAAAATAGCGTATACCGTACATTATAAAAGGGAAGACAGGTCGAAAGATATAAAGACAGAGGCGGCTCAACTATTGAGTAACTAGGGTAGTCCCCGGCCGTAGGCGGCCCGCGATCTCAAAGTTTGGGTGGTCATATATCAATATCATTTCGCTAAAGGAAAACGAGACGAGATAAGAAAATAATGACAAAAGTGACAGTGAGAGTTATCGCGAGAAAATAAAATTGCTGAAGTCTCAGTGTGCTTGCATGAGGTATCTGCTGAATAATAATAAGTCCAAAGCTCTCAAGTCCCTTGTCTGATTCTCTAAAGAATTCGACGCGGTTTTCGCCTGGAAACAGTCCAGCCCCTGAAGAGTATAGATTCAGTAGTTTAGATTCAATCGGCTGCGGGTCGCTTGTCCACCCAACTGAAATATTCCATCCGACTGAATGGAAAACATATAGAATATACACATAGTAGCTTGGTGTACCAAATGTTCACCACAAGTGGTGAAGTGGTGTTAACCCTTTACCTAACGAATGGCCCGCATCCACCCGCGTAATATGCAAATTCAGCAGTTGAAAAAATATTATTTTTCAAAAAATTTCAACAAAACCATATCATGTGACCCCTCGTTGGAACGAGCTCGTTCCAACGAGGGGTCACATGATATGGTTTTGTTGAAATTTTTTGAAACATTTCAAAAAATGTTATTTAAAATAATAAATTTTGATATCGTCTGCGTTGGGTAAAGGGTTAACGGCGAGCCTTTGGCGCGCGGTTACCACCACTTTACCACGAGTGGTGAACAGTTGGTACACCAAGCTAATTTGGGGATATTTTATTTATACCATGATCCTGATGATTGTCAGCTCCTAGTATTCGAGAAGAGCGATGCCAGGAAGTTGCCGCTACGAAGGTCATCCCACACACCTGCGCAACTGGGCCAAGGAGAGGCGTTAATACAAGTTGCATAACTTGTTCGCCAATCCTTGTAAAACAAATACGATTAAATGAAAACAAATTTTAAAAAATGATGATCGTCAGATTAATAAGAGTTTAAATGTTAAATAATACAATATTCACACGTGCGAATCTGTTTTTGTTTACATGAGCACCGGTGGGTGGTACTTCCGCTGTCAAGTTTATCTCCGAAACGAAATGGAAAAAGAAACACGCAAATCACGGGGCCTTTTTCATTTTAATAACATACTATTTTGAGTTATTGATGCTTTATTAACATGGGGCAACGCATGTTGATTAATTTTTGGTATCTTATGAGGTAAACTCATTTAAAAACTTACTAAATAATTGTGGGTTTCATTTCACTTTTCGCGAGGCGACGAGTGATACATTCAGACAAGTTTGCATTTATGTCCAGGTCACCAAAGGTCAGCTTGGATGTAGTTCCACTGTAGATGTACATTTTGACTTTTGAAATCCCATTGCTGGCGTGTTCACCGCGGTTGGTGTGTAAAGCTAAAATTTATGTCATGGGCTTTTATATATATAGTAGAATAGATAATCATGGTATAAATTCGATAAAACATTAATTTTCTTTGAATCAACGCAAAAAATGTTTCCCAATTCACACTTGATATTTACCATTATTAATGAAACCTCCCCACAGCTGTTGTTTATGATTACGCTATACGTATAGTTTAACTAATTGTGTTTATATCGTCTTGTTTTCAATGCGAATTAAATACTTATTAATTAGAAATATACAGAACGACACGCGCATTTGAATGGCTAATCGATATGGCACGAGTGCCAGCGCGGAAGGATAAAACGAAAGCACAAGATTCACAAGTAAAATTTCTGTTTCGTTTAAACCCGCAGGTCCATTAAACGTAAACATTGCTTGGGCGACTTAATGTGCTATATACGTTTTGGAATTCCCCCACCCCACACCCACCCACGCAGCACTGACGCTGCAATCTGAAATATTTTGAATTCCTATCTTTGTTCTGAAGCATGTTGACCACGAGTTGTTCTCGTGAAATATTATTTTATTATCAGTTCTGGCACGGATACGGCAGCAGACACTCAGGAAACGTTTATGCCCGCTACCAACTACGTGAGTTTGAGGCATATATTTGTATGTTCTACACACGAAAACCTCCATTTTGATGCATAAACTGAGTAATTATTTGAAATTTGGGGAATTTCAGACTTGGGAATTTCATAGTAAATTGTTTTTCCTTAATAAGGCTACACCTTAAGGTGAATGTAAACAGAAACAGTTGGTGGAAAATCGTGGATGGGGGTGAGGGGAGGGGTTAGAGTTTATGATCCACTCCTGGTTCACTGGCGTTCCATAGCATAAATAATATGTGCTGCGGTCTCCCAGAAGCCATTTCATAATTAAAATATTTTATAAAATCACACTTTTAAAGAATAGTTTTCACGGCACTTATTCTCATTGAGGTTCAGCCTTTACAAAACCAATGTTAACATTTCTCTCTTTTGTTGTATATACATGTATGAACAATTGACATATCTGTCATAAAAGAGAAAAGAGCCAGACGGGTAAATGTGTTAATGGAACTGATACAAACAAACATCATGCATCCTGATGCATGCAGTGATGGAGGATTTCTTCAAGAGTGGTGGGAAATACTTGGCAATGATGTTATGAGTGCGTTTGGTCCCGATGTCCCGAGAACATCATTGTGGAGACACAATTGCATAGTCGGATAAGCACTAGTATTTGAGACACACCAGTGATTGTTTTGGGATCTTCTTGATACAACTGATACAGTTGTGATGATTTTGTTACCATATTAAAAAGGAATGGCAGCTTGAGTTCATGGTGTTTGACTCCGATGAGTTAAAAATATTAAAATATTAACCCCTTAAAACTGAGAGACCGCTTTTCCGGTCCAGGAACATAATGTGTCATAATTTCTTTAAGAAAGATGGCCGCAAAGTGAATTATTTATTTATTTATTGGTGTTTAAGGTCACATACTTATGCACAATGGCTAATCGTGACCGTGCCAGTTTTACGGTGGAGGAAGCCGGAGTACCCGGAGAGAACCGCCGAGCATCGACGAGCAACTGTCAGCTCCTCAACATTCTAACTCCGTTCAAGCTCCGCTCAAGCAGGGTTACATAGTCTGAAGACATGTGCACCATCGACGTGCAGTACGTCTTAGTACACGGCGTCATCGTGCCCCCCATGTAGGCAACCGGGATAAAGTGCCTTGTCCTAGGACAGAGCGCGGGTCGTCCCGGACGGGGACCGAACTCGAGACCTCTAGCACAGAAGTCCAACAGTCTACCACTGAGCCACCGCGCTCCCGAAGTGAATATGTAAGGTAGATCAATCAATATTTTCAACGTGCAGCCTTGGGTCTGCACGTTGAGAATATTAATTGGCTTACCCCCAAATAATGTATATGGACTCTTCCAATTGCTGCCATTTAACTGACATAGAAGATCCCACCAGGGTTCAGAGAGTTAATTAACATCTCTCATCCATTGCAACTGGGACACTCAAATGGTATTTATGGGTACGTCTAAAACCATGGTGTTTGTCTGAAGAAATCTAATCAGACGAGATTCCCGGAGCCAAAGCTGAGTGTTCCTGCAGAATTGATTCGTTTTCAACATAATGGAACATGGAATGAGTTCAATACTGTAAAGAAAATATTATTGACTGAAATGATCAATCATACTTTCTGGACGAA
Organism: Pictodentalium vernedei; assembly: GCA_031216915.1. Lineage (NCBI taxonomy): Eukaryota > Metazoa > Mollusca > Scaphopoda > Dentaliida > Dentaliidae > Pictodentalium > Pictodentalium vernedei. The sequence continues at coordinate 227,819,833 of CM062295.1, forward strand.
AATTATTCGCTGCATCTGCATGGCAGGTTTTGTTTACATCAGCATCATTCACACATTTTAAAAGCTTACACACTTCATTTCTTTGTGGCGTAATATACTAAATTCTCAAGCTTCGATACATGTATACCGCAAATGGGTCGAACTGTTGATGTTGGTTTTGTTGAGGTGGAACCTCACCGCGATAAGAATAAGTGCCCTGATAAAATGGATTTTAAAAGTGAAGTTATTAACATAACTGAAGCCGCCGGGCACGCCGACTAATATCCATTGCTTGTTAATGGGATATAGCCAACCGACTTATTCCATTTTGAGCATGAAATAGCCTAGATTACAAATAGATGCAACACCGACTGTGTCCAATATTTTGTCTTTACCCTTCACCAGAAACGACTTGTTTACGACACTTTGAATGTTTTTTCCCCCGAATAACCAGAAGTACTGAGACTTTTCATTTTTGGTCACCGAATTTGTAGCTTATGACCAGTAACTGGAACGAGCTTAACGAGCTCGTTCAAGTGCAGGGACATAAGTTGTTTCAGAGAAAAAAAGAAGGAAATCTATTGTAAATGTTGGACGAATAGGGTAAAGGGCTAACCTCTTATTTAGGAGAAGGGGATCTGCCCCACACCATCCATGAAATCAGTTATATTCATGTTTTCTCATTCAATGTTCGAAACTGTAACTTAATACTCTCTCTGAATAGAACCACTCTGAAGACTTTTTAAAGTGTCCTAAGTTCAGGACGAGACGAGAGGGGCGTCGATAAGGGGAGGGGAAGGTTATTATAGTTTTTTTCCACTTGGGACATTGTCACATTTTCGTCAGGATTGGAGTCTAAGATGTCAATTCTCTCCTGCTAGTAGTTATGTTCTTTCTTAAAAGACAGCAAATATGTACTTTACCCAGAACAGATGCCACCATGGCTGCTGGGCGCACCTCGTGGCCTGACCCTGCTCCGATCGACTCACAAGAGATTTATAATCACAGCAACAAACTCTAATCATTTTTGTTTTCCATAAAGATTTTGTCCAGGGTACTGCGAAGCTTCGAGATTCGATTCGATTTCGAATCTTAAGTAGATGTTCGATTCGATTCGAAATCGGCTGCCAGATTCGTTTCCTTTCGAATCTTTTTCATGAGAATATAGTTCGGTATCACTCATCTTCGGTCGCCAGACATTTCCCCATCGGACATTTCCCCATCCGAACATTACCCCATCCCATTTAGGCCGGACATTTCCCCATCGGACATTACCCCATTCTGCTTAATAGAAAAACGGACAATTCGCCATGCGGACTTTTCACCGTACATTTCTTAATTTTTTGTGGGTCCGTCATTCAATCGAGTTGATTGGTAAACAGTGGTGTCTTCATTAAAGTAAATGTCAATGAATGCATCAGTGTTTATCAAACAACTCTATAAGAAGAGTTTGTAAGACATTTGTTTTCTGTTTTCGTAGCAATTTACAGTTAACTTTTTGTTGAAATGATTGATAAACGGTCATGTCTTCAGCGACGTGAAATTCAGTGAATACTCCACTTTCTATCACACAAGTGGATTGAACAATATGGATGTTTTCATTGCAACTTTAATATTTGTTCTTTCTGTCAAGCTACTATTGTTCAAAAATATGCATTGAAGTAAATGTCAATGAATGCATCAGTGTTTATCAAACAACTCAACAAGAAGCATGTGTAAGAGATTTATAAGCAAACATATTTATATACATACACTTGTAACCAGATAAAAATTCTTGTTTTTTATTATTGATGTTGTGTTTTTTATTGTTGTGAAATTCAGATTGAGTTAAAATGTGCTAATGCCTATACCATATACCGAGATGTTGTTTTTTCGAGTTATAAAAGAATGAAAAATGAAAACTTTTTAAGAGTTTTTGTCACTCATTAACATGTGGAAGCTGTCAGCCACATTGGACATTGGGTAATGTCCAATCGGCAAATGTCCACCTCCGATGGGATAAGTCTAATGGGGAAATGTCTGCCCTCGACGGGGAAAGGTGTTAATATCCGCCTCTGGTGGGAGAATGCTGATGGGGAAATGTCCGCCCTCGATGGGGAAATGTCCGGATAGGGAATTGTCCGATGGTGAAATGTCCGGATGGGGAAATGTCCGATGGGGAAATGTCCGCGCACCCTCATCTTCATCGTCTCACAAAACTTATAGTTTAGATGGAAATCGTACTTAAATAATGTTGAAATGAAAGACTGGGTGTAACTTCCGCTGCATTAACATAAACAACATCTGTACTTTTGCCACCAGCCATACCAATTCCAATATGACTTGTCCCTACCACTATTAAATGCAAATTTAAGGTTTCTAAGCAATGTCGGCGATGAACTATAATCCTTACAGTGTTATATTCCCACTACGTCATCAAGGCATGTCTTCGTCGAAGGCATGCCTTGATGATGTAGTTGCATTATTTTATCAATCGGGAGTTGAGCCATCACAATCGGAACAAATCAGGTTTATAGCACCCCAATCCCCCATCGGTCATCTTCAACACACCACTGATTCGATGTTCGATTCGATTTCTAATAATAGACATGATTCGATTCGAAATGTGACTCGAATCGAAAATGTATGATTCTCAGGACCGTAATTTTGTAATTCTGTACATCCATGGAGCATCATATGTGGATTTTAGGCTATAAAATTATTATTAGATTTGATACTTGGACTTGTGTCACACCAAGCATACGGTCATACAAATGGAGGTCTACAGTATCAGATTCAGACTGTTGGGAGCCGCGCATGACCAAAATGGTGTGGCGATACGGTACGTGTTAATTAAATAAAAAGTTGCATCACGTATATTTTATTTATTCACTGATATATTTCCAAGAAGTCTTGAGTTTTTTTAACTTTTGTCCCCACTGACTAATATTCCAACGAAGGCTTGCCTTGATGATGCAATTGGAATATTAGTCGAAACCAGAGCCATCTCAGTCTGGTTTAGACCCCCGCCCCAACCCATTCGGACATTTTCGCGAGGCCCCTGCCGGAAGAAAAATGTTTTTGAACCAGTTTTAAAAATATTTCTTAGATATGATTTTTCCCCCAAACTTGCCCGTTATTGAGTTCGGATGATATGACTTCAAACTCGGCTGACATGATGCCGACCCCGGCCAATATGAACCAAGCCAGAGTTGCCCCCTTGATGCATTACTAGGCGCAACTCATTTGTTTACAACAAAATCTTTCACCGTTATTCGTCGAACTCAATCATGAAAATTGGCGTTTCCAGGCAAAAGGGTGCAGTTTTTGTATGTTGCGGAATTTTTGAAGGCAGGAAGTAAGGTTTAGGTGGATAAAGAGAAAAAGAATAGAGTTGTGTACAAAATTCAACGTAAACTAAGATTCCGCGCTCCTTCCACGATGTGGAAGCTGAGGCAATCAAACATTCGTGATGAAAAAAATGAGAAACAGCAACACTGTCAAAAAACTGTAACAGGACGAGAAATGATTTTGTAATTATTTGTTTTGGTTTAATAAATAAATAGGTTATTACTTGGAGTTAGTTTCAAGCCCTCAGTAACTTCACATCAGCCTTCGAGATGGATGCTTTCTCGTTAACTCTTTATCTAACATGGAAAGCAGACGACACATGCAAAAAAAAAATTCTTGATGGGTCAAAACCTATGTTTTTGAGACAAAAAATGAAAAAATACTGAAAATTAATTGGCGATTTTTGAGAATAGCGCTGGCCGGTTTTGACCGTTACGTTGGATAAAGGGTTAAGGGTTGCCTGATTTTGGACACAGAGGGTGAAAAATAAATGTCTGATTTTGAGAATATTTTCTTGATTTTCTTATAATCAGAATGTCACAGAATGAGATTTACGATATGACTTGACAAACGTTTTTGCTGGACCACTTTCCAAATACAATGAAGTTATTTTTAATATCAACCATGTTTGATTTAACCAAATAAACGGCATCAAGAAACATCATCTCCATTGTCAAGCCTTGACATTAAGAAAACAAAGTATGAACAAAAAAAATAGACGTATTTGGGGAGGGGAAAAAGTGAAACAATTTAGCCAAAAATTCAAATTTCTATATTCTTCAGGTAAACACCACCAATCAAAATCGATATTATTTGACAGAGTGAAGATATGACATATTATGAGCCAATCAAAACAAGAATAGAGACTATGGAACATGCAGGAAGTCAAGGTGTCATTTTCTGGTTATGAATAGTCAGTTTTACAAAAATGGCAAGTCACAATGCCAGAGTCCTGGGGAGGACAACTTTTGGACAGTCAATTTAATTGGATTTATCTGGATAACAATAATAGTCAAGATTAAATCAATAAGAATGTTAATCTGTAAGCAATATTAAACTGAGAAAATGATCTTGATGAAACTATCCATGTCGTTTAGGGAAGTGGACCGGACTGGACCAGACCGGACCACCCAAGATGGTCCAGTCCACTGTCTAAGCGGTCCAGTCCAGTACGGCCCATGTCTTTCTGCTCCGGTACCCATGTCTGAACCGGTCAAAAACGGTCCGGTCCACTCATATGTTAATGAGTTGCCCGTTTTCTCAAAGTTGTTAACCTATATATACCTTCCCAAAAAAGAAAATGTGCATGCTAAAAAATAACACTAAAAAAAGATATATATCATTTTCATTCATGGAAATTTTATTCAATCACAGATGAATCAATTTGTGATCAACACGAGATATTTCATTACGCTACGACGAATACTCTTGGTGCCATGGAGAGTCAAAGACACTAAGGGTCAAACACAAAAGTCACACACTCAATATCTGGTATGACCTCCATCTGCATCGACTACTGCTGTACATCTACGCCTCATGGAAGCGAACAAGTTAGCATGGAAGTGTCTTAGGTTAGGGTTAGGTTAGGGTTAGGTAGGGTTAGGGTCAGGTTAGGTAGGATTAGGTAGGGTTGGGGTTAGGGTTCGGTTAGGTTAGGGTTAAGTTAGGGTAGGGTTAGGGTTAGGTTAGGCTAACTCTAACCCTAACCCTACTCTACACCACTGCAGTCGAGCACGACAATGACATAATGTCAAAATCGGACGAATTGCAGGTCTTCGAGGACGTAAGCCGTATTCTCTCAGCCGGTTGATTACTGTTTGAGGATGTATCCGTCTCAGGTTAGGGATGTTCCTGGCTGTCGTCGTTGCCGTTTGTTGCCGGTTCCGGAGATGGACGACACGGATATACCGATCTTGTGCAGGGGTGGTAACTCCCGGAGCGGGGTCGGTCTCAAACATCATCATGTTGTGCATGTCGACGGACTAGCCTGTCTACAGTGTTACGGTGGCAGTTCAAATGCTGGGCAACCTCTCTGTGTGTTCTGCCAGCTCTAATCATACCCAAGGCAAGGAGACGTTGATTCATTGTCAATCTTGGCATGCTAATGTGGAATCGTTTTAACAGCAGCGCAAGTTTGAATGAAAACGATAGGAAGGCCTTACTTTAGTGTTTAAATACCCAAGGATTCACACTGCTGCATGAATTTTCAGACTCTCCACGTGCAAAACATGCCTTTTCACAAACGTGCAGCACGTCATTTAACGTTAATGCAATTTTAACGGGGAAAGCTGTTTTTGTGGTCAATATAACTTATTCATGAACAGGTTAACACTCTTTACACCTACGAAATTATTTTTGTGGAGTTTGATCAATTTCTGCAATGCACACTTTCTCTTTTGGGCGAGTATATTAATCAAGTGCACCTCCAGGCGGTGGATTAAAATACGGCCGCCTATGAAGAAATTGCGCCTGTGAAGAAATTTTTAGCTGAACAAAAGGTCAATAATTCCTTCAAAAATAATTGTACATTTCTGGCTTAAGACCCATTAAAGTTGAATATATTGTTTTCAAGTTATTGCGTGGAGAATCAAAAGTCCCAGATGGTTGCTATGGCTGCCATATTGGACATGCCAGAATGCTGATTACTGAAAGGAACCATCCTCTAGTCATGATTGAGCAACCATAAAAATAGTATCGGTTGGATGTATTGTTTTCAAGTTATAGCGTGGACAAACAAAAGTTAACGGACGGATGAACGGCCGGACGGACGGACGGACGGACGGGTGAACGGACGGACGGACGGACGGGTGGACGGACGGACGAACGGACGGACGGACGGACGGACGTTGATGCTGGTTATTGAAAGGAACCATCCTCTACTCATGACTAATCAACCATAAAAAGCAGTATCAGTTGGATGTATTGTTTTCAAGTTATCGCGTGGACAACCAAAAGTTAACGGACGAACGGACAGAGTCATACCATAATACGGCCCGCTCATATGAGCGGCAGTATAAAAAAAATTGACTGCTTTGCAAAGAGGGCATATACAATGTTTGATGAATTAAATATACAACTGTTTTCTGGAACCATGTACTAATCAGGTGCTTATGATTTGAATGACAGATAAAAAAATCTTTCAGTCATCATTTCTACTCTTTGATCTTTGAAAAGGCTCGTGTGACACATGCAGTCACCCAGTATCTGTTTTGGTAGATTTCTGGCATTGCAACAATGTCGCAAGTAACGAGAAGTCAGAAGTAGGCAACATCAAAGTACCCAGTCACGAGTCGGCGACATAAAGAGCATGCGGCCACCCACAAAGCCGCATTCAACTGAATCTCTGACACGTGTAGCTTGGGAATTGTGACATCTATATATGTGATTGCGACGTTTTCATGGCATCAAATGTTCGACTATTAACCGCTTGAACCCACTAATACATCGTTGCTAATTGTATGTTGGGATATACACGCGATAGTTGGCTCGACGTAAAATAATGAACCGGACCAGAAAATACCGGACCGGGTTTGTAAACCGGTCCAAACGGGTCCAGTGGCACCGGTCCGGACCGGACCGCGATCCAGGGGTGGGCCGCGAACCTGACCTGTCCAGGGCGGCCCGGTTCGCATCACTAATGTTGTTAAATTTCCGGTATGCCAGGCATTTTGAGGTGTGTGACTTCAGGTGCCAAAGCGATAAAGGACCCAATATATCAACAGTTTTATCAAACCACTAGCTCTTTCAGATCATTTTCTCACCACAATATTGCTTATGGATGAATATTCTTCAGGTCCTGGTGCTCTTCATTCTTTGACTCGACTTTATCTATGAACCAGTTTTCATGTATTGCTTGAGTTGTATTTTGAAGGAATCAGTATTAAGAGTCACTTGGAAACAATGTGCTTTATTCAGAAACTAACCGGAAGTTATCTAAACAACCCAAGATAACTGGGATCTGTAAATGGATACAACAGCATACAATAAATTGCAGCATAACTGAAACATTAAAGAGTCATTCATAACACTTCTCCCTTCTTATTAAAAAACAATGATATTTTTACATTTCTTCAATCAACCGTTTCGGTTTATCAACAGTTCGTTCAGAACGACGGACTGGTGAGGAGTTATTGTGTTCCAACACGCTAGATGTGGTGGTGTGAGACCTTTCCAAAACAGTTTTTGGTGAATTACCCAATGTGATGCTTTCACTATTTGAATTCTGACAATCAGCATATAAAGTTTCTGAAGTTTCAGGACTGGCAGTCTCACCTGCATCAACTCCAATGTCTATTGGATCACACAACTCCTCCTCATGTGGACCAATGCTAGCTGAATTTTTTAGCATTTGGTCAACATGAACATGTCTCAACCTTCCTCCCACCAATACAGAGTATCGAACATTTCCCAGCCTTTTAACAACAACACCCCCTACAAATTTTATAGGAGATCCTCTCTGTTCATTTTTAATCAGGACATTTTCTTTTTCGACAACTCTCTGAGCTTACCAGAATGAGCGTCATGGAAATGCTTTTGCTGTTCCTGGTTACATGCTACTGTGGAAGATAAACGGGGCTTAAGCAAACTAAATTTTGTACGGATTTGTCGTTTCAAGAATAACTCTGCAGGTGATGTGCCAGTTGTCGAGTGGGGAGTTATTCGATACAGTAAAAGAAAATTAGCCAGGCGATGAGCTTGCGAAGATTTATGTTTATCAAGGACTTGCTTTTCCAAAGAAAGCTTAACAGTTTGTACGGAACGCTCAGCCTGACCATTTGAAGAAGGATGGAATGGCGGACTGAATGTGTGATTAATGCCATTGCCCTTCATGAAATCTGAAAACTGACTGGAAGAAAATGGGGGTCCATTATCAGTGTGACAACTCTCTGGTAAGCCATAACATGCAAACACAGACCGAAGAATATCTGTTGTTTTGTCTGCAGTTGTGTTGTTCATTGGAAAACATTCAACCCACTTAAAATGTGCATCAACCAATATCAAGAATTTGTTGCCATGTTTTTCAAAAAAATCTAAATGTATCCTTTGCCATACCCTTTGGGGCCATACCCATGCATGCAAAGGGGCAGAACTACGAGCTTTGCTAAGTGACTGGCATGAATTACATGAACTGACCAGGTTCTCAATGGCTTTGTCAAGAGTAGGCCACCAAAAATAACTACGAGCAATTGCCTTCATCTTAACAATTCCTGGATGTGATTGATGTAATTCCGCCAATAATGTTTGCCTAAACTTTTTAGGAATGACTACTCTATTTCCCCAAAGTATACATCCCTGATCCACTGATAATTCATTGAGTCTATGAAAATATGGTTTGAGAGAAATATCATTGTTATTGTGATCAGGCCACCCTGACATGACAAGGTTGCTAACTTTGGATAATGCAGGATCTTTTGCAATTACTGCTTTAATCTCTTTGCAAGTTATTGGCAAAGGCTCAAATAAGTCTGTATAATACAGGCTTTCTGCAGGATCTGAAGATGTGATGTTGTTGTACTACCTGAATTTGGACTGTGTAGGAACCGTGACATACAATCAGCATGACAGTTTTCAGAAGAACGACGATGTTTGATTTTGTACTGATAGGCGGAAAGTAGAATTGACCATCTTTGAAGCCTGGCTGCTGCCATGCTTGGAGTTGCTGCATTGGGGCTAAAATGGCACATAACGGTTTGTGGTCTGTAGCCAAAGTGAATTCTCTACCAAACAAATATTTATGAAATTTAGTTACACCGTAGACAATGGCCAACACTTCCCGGTGGATTTGTGAGTAGTTTTTTTTTTTACTTTGTGTCATTGCTTTGGAATGACAAGCTATTGGTCTTTCTACACCATCTATCACATGGTACAAAACAGCACCAACAGCGTACGGGGATGCATCACATACCAGTATGAGAGGTGTTTTGGCATCATAATGTACCAAAACCTCTGTACTGGCAATACTGAGTTTAGCCTCGTCAAATGCTGTTTGGCAAACAGTTGACCAACTCCATTTAGCACCCCATTTTAGAAGCTGATACAAGGGACCCACTTTATTTGCAAGCTGTGGCACAAACTTTTGATATTGGTTGACTGCACCAAGAAATGATCTTAACTGATCCACATGCTGTGGCATTTGTACATTCAATAAATCAGAAACCTTCTGAGGATCAGCATGGATGCCTGTTTCATCTATAATGTAACCCAAATATTTTACTTTATGTTGAAAAAATTTGCACTTGGATAGTTTAACATGTATATTGTGCTGCGCTAACCTACGAAATACTTCATGTAATAATTTCTCATGGTGCAAAACATTTTAGAAGCAAGGACCAAATCATCAATATAAATGTGTCTAATGTTCATTTATTATATATACCATCCTGGCCGCCACTTTCATTTATTACTTGAGTTGTATTTTGAAGGAATCAGTATTAAGAGTCACTTGGAAACAATGTGCTTTATTCAGAAACTAACCGGAGGTTATCTAAACAACCCAAGATAACTGGGATCTGTAAATGGATACAACAGCATACAATAAATTGCAGCATAACTGAAACATTAAAGAGTCATTCATAACACCAGTCACCTTCGTAAATCGTAGCGACCCAACAGTTTGGACCAGGCAAAAAGTGATCAAGAGTGAATGTTATTGGCTTATCAATGCAACCAGAGATTGGTGGTTCATCTGCGTTTTCTAATTGCATTTCCACATGTTCTTGTCTAAAAAGTTCACTTTCCACTTTCCATTCACCAGCTTTTCAGTGTTAAAGGGTTAAAGAAAATAGAGTTACTGCCCCCCCCCCCCCCTCCCCAACACACACACACACAATTCATCTGAAACAAAGAGAACAGGACATGATTGTACAATACAAGGTGATTTATGCTACTCAAAGGATTGTCTAAAATAATGTCCCCTCCAGGATTTGAACCATATTTGACTTCTCTGAAAACTAAAAACTGAAAGGCAGCTGAGGTTGTGCATTTACTTGATCTCTGATTTGCAACTGATATCTAATTAAATTTTTATGACATAAACAGGACCCTTTGAGCATTCCCACACTATGTAAATGCATGTCAAATTCGGACTCAAATTATTGAAATTTTACGTTGATAAAATATTTAAAATATGTTGACCAATTTGGCCTAATATGACAGGAACAAAGGGTATCTTGCCTATTCTTGCAAAAACATATGAACAGGAACAGTACTTTCTGAAAACTCCCATCATAACGGCCCATGACATTTATGTCCATAAACTGGTCTTGGAGAGGACATGCATTTTGGACACGTCTTTGGACAAATTTTGCGTCATGTCACATAAAGAATAATTTCAAATCTTATTTAAAAACATCATTTGGTGGTAGTTAAAGAGATGAGGGAGTACTTTTCAATGAGATGTCTCTAGTTTTGGAAATATTCTATGATCCTGGAGAGGACAGTTTTGGACGGAAAATTTGGAGTTAATCTTTAAGAATCCAGTATGGCTAAACATGAACCCTTTGATGGAGGATTACTTCTTTTTTCAGTTTACTGCAATGTACTGTATTGGAGAGTATCAAATTGGATGATGTACCTTCATAATATTCATGAAATTACCCTTTTATTTTTATGAGGTGGTCCTGAATTTGTTTGGACGGAAATCACTCTTGTCCCAACGCCGCTCAATATCTCAGGAACCAATCGAGTTAGGCATCTGAAATTTTTTCACGTGGCAAACGGGTCATGTCTCTAAACATAAATATCAGAAATGACAATCATTCTTGGACAATATATGTTTAATCCTAATTTGAAAATTTAGAAAAATGGAATGTGCACGAGAAAATACTTAAAATCAGGGGACGAATGAGGAAATGTTGAAAAATGGTGACGAGCAGCTGGCCTGGCCAATATAATTTCAATGCCCTGCCAGTAAGACGTTCATAATTTGTTTTACAAATGTCTAGCTAAGTAGCTAAGTGGGTCAAAACCCCAATTGACAAATGAGGTAACACACATTGCGTTTCCCCTTATCCCAATTGTGTTATTTCTGCTGTCGTGATATTGAGTTCGTTTGACACAGATTTCTTGACCAAGTCGGTGAGGATGTATAATTAATCAAACCATGCTTTTCCGTGCTGTTTTGTTGATCACGTCAGTTAAGGTGTGACCAATCAACTCACTCGTGCTTATTCCGATTGTGACATTTATTATACCTGGGTTGACAAGGATCTGTGGACCATGTCGGGCAGAACATTGTCAACTTAATCATGTCTTCCACCCTGCATGTAATCTTTTGTTATTTTAACTATACCCTTGTTAATTGTTTCTGATGTCACTAAAGTGCGGTTGTGTTGGTATTCGGGGGTTGGGGTGGGGGCATTTGCAGCTAACTTTCATCAACCTCAAATCAATTGTTTAATAGATCTCGAAACAACTTACCCATTGGGGAGTTGGAACAACCCATTGGAGTCAAATTATGCGTTCCTCGCGCTAACTGCCTTACATATTTTCAAGATATGAAACTTCCCCAGTTTATCTGAACGTTTCTTTGTCATTGACTTTGTGGTCCATGGTTTCTTGTCATCTGTGGCCCAATTCGCCGCATGCATAGTGATAATAACGATTGTAATAATAATAGTATTTGAAGAGAATAAGCATGAGATCGGACTTTTATTGCTTTTTAGCAACTCCAACTAACGTTCGTCATTTTTTGTAAGATTTAGGATTTAACTCTTTGCTTTCGGAATTCAACTATTCCGTGTGTTTTCTAGGAGGTGATGCGGTGCCCGAGTCCAGTATGAAATTGATAGACCTCACATATGTTTTGTGGGGCCATCTAGTCGAACACATGGGATATTTGTGCCACGCTGGGTAGCAAATTTATCTCACTGACTGCCTCATCTATACACAAAAATAACCTCAGTGTTCGTAACTAAATGTGAGATTTCTCATAATTGTGTGCTTATGTCTTTGCCTTGGGGCAATTTATGGGTTGTAACAGGGCAAATGCATACAGATCAATTAATTTTACTCTGAGTACTTACTCGCTATCAGAACGCAAACAACCCCAAATGCCCAAAACTGACCCATTACATTAAAGAAAAAGAACTTCCATGAATATTGTCACTGCTACCTGACCAAAGTGAATTTGTTTTACATGACTTTTTCCCGTTGTAGGCATTAAGATATTCCAAATCAATATTTAGCTGACTAGCCCAGTGACGCCAAAGAAGTTGTACTTATAAGCTCCCAAACTACTTGTTAATAAAGTTAATAATGCTTTATTTTTTTAACTTTCTATTTTCTTAACCTTCTTCTGTTACTTATCTGTATATTCTGTATATAAGTTACTGTACAACAGTATCTTTCACATTTTCATTTGCGCTATCTGCCAGCTTGAATACAACTTTGCTTCTAAAGATAATTTTTTTATCTATACGACAAGTTACATAGTAGTTGATTATGTGTTCCCTCGAATCATATCGTGCTAGGATAAGTACTTTCAACTTTCCAGTTTATTGTTGTCGTTTAAAGGGCCATTTATCGAAGAAGAGATCCGTCTGTGTCTTAACCCTTTACCTAACGTAACGGCCAAAACCGACCAGCGCTATTCTCAAAAATCGCCAATTAATTTTCATTATTTTTTTTCATTTTATGTCTCAAAAACATAGGTTATGACCACTCGTTGGAACGAGCTCGTCGAGCTCGTTCCAACGAGGGGTCATAACCTATGTTTTTGAGACAAAAAATGAAAAGAATTAGTTATTCAAGAATTATTTTTGCAAGTGTCGTCTGCTTTTCAGGTTAGGTAAAGGGTTAACTCACTTGCTCCTGCGTCTCAGTGGGGTTGAGCTGCATGAAAGCTTTACTGCTGTTGTTGCCTTGTTCTTCGGCCACTTCAGTGAGTTCTCTACTTTTCACTTAGTAAACCATCTGGATGAAATTTCATATCCATACGGGAACATGAACGTTTGGAAGATTGCGTTCACACTGAAAGTACTGATTTCATCTATCCTTGTCATCTCATTGCTACATTTGGCCTCAAGGTTATTATTGTCCGGCGACATTGAAACTAACCCTGGACCAAATTCCTTTAACTCGGATCATAACCAGAATACTTTAAAAATTGTCCATCTTAATATCCAGAGTCTAAAACCTAAACTAGATATCATTCAATATGAATTTGCATCATTTGACATTGTGGCCTTGTCTGAGACGTGGTTGGATAGCAACGATCCGACACCCGATGTCATCCTCCACGGGTTCCAAGAACCACTGAGATTTGACCGCTCGACAAGGGGAGGTGGGGTTGCCATTTACATTAAAGACGGTATTTCATTTCGACCTAGACCGGACCTACATTCGCTGAATACAGAGTGCCTATGGGCGGAAGTATTTACAAAACGGACAAGATCGTTACTCCTAGGGGTATTCTACCGGCCACCAAACAGTCCCTCAGAAGCCATATCAGCATCCATCGAAAAAGACAGAGACACGAAAATTGCCGATCTAATTGTCACAGGTGATTTTAATGACAACCAAGTGGTTCCCTCAAGAAGTGGCTTTTCGGAAATATTACATTGTTTTAATTTAAGGCAAGTTGTACGTGAGCCAACTTGTTTTACCGAATCGTTGACTTCATTATTAGATCTCTTTGCTATTAGTGACATAATCAACATGAAACGTTGTGACGTCTTTGAACCGATTATCCCAGACATGATTCGCTACCATTGTCCAATTTCACTCGAAGTTGAATGTTTAAAACCACCACCCCTCTCATTTAAGAGGAGAATATGGCTCTATTCCCAGGGTAATTACGAAGCGTTAAACGAAGCCTTCTCTAGCGTCGACTGGAATTCTCAATTTGATAATCCATGTCTCGATACTATACTTTCTAATTTACGGACAAGATACTTGATACTGCATCCATCCACATACCCAACAAACTTATTACCACGGGAATAGACCAAACGAAATGGATGCATAATGAAATAAGATTACTGATTAGACAGAGAAAACGTTTGTATCCCAATGCCAAACGCACCGACACTCCACATGCCTGGGCAAACTATAAACTGAAACGGAACGAAGTTGTATCAGCCAATAGGAAGGCCAAAGCGTTATATTTGTCCCAAAGCGTTATATTTGTCCAATGTCCAATCCACTCTGAGGAGCAGCGAAACACCACCATCACATTGGTGGAAGACCCTGAAATCATTCCTCGGTAGCACTGTCTCAGTAGGAATTCCTACTCTCATCCACTCTGGCAAAATATACTCCTCAAGTGTTGAAAAAGCTGAAGTGTCCATTGAATATTTCAGCTCTTTCTCAGCAGTTGATGATTCAAATGCTTCCCTGCCGAGCGCACCACCTCGAGTTTCCGTAAGTATCAATTGTATTACTCTACATTGCAGCGAAGTATACTTTGCAATGAAGTCGATAAAAGTGTCCAAGGCGTCTGGTCCAGATCTAATAAGTCCGCGTCTCATCAAAGAGTGTAAATCATCTTTATGCGAGCCACTTTCGGTCTTATTTAATATACTAATGAACAACTCGTACTTCCCGTCACTGTGGAAAAAAGCAAACCTCTCCCCAGTGTTGAAAAAACAATCCTCCGATTCTGTTACTAATTACCGCCCAATATCGCTGATTAGCTGTGTTGGTAAAATATTTGAAAAATGTGTATTCAAGCGTTTGTGGGAGTTCCTAATTGACAATAACGTTCTCAGTCAATTTCAGCCAGATTTTACACCCGCTGATTCAACTGTCCTCCAACTGACTGACATATATGATGAATTCTGTCGATCCCTTGATGAAGGTAAAGAAATCAGGGTTGTCTATATCGTCGGAGACATCTGCATGGAGAACCATCAATGCCGGTGTCAAGGATCAATTCTCGGGCCTTTATTGTTCCTTATATACATTAACGACATTACCAGAAATCTACTGAGCAGTATTCGCCTCTTTGCAGACGACACCTCCTTATATCTAATTATAGAGACCCTGAACAAGCCTCGAGTTCAATCCGAACAAAACTGAAAGTATGCTAATATCGCGTTAAAGCAACCCCATCTACCATCCATTCTTAGGCGGTACTCAGGTATCTGAAGTCTCTACCCACAAACACTTGGGGGGGGGGGGTCATACTGAACAGCACCTGTACATGGAACGATCATATCGACCATATTTGCTCTAAAGCCTGGTCTCGCTTAGACTTACTGAGGAGGCACAAATTTAATTTAGATCGTAGTGTCTTAGAAAAAATATATTTTGCTGTTATTAGGCCTCTTCTTGAATACGCGGATACTGTTTGGGACAACTGTTCTGTAACCAAAGTGGCGGAACTGGAAAAAATACAGATTGCAGCGGCAAGGATTATTACGAGGGCAACGCTTAGTGCTAGTAAGTCCTCACTTTATTTAGAAACACGATGGGACCCATTACAAGAAAGACGTCGCAAACACAAGTTAATTCAGTTCTTTAAAATGTATCATCGCATGGTTCCTCCACATATCTCCAGTAAAGCAACCCCCCCCCCCCCGCCCCACACAAACACACACACACACACACTTGCCTCTCTGACCAATCCATCACTCAGTCTCAGATCAAGTCAAAACCACTTTGTTCCCTCTTGTCGGATCGAACTGTACAAGTCTTCCTTCATTCCCAGCTTTACCGACCAATGGAATAACCTGCCCCTGCCTGTTCATGAGAACTCGTCATTGATTAATCTCAAAACTTTCCAAAACGATGGTAATCGACGACCTCCAAGGTTCTATAGTAAGGCGAAATCTCACACAGCCCAAATATATCATTGTAGGCTACGACTGGGGTGCAGTAACCTCAATTCACACCTATATGATAATCATTTATTACCAAACCCCATATGCCAGTGTGGCGAGCAAGAGACTACTGATCACTTTCTCTTGCATTGTCCTATTTTCACAGACGCTCGTAATTATAAAATTAACCTGCTCCCTTTTGGAGCAGACGTATCTACACTTCTTTTTGGTTCGGAATTCTTGAACAATGAAGACAACCGTCTTATTTTTGAAGTGGTACATGATTTTATATTATCAAGTAGGCGATTCCAATGATTAATATGTATCACAGTATCAAACCAGTCTAAATATCATTTAATATTATTATGAATGGTTGCCAAACTAGCCCAATGGAACAAATATAGCCCTCTATTCAACTCTCATTGCAGCTCAGAGCTACCCGGACGGTATTCACAGTTTGTATTCATAATCTTCTGCTAAACGATTTGAATGAAATTACTTATGTCATTCTCGCGTGTAATAAATGCAACATGTCTTCAAGCTGGCCGAGATTTGTTTCTTTTCTTATTATTTATTATCGTTCTCATATTGTCTAACTTGTAGTCTAAATATTCTTACACATCGTCTTCCGGTGGTCCCTGCCTCTGGCTCATGTGACGGCCAGGATTGGGTGGTCCTATTAACAAAAAACCCCATTCAAATATTTTATTTCCTTTACAATTCTGGACTCGGAAACATGGCTCGTGGCCCTCCACTGGAGTGAGCTTGTTGAGCCCGCTCCGGTGGGGGATCATGAGCTGAGTTTTTGAAACAGAAGATAAACAATGTCGAGTGGTTTTAAGACGCCTTTTGTGCAACTGTCGTACTCTATCCGTATTGGGTAAGGGGTTAATCTGGAGTACGGGGCGGGGGCCACCGGACGACGATGTGTGAGCTCGACTACTGACACTTGTGTAATTTATACAAATATTGTTTCAATTAAAGAAATAAAGTCACTCACACCTGCTATTGACATTGGTAACTATTTGTAATCTTGTTTTGGGTGGAAACGGCCTTGTATAAGCTTATAGCTTCCTGCCGAATCCACATCAATGTATGTAACAATTTTTATTATATATTCTTGAAATAAATATTGTCTAAACTAATTTCTGTAGCTTGCCTTGGAACCAAACTACCAATTAGATGAGAATTCAGCATTCATACGAACTTATTCTATATTCTGTAAAGGGAAAACTCCATTCAGGTAGAAAGTAACCTTTAATGTGAAAGCACCCAGATCCGGTCTCAGGCTGATATGAAGTTACCTCCGGCTGATATCTCAGCCGATGTGAAACTAACCAAGTAGTAACCTCTAAATATTTGAACTGCCATATGTACATGTATGTTGTCTGGAGTAAATGGCTATTGATCGGTGTCGTTCAATGCCGAGATGACTTTACTCCTGTGTTTGATTTAGTTAGGGCGCTGCGAATCACACATTTTCGATTCGAATCGAATCTCGAATCGAATTAGATCTATTATTCGAAATGAATCGAATCTCGAATTGAATTCTGGGCGTCTTGAAGATGACTGATAAGGGGAGGGGGCTGTAAACCCGATTGTTCCGACTGTGACAACTCAAGTCCCGATTGATTAAATATTCCAGCTTCATCATTAAGGCATGCCTTCCTGGGAGGCATGTCTTGATGATGGAGTTACAATATTACCCAGGAACGGGTGCGCGACTTACCAGCTGTAAGCACTGCCCAGGACTAGTTGCCAGCAACAGCTCATCGGCAACATTGTTTGGAAACTTTAACTTTGTTTTTTCAACAGTAGTAGAGACTAGTGAGAATGGAATTAGCATGGGAGGTGGCATGGGTCAGATGCTATTTATGTTAATATAGATCCAATTACACTCTGTCTTTATTTTCAGCATTTTTTACGTACAAATTCCATATGAACTATACGTTTTCTGAGACGACGACAAAGACTAATATCAAGTAATCCGAACTATCAAAAGTACTCTCATTCAAACCAACATACCATCGAAACACAACCCGTCCTATCAGGCGCTTTTTGATGCCTACAGCACTGCGTACTTCTTTAATAATTAAACCCTAGATGGTAGCTTAGCCAAGTCCATTTGGGTATTTTTTTGTCGTTTGGGGTGATATGGAGGAGAGGTCGGGTCCATTTGGGTAATTAGATTTACAGAGTTCAATTGATCTCATCTCTAAAACACATCCCCGTGCTATTAGTGGATTTGGGGTCACATGGCAACCACGTGTCACCATAGAAACCAAGATGGCAGCCTCCAGTATGCAAAATGGACGACGGAAACATGTGTCGCACTTACGTTCGCTGCGCGCTGATACTACGTATCACTATGGAAATGACATCACAATATGGCCACTCACTCGGGCTACCGTGACAATCCCACATAACGTAACTGGTCACTTGACTGTAACGTCACTTCCGAGGACACCCACCGAGGTCATTTAGATCAGGGAAGAGTGTGCACGACATACTGCATAAAAACTTGAAACACTGTTTTTCTTTTTGTTTTTTATAAGAGTACTGTTCCGCTGTTTTCTATTTTTTTTTTTTTGTACTTCATTATATAAACTTATTATTATATTCCTTTTTCTTGACTCTTTTTATACCTTGGCCCTCAACTTTTCTGATTCTTCTAAATGCAGCACATTTTTTCTTCCCCTCTCTGTTGTATTTTTAAGCTCACTGGGTACTCCTCAAAATCCAAATTTGTTTGCCGATACTCTAATTCTCTATATGTTTTCCCTACCATGATCTGTTCCTCGCCTTCAGTGTTATCATGTTGTGACTACTATCCAATTCAGAAATTCCTTCGCCACCAATTCCATGTCTGTGACCTTCCGCCACAGCACATTGACATTGTCAGTTATTGTCTTGCTGTAGTTCCTTCCCCCATGTCCATGTATCCTTACTCTTTGCACCCCTTTCCAATATCTTCTAACCCACTCCATTTGTAAATTCCAAGAAGTTCCTCTCATTAATACTGATTTTCTTGTCCCTCCCAATATACCCCCAACACCGTCTCCAATATGACCGTTAAAATATCCCATTAGTACAATATGAAGCCGTTCGTTTTCCATTTCGGTAAAATTGGATCTGAGTGTCATATATATTCCTTCGTTTCAGTCTGGCTTGCTCCTTCAGTCGCCAAATATGTAATCTCCATTGCAACGCTTGTTTTTTCAGCTTGCTTCGTGCCTGTATTATTTCGCTTTCCACCTGGTTTGTTGTATTTACTTTCGATAAGTCTGTGATGATCACAAGGCTTACACCTGGATGTACATACCTACTCCCCCGCCTTTTTGTTGCCTTCTGGTCGAAACTCCTTGCAAACTAAACGATTTATCTATGTACTTGGCTTACTGAATGGGAAGAGCGTAACGCCGTCTATTCTTCACATAAAAGTTTAATGTAGATATTAAGTAATATTCACACAAAAACGGAACATTTGCTGATTTTAGGTGGAATGAGACGATCTCTGTCAATTTGTTTTTCGCAGCCCGGATCGGAGACTGTCTATTTTCCATTCAAAGACTGCGTACTTCATGAGAATAGCCGAAAAAACCAATGGTTCTATCAACAAACGTGTCAGATACGTGTGATATTCAGTAACTTATCATTCTTAAAGATGGAGGAGCAATTTATAATTCATTATTATACAGGTTATTGACACTTGAGTCAGAATGTGTTGGCCGGGCTACTGGCAATAATTTGGTGTCTGTCATGTACATTCCCTTATTGTATAGGTCCTATTTTATCAATAGTTCAGATGCAGATGTCTCGACTGCAGTGCAATACCATGATAAAAATGAATAAAAGACTTGTTGTAATTATGATGACCTTGGTGTACAATAAGGTGGGTGGAGAAGGGGTGGCCATGGGTGACAGGGTTGCAATTGCATGAACTGAAAAATTGAGGTATTTGAAATGAACTGTTTTGATGTGCCCTTTATATGATATGCTTTATGGAGAGGTGCTCTATCAGCAGGGTTTTCTTGTCAAAAAATTCTCGATATCCAACAAGGAAATCTGCATCTGATTGGAGATAGAATCAGTTTTGTGCGTGTCCCCCTTGACACGTTGACCCAAAGTCTAATGTTACTTGTGTATGTCGGTGTAAAAGTTCCAATTCACCGTAGCCCTCCCAACATATATCGTAGCATGGGTGTCCTAATTCATCTATTCAGAGACTGTTCTTGCCTGTTGATAACATTTGAGTTAGAGACTATTATTTATTTATTTATTTATTTATTGGTGTTTAAGGTCTCATACTTATACACAATGGCTAATCATGATCGTGACAGTTTTACGGGTGGAGGAAGCCGGAGTACCCGGAGAGAACCACCGAGCAACGACGGGCAACTGCCAGCTCCCCAACATCGTAACTCCGCATTGCAGCACAGGCAGGGTTAGATTGGTTGAAGACATGCGCATCGTCGACGTGCAGTACGCCTTAGTACACGGCGTCATCGTGCCCCCATGTGGACAATCGGGGATAAGTGCCTTGCCCAAGGACACAACGCGGGAGTCCAAATCGATCACTCAGATGGTCACCCATCCAAGAATTAACCGGGCTCGACGTTGCTTAACTTCGGTGATCTGACGAGAACCGGTTACCGCGACGCCACCGCGTCCCCATTTGTAAGAGACTAAAGTTGCAACTTAATATTTAGTTTTGAAAGGTAATTTGTTTCCAAGATGTTCTCAAGAAGCCAGTTAATAATCAGACATCAGTAGTAGGAGAGCGATGAACCGTGCCTTATTAGCAGGACCCCTGCAATTGCTCGATCGAGTGACTCCACATACTGCTCGAACGACTCGAATCCCATCGAGCAAATGTGCTATCGAGCGACTGCTCGTTCGAGTGACTCGCACATACGACTCTTAGCCTCATTTCGGTATTTGAGGATACCTATGACCTGGAATTGTATTATTTGAGGATACCTTCTGGAGAATCCCTTTTTGTAATATGTGCTTATGTGAAAAGGCACAATGTGACACATTGTGCACTAGCACATAGGCACATGCTGGATGTGCCGATATGTGCTTATGTGAAAAGGCACAACGTGACACATTGTGCACTAGCACATAGGCACATGCTGGATGTGCCGATATGTGCTTATGTGAAAAGGCACAATGTAACACATTGTGCACTAGCACATAGGTACATACGGGTATTTGAGGATACCTATGACCTGGCATTGTATTATTTGAGGATACCTGCTGGAGAATCCCTTTTAGCATATGTGCTTATGTGAACAGGCACAATGTGATACATTGTGCACTAGCACATAGGCACATGCTGGATGTGCCGATATGTGCTTATGTGAAAGTGTACAATGTGACACATTATGTACTAACACATGGGCACATACGGGTATTTGAGGATACCTATGACCTGGTATTGTATCATTTGAGGATACCTTCTGAAGAATCCTTTTTTGCCATATGTGCTTATGTGAAAAGGCACAATGTGACACATTGTGCACTAGCACATGCTGGATGTGCCGATATGTGCTTATGTGAAAATGCACAATGTGACACATTGTGCACTAGCACATACGGGTATCTGAAGCTACCTATGATCCAGCTCATATATGGCTGCTAGCTCCTATATGGCTCATATGCAGGTAGTCTTACCAACGGCTTCAATGATATCTCCAAAACTCCAAACCCACTACTTGTCTATGGTCTATCTGTCCTATCATTAGCAATCTACAGCAGTCTTGTGCCATTGCAGCCTTGTGTCAGTACTATTGGCTATACTATCATCCATTAAAATTGACTCGTAACACTACTTCCTAGATATACCTTCGCTCAGGCCTTCGGAATGTTCAATCAGATTGCTTCATTTTCCCTGTAGACATATAGACAGGCTATATAAGAGATTCCGTGAAAGGGATTCTTATTCGACTCCGTAAAATTTGGTTTCCATGATTTCATATAAACACTCGAGGGTGTGTTTATATGAAATCATCGGGCTGGGTGTCCTATGAGCAAGCGCGGTCCCCACCGAAGCAGGAGACCTAGAAAGTTAACCATGTTGTCTTGTCTGGGCTGGTGATTCTTGGACCAAGAGAGTTTTCTACCGAAGCGGGACACTTTGAAACCTGTGAGAGCTTTTAACTCCTTTTCACCACAAGACGATAACTGGGTGATGGAGTTGGTGGGACTTGGAGTGTGTGTGTGGGGGGGGGGGGGGGGGGGGGGGGTTCTATCCTATTCAAAAACACACTACATTACAAGGCGCCAATGGGTCAGCCCCGAGGTGCAAAACAAATAATCTAGTTTCCCCGTAACTGTTGGGGGGGGGGGGGGAGGGAGACGTAATCACTGCTCAATAAATGGAGTAGGTTCCTTAACTGGGAACTTGACAAATTCCTAACTTGCCAGATCTCCAAGCTGGAATTAATCCAGCTTGAGTTGACTGAAGAAGACTCACAGGAATAGAGAAATACCAGAGACACCCCTCCCTCTCCGTCCAGCGGGAGGTAAATTCCAGGATTTTCGGGAGAAAGGGGGGCGTGAAAGCATTCCGAATGTGTTTGTTGGGGGTTGGAGGGGGAGAGGGGGACACCGCCTTAGACGTGTACCCTATCTTGGAATATGCTGTATATTTTTGGGTAACCAACCAAAGTACCTTACAAGAAATGGCGAAACAATGCGCTGGGCAATCACACCCCTGGGGCAACTCTGGTTCGGCCCAGTACGATGAAATTTTAAATATGCAGCCAGAAAGACGCCAGTATTTCGTCTTTAGATGTAGCAGAACAGACAAATCATACTGGGAATCCTCGGCTACTTCTCACGAGCACCCCCCCCCCCCCCATATACTCCCCCTCCCACCACCCGCCCCTTCTCCTCCTTTTCCCTAACACACACTTCCTCTTAGTTCATAATAAAATTGATATGTCAGGGTCGGAGAAAAATACGGGTGAGGGTGAGGGCATTTACAACGTCTGAAACACAGTCGAAAGGTGGATATCTTGACGGTTTTGTCCCCCTTCCCAACCCTGCTATTCCACTACATGCGAAATGCTTGCAGTAACCTAAACATATTATCTCGTGAGCACGACTTAGGTATCTCGTGCGCACGAGATAATTATCTCGTGCGCACGACTTAATTATCTCGTGCGCACGACTTAATTTTTTTTTTCACACAAGTAATTTTTTTTTTTATTCACATGTCCCTAATGGGCTTCCGTAATTTTAAGACAAAAAAATTTTTTTTTTTTACACTGAAAATTTGGGGGCTGGGTGGGACTTAGAAAATTTTTGACCAAAATTCGGAAATTAGTTTTTTGGTTTTTTATGCGTTTTGGTCAATTTTAAGAAGAAAAAAAATTTTAGGCTGAAAATATTTTAGTTTAAACAGTATTTATTCAATAATTGACATGTGTATACATTTCACAATAACATTTGACTAACAAAAAATGAACAACACTAGATACAAAAAGTATACACAAAACAAGAAAGCATATTGTTGTGTATTAGAGGGATTCGACAGAAAGCTAAAGCTTATGTGGGTCGTCTCCCTGTCAACGTATAACTTACTCCAGTTGGTGGTACAGATGAACGGAAGAGCCCAAACGTCGTTGCATGAAGGCCGATATCCTCCCTTCATTGTAAATTTACTACGTTAGTTGCTACGATTGGAGATCAAGCGGGTTAAGCGTCACCCTAGAATAGATAGGGAGCAGAGGAAGGCGCCTCGACTGCCAGGCAACGACGTGTGGGATTGTTTAAACTTCAATGTGAAATGAAGGGAAAAACAGAAGAAAGAATAGACGCACTGATAGATCGAAAGAAGAGGAAAGGAACTAATATAATGCAATCAGCTTGAATACATGATACATAGAGATTATCACCATTATGCGGATGCAAAGGAGCATGGGACCTCCACTGACAGCACACGACGAGTCGAGGACCAATCGCGATCTATCCCCAGAGGCCGGTACAAGACTCCGACGCATACTTTGCACATGCAACAGATGATAATGATGTATTTATCAGGCAATATCTTGGGAATAAGTCTGAGTTAATACAGACCAAGTACATGTTGAATGTATGTTAAGTAAAATTTACACACAAGAGAATCGTAAGTAGGCAACTTATTAACTTCTAGTTCATTTAGTAGCGAATTAGGTGAAGTAAACTTCAAGGCGCTAGAAGTTGGAAGGCGCGAGAGGGCATTCCACAACAGGCGTTAGACTTTCCCACTCGGAATGGGGTGGGAACGTAGTGTTGGGTTTCAACTATTGGAATCGCTTGCTTGATAAAATGAAGTCATGTACAACTTCGAAAATAAGGCAGTTTTCATCGCTATTCAAGAATTCTGAGCCAAATAGAAGCGTGGGCGTATCTGCTACATATGGGAGTAGATTAATCGTATAATTACGAGCGTTTGAGAACAAAGGACAATGAAAGAAAAAGTGATCAGTAGTTTCACGTTCACCACACTGGCAGAAGGGACTGGGTGATAGGTGATTATCGAAAAGGTGGGAATTAAGACTGCTACAGTGCAACCGCAGCCTACAATGGTATATTTGAGCCCTGCGAGATTTTGCATTACTATAGAACCTTGGTTGTCTTTGGTTACCATTACTGAGAAACGTTTTAAAGTTAATCAATGACGAGTTCTCACGGATAGGTAACGGCAACTTATTCCACTGGTCCGTAACGCTGGGGATGAAAGAAGACTGATACAATTGCGTTCGGCAAAAAGGAACTCGGTGGTTTTCACTGGATCGAAGACTGCGTGATGAATTCGTCAAGGAGATAAGTGGTGGAACTTTGTTGGAAATGTATGGAGGTGACATGTGATGATACATTTTGAAGAACTGAATTAGTTTATGTTTGTGGCGTCTTTCTTGCAAGGATTCCCACAGGGTTTCCGAATATAATAACGATTTACTGACACTAACTGTTGCTCCGGTGATGATTCTTGCTGCTGCAATTTGTATTTTTTCGAGTTCCGCGACATTTGTCACAGAACAATTATCCCAGACAGTGTCTGCGTATTCAAGAAGTGGCCTAATAAAGGCGAAATATATTTTTTCCAGGACACTGCGATCGAGGTTAAATTTATGTCTCCTCAACAAGTCTAGGCGAAATCAGGCTTTGGAGCAAATGTGGTCAATGTGATTGTTCCATGTACATGTATTATTTAGTACGAGTCCTAGGTGTTTATGGTCAGAAACTTCCGATACTTGTGAGCCACCTAAATACAAGGGTGGGTGAGAGTTAGGATTGCTTTTACGCGATATACACATACTTTCAGTTTTGTTGGGATTGAACTCGACCAACCATGTTTTGGCCCAATGCTCGATTGTAGCCAAATCGTTATTAATTATGACCGCGGCTTGCTCTGGGTTTTCAATGATTAGATATAATGACGTATCGTCAGCAAAGAGGCGAATACTGCTGAGTAAGTCGCTAGTTATATCGTTTATGTATATCAAGAACAGTAAAGGTCCAAGTATAGACCCCTGGGGTACACCGGCATTAATTGGTCTCCATGACGACGACTCAGAGGCTATCACAACTCGCTGCGACCTATCCGAGAGATACGATTTTAGAAATAGAAGTAGTTCACCTGAAACGCCAATACTCTCCAGTTTGTGAATAAGACCAGCATGCCATACCTTATCAAACGCCTTACTGACATCACAGAAAACCACCCTAACTTCTTTGCCTTCATCAAGCGCACGACAGAATTCGTCATAAATGTCAGTCAGTTGGAGGACAGTTGAATCACTTGGTGTAAAACCTGACTGAAATTGACTGAGGATATTATTTTCACTCAAAAACTGCCACAGGCGTTTGAAGACACATTTTTCAAATAATTTTCCAACACAGCTAATCAACGATATCGGGCGATAATTAGTGACTGAGTTTGAGGGCTGTTTTTTTAGAATTGGGGAGACATTTGCTTTTTTCCATAATGAAGGAAAGTACGAATTATTCAGTAAAATGTTGAATAAAATTGAGAGTGGTTCGCAGAGAGAGGATTTACATTCTTTTAGAAGACGCGGGCTTATTTGATCGGGACCAGATGCCTTGGACACCTTTATCGACTTCATTGCGGCGTATACTTCACTGCAATGTAGGGTAATACTATCAATACGCTGGGAAACATGGGATGGTGGATCTGGTAAGAAAGCATTCGAGTCGTCAACTGTCGAAATAGAACAGAAGTATTCATTGAACACTTCAGCTTTCTCAACACTTGAAGAATATATTTTGTTTAGATGAATCAGGGTGGGAATTCCTGTTGCATTACCGCTACCGATTAGTGTTTTTAGGGTCTTCCACCACAGAGATGCTGGTGTTTCATTGCTTCTCAATGTGGATTTGATTTTTGCAAGATGCTGGGCTTTGGCCTTCCTGATGGCCGATACAACCTCATTCCTTTTAAGTTTATATTTGGCCCAGTCGTGTGGGAAATTGGTACGTTTAGCAATGCGATACAGACGTTTTCTCTGTCTCATTAGTAGTCTTATTTCATTATGCATCCATTTCGGTTGATCCAATCTAGAAGCAATAAATTTGTTGGGTATATGTTTGGATGCAGTATCGAGTATTTTGTCAGTGAAATTTGTAACTATGGTATCGAGACATAAAGTATCGAGGATAGAATTCCAGTCGGTGTCAGAGAAAGCCTCGTTCAGCGCATTATAATTACCCTGAGAATAAAGCCATATCCTTCGCCTAAAAGAAGGTGGGTTTGATTTAAAAAATTCGACTTCGATTGAAATTGGGCAGTGATAGCGGGTCATGTCTGGAATAATTGGTTCGAGGACTTCACATGATTTCACGTTGATTGTGTTACTTACAGCAAATAGATCTAGCAATGAAGCAGATGTTTCAGTAAAACAAGTTGGTTCACTCACAAGTTGTCTGAGGTTAAAGTAATTGATTATTTCAGAAAGGCTACTTCTTGAAGAAACCATTTGGTTGTCGTTGAAATCACCCGTGATAATTAAGTCACCAACTGACGTGTCTCTAGCTTTTTCGACGGATGCTGATATGGCATCCCATGTATCTGGAGGACTGTTGGGTGGACGGTAGAATACTCCTAATAATAACGATCTACTCCGTTTTGTAAATACTTCAGCCCAAATACACTCCGTATTCGGTGTATCAAGATCCGATCTGTGTCGAAACGAAATACCCTCTTTAATGTAAATGGCAACCCCACCTCCCCTTGAAGAGCGATCGAATCGCAATGGTTCATGGAACCCATGGAGTTGGACATCGGATGAGGTGTCATTGTTATGAAGCCATGTCTCACTCAAGGCCACAATATCAGTGGTGCAAATTCACATTGTACAATATCCAGTTTAGGTTTGAGGCTTTGAATGTTGAGATGAACAATTTTTAGAGTATTCTGATTGTGATCTGAATTAAGAGAATTTGGACCAGGGTTACTTTCAATGTCACCGGACAATAATAAGCTTATGGTCAGAAAGAAGAAAAACGACGATAATAGGAAAGAAGTAGTTGCTACTTTTAATAATGACAAAGCCTTCGAAGCATTCAAAGAACTGTAGCGATGTGGAATTAGTTCAGTAGAATTTACAGAGTGGGGGTCAATAAGCACATTGGATTGCCCAATGAACAGAGCAAACATGGCAGTGAAGCTTTCATGCAGATCGACACCACTGAGACGCAAGAACAAGTAAATTAAGATGCATGTAGATCTATCTTTCGCCAGGCAGTGCCTTAAGCTGCTAGAATAAACTGCATGGTTATAATTCCCTATCCGGGCACGGTATAGTTCAAGTGAGCACATGGGATATAATTGTAATATCGGATGCAAAATGTATTCAAGCTGGCATAAAAACAAATGATATGGTCTAGAGTAAAGAGTGTTGAAGTTTCAGACGTGACAGAAAAAGATACAAGAGACTCTAAAAGAGAGATGAAGATGATAAAATATATACAAAATAACTAAAGTGTTTATATAGCAGTAGAGTTTCTAGGCTGCTTAAAAAGTCGAAAATTATCTTTTTACACGTAGTGGACTATCAGTATAAAATGAATAGTTGAGGGGGACTCTATCACCAATGTTTGGGGCACACTTGAGCCAGTGTATTGACTTCTACGTTTTCTCATTTCGCGGCAAGGACTGCTCATGGGAAGTGCGAGTTTCGCAAGATTCATCAAGAATTGTGTACCATTGATACAAGACCGTGGCACTCACAAGACAAAAGACAAGCCCTTCCTGCCACGAAAGCGTCGAAAGTTGGCAGGAAGAAACTTGTATTATACATTGCAATGGTATGGAGGAGGGGGACCCACCCCTAATAATAGGTCCGTCTTGCAACAAATGCGTTAACACGGATACGAGGGATACACATATATATATATATATATATATATATATATATATATATATATATATATATATATATATATATATATATATATATTGAGGTATATACACATATATATATATATATTTGCAAGATGGAATCAAGGGCGTCCCACCTGTGGATGATGAATCTGGCGCAAGCGCAACCCTACGTAAACAATTAAATATGGTCCATCAAACTTTCACTGTTTTGAATTACTTTGCCCAAAGCGATACCTGCAATACTGTCTTCACGAGATACTGTGACGTACCAATGTGACGCCATTATCGGAATTTAGGGAAATAGGAGATAAAATTTCGATCGTGTCACGACATAGTCGCGATCCGATCGAGACACCATGTCCCATTTTCCAACCTTAACAATTTAATTTTACAATAAAATTTTCTAAAGAATAC
Source organism: Pictodentalium vernedei (assembly GCA_031216915.1). Classification (NCBI taxonomy): domain Eukaryota; kingdom Metazoa; phylum Mollusca; class Scaphopoda; order Dentaliida; family Dentaliidae; genus Pictodentalium; species Pictodentalium vernedei. Next base: position 227,848,711 of record CM062295.1, read on the forward strand.
TACAAGATTTTTGATTAAGACCTGTTGAGGTTAAATCCCTGCACAATCTTGAATTTTTCTATAATTCAGCCATGAATAACATGGATAGTAGGGTACAAATTCGGTAAGAATACAAACGTATGACCCAGCTCCTGCAGCGGGATTGAAGGAAGAAGAGCGGGTAAAGAATTGCCACAGTGTCAATATTTTGTTTGGGACTTCGAAAATTTCCGAACAAAAAATAAAAAGAAATCTCTTTTTTATGCGTTTATCTCAATTTTGGGACGTAAAAGTGCAGGAACTGAAAATAGAAGGAAAATTTTGTGTATTGTGTGGACACAACTGCTTCATCTAGTTGGTATATGCTTTTCTTAGGAGGGGCGTATGTAGCTTATTCAAGTCAAGTCCCTGGTTTGATATTTAGACTGCCATGTCAGGTTAGCGCCCTCGGGCTCCCTGGGGCTTCTTGTTTAAATTTTACTGGCCACTACCACCTTTCTTTATTTTTTCCTCACATTTTACACATCGGAAAACACCAGCTGCATCATTCTTTTCTGAATACACACATCCATATACTGGGAAAGAATATTTTGCCAGGTACGAGTCCCGTAGTGCCCTGTATTTTAGTTTAAACAATATTTATTCAATAGTTGATAAGCAAATACATTTCACAATAAGAGTTGAGTAACAAAAATCAGAACAACACAAGATACAGTACTAGAATAAAACACGAAACGAGTAAAGGCAAGGAAATTAATTACTCTGTAAAAGAGGGATTCGACAGGAAGCTTAAAGCTTATGTAAGTCGTCTCCCTAACAATTTTAAAAATTCCCCCTGTTGGTGGTACAAATCCGTGGAGCAGCTCGCATATCGTCGCCTGGAGGCCGAGACAATCCCCCATTGTATATAAGTTAAACTTAGTTGCTGCGATTGTACATCAGGTGGCCGATAGGTTAAACATCACACACATCAGTTTGGTAACAAAAACAACACACTCAAAGACCATCACACAGCATCTCTCTATCACACTCGCACAACTCTCCCTCTGTCACGCACAGCCTCTTGCCATTTCCCACCCCCCACACACAATCACACTCAAACGCAAGGACGCAGCCCCCAGATCTGGCGCAACACAAATAGACGGGAGACTTCAATGCCCTGTGTTTTGGTATCGTTCCTGTACTTGTCGCTGTATTAGAATTACTGGGCAATTCACTAATTTTAGTATCATTCAACTCTCTAGAAGGCTCCATTATTATTTTAAATTTTAACAACTGGTTATGCTATATTTTAAACAAACTACCGGTAGGTAGAGACCGTAGAGTTACAGAATTACAAATGATTTATTTGGAACCATCAGGCATCTCCCAAAGGCTCAATACTCAAGTCGTTTGAACGTTTGCCATGTGTCATCGTTGTGATTGAAGATTGTTAGTTTGTTACTAAACCAAGCGCGTTCCAATCAGGGCATTCTCGTTAGTCGGTGGAATCAAAGGACAGAGGCGGTACTCGGTAGTCACTGTCGTTTGATGTCACCGACATCAAAGAATGTATCTGACGAGCTGCTATGAGATCTCACACCAGATGGCCAGACATTTTCGACATGTGTATTGAGTATATTGACTGGTGATTGGAGCTTCGGATTTCCGTACCAGATAACCGCAGTGCGTTGTGTCCTTGTGCAACACAATTTAATCCGACTGCCTATGTGGGAACACGGCGATGCTGTGTACTAAGGCGTAGGGCATGATGACGGCACATCTGTCTTCAACCCGTGCCGGTTAATTGTTCTGAGTTGGAGAGTCTGAAAGTTACTCAACATTGTGCACTGATTCTCTCCTGGTACTGCAGCTTCCTCCACCCGTAAAACTGCCCGACACGATGACACTCGCTGCCGAAAGTGTCGTTAAACCCCAATAAAGAATAAACAAACTTAACATTGTACCTGTTGTCTCAACTCAAGTGCTTTTGAGTAGATTTTTTCAACTACAGTTGAATAGCCACTTTGCCAAAGTTCATTGAATAGCCACTTTGTCAATGAAAATTATTTAATTAACAGCAGTATTTAATTAACAGGGATTGTGTCACTTTCCTGTATTCTGGAGATAAACTTAGCATTTATTCTATTATATCATGTTTGACAAAGCTCCATTAAATACCTGTATGGGATGTACTGAGGCCAAAAAGGTCTAAAAACAAAGGAAAACTGGGGAGAGCCTGGGTAATTTCTCGGCAGGTTACAAGATTTTTTATTCAATGAACAGGAGTTTACTCTATAACCTATATTAAATTAACAGGTCAAATTGGTACTGGAAGTATGGTAAGTGGTTTTGTGTTGGGGAATTCCATTCAATTAAAAGGGTTATTCAGTTAAGAGATATCCAATTAAGTGGACCCCACTGTAATAGCAAAATGAAAAATCTGTTAATTTATGAATATGGAAAAGCTGAAAAAATAATATGAAAAAACAAACATTCGGACATTTGATTTATTATTGTGTGAAAGAAGTATATCAAGTTAGGTTTCAAGTTCCTTCCGACGGTCATTTAACCGGAAATTGTTAATATTACAATAATAAGAGATTGGATGGCGTTACGGTTTACTACCGACCAGAGAGGAATGAACCGTTAATAAACTGGGACGTCAGACAAAAACATTATTACTCTTATTACCATGACCGGAAGCGGGCAGTTAAAGAATTTTGTTTTCCTTAAAGGCCCGCCGCTCGCCTCCGGTTGTATGACGCCATGAATTACGGAATTTTACTGCCCCGCCCAACTCCGTTAATATACTGGAGAACGCCCGCTAAAGTGTAAATAATTATCCTACCATTTCGGGGAAATTTGAGATCCCAGATCCAGATCTGGCGGTGTGGTTAAAAATCAGCTTTAACCCTTTGAACCCTAGTGGTGTCTACCTTATCGGTTCAGTGGCAGCAACGGGAAGAGTCCATATTCTTTATTTGGGGTAGACCAATTAAAATTTTCAACGTGCAGCCTTCGGGCTGCACGTTGAAAATATTGATTGGTCAATACCACACCTTCACTCAAAAGTCAACCTACTTAATGAAATTATGAAGTATCATGTTACTGGGCCGGAAAAGCGGCCTCTGGGGTTCAAAGGGTTTCAACATCAAGCTAAATTAAGATGCTTTTCTGCAATAGACCATAATAATTGACGGAAGATTTTCTGCTGTAGTCCATGGAGAATGGGAGCGTAAATTGGGAGCGTACGAGATTTGACTTCAAATTACAACATTCACATTACAGTACTTGCAGCCTATTTCCGTACTTTGATGCATGGTTTCATCTAGATTAGTTTAATTCTAATGAAGTGCTTCTGCATCAAGGTATTGTTGCCCTTTTATGTTTTGACGACCTCTTTGAAAAAAAAATTTGTTACTGCAATTTAAAAAGAGCGAGTATTTGTTGTTTTTTAAACATTTTTAGCTCAACTTGACAACGTCAAGTATGAGCACCTGGGATGTGTTGCGATCCGTCGTCCGTCCGTACATTTGTACGAGTGGACATTCAGGAGTTATGAGCTAAACATTATGAGCGCAGTTGCAACCACATTTATGATCTTTCAAAATTTGTACCGGTATTTGGGGGTTTATGAGGGAATAGGGTCCTGTTGATTATTATTAATTAATAGAATATTAGGATCTCGAGTCCCATAATTTTTTCCGAGCTCTTGAATCAAGGATGGTCGGAAGTTTTAACTCATAATGGTTGAATTTTTGAAGAACCATTCAGTCATGAGGGGGGGGGGGGGGGGGGGGCAGGCGAAAGCGGTACCGTGCGAACACGGCACCAATTCTCGTTGGGAAAAACGTCACCAATTGGCGAAAAGGGCACCAAGTTTGGCTGGCGAAAACGGCACCAAATTGGCGAAAACGCACCAAGTTTGGCTGGCGAAAATGGAAACAAACACAAACTAGAGTGATGTCACGTATACAGCCCGACTGTCCCAGCAATGGCAACGCTTAGACACAATATAGTCTGAGTCATTTTTTGTTAACCGTTTACCTACCGAATCTGCCATATCTGCACTCGTGATATACAGAAATTGCTATTCAAATTTTATTTTTTCATTTCTCTACCTCAAAACATACCTCATGACCTATTAATGGAACAAGCTTGATGAGCATGTTCCAATAAGGACTAATAAGCAAAGGTTAGAAGTATAAAATGAAAAAATCTGATGTTTCAGAAATATAAAATGGACTGTTGGCTTCAGCTTGTGTTAGGTAAAGGGTTAAAGATGCAGTACATTGTTGGGCTATAGGAGTCATTTTTTTTTTGCATGCAATAACTCCCAATTCTTCAAAATGCATTTTGGGAATAATTGCCTAAACTGGAGTTAGCGGTCAGAAACCAATTGTTGACGGATGGACGGACGGACGGATGGATGGACCATTTACATAATATGACCGTTTTTACAAATGGGCGTATAAAAAAGTAATATCAAATTTGAAGAGAATCGTATAATTAGAACCGGATTTATCTTCTGGATAGCATGTGGAGGCGGAAGGGGTGGATTGATTCCATCCATCTGCCCCGAAGCTTTGGAGACAGCATCAAAGTCCCCCACTCCCATTTCCTTCCAATCTGTATTACCTTTGTAAAACAACAGAACTATGCTGCAGAATGCATTTCTTTATATTTCAAACTGTGAAGCTCAGGTAATGAGAAAAAAGCTACATACAAGTAAAAGAAATCAGGTCTGTAAATGCAATTATTAAAAGGTGTATTGATCATGTAAGAACAAAAAGTGACAAAGTATGTGTTAGAAGCCCAGTTTCAAATTTAAAGAAACTAAAAACGAAAACAGTTTTGAAAAGGGTTAAATTAACGCAAATATTAATTGAAACCATTGTATACAGCGTCAGTAGACCTTGCCCCATATGAAAAACAATGACGTTGTAATACAGTGTTTGAAGAATAAAAGGTACAACCTTGAAAAGCAAAACTTTAATCCGAAACTTTAAGCTAGGAATACTAAGTAAAATTGACTGCAAAAAAGGGTTAAATATCTCCTAAAACCGATAAAAGAAATCACTGATGTAAATGCAATCATTAAGTTGTACTGACCATGCAAGAATTAAAGTAACAAAGTATGTGGTAAAAGCCTAATTTCCAATACAAAGAAACTGAGTCTGAAAACATGTTTAGAGGGGTAAAAATCCTGACAATATTAATTAAAATCACTGCAGAAAGCTTCAGTAGACAGTATAGACATTGTCCCAAATGAGAACAGTGGCATTCCACTAAACTGTTTGAAGAATTAAAGAAGTAACTCTGTAAATAAAAAACTTTAACCAAAACCTTTAACCTGGAAGTTAAATTGACTGCAAAAAAAGGTTAAATATGTCCCAAAATAGCATGAAACATAATGAGAATGATGCAATTAATAGTAATTAATATTAATTAAAAAGAAGAAAAACTGTAACGTTCACTAAAAAAAACTTTAACCACAAACTTTAACCAAATCTCTAAATGGTAACAGACGGACGGACGGACAGATGGACAAACGGATGGACGAAAACATTAACAGCCCTGACTGTAAACAGTCTGGCTAAAAATGCCTAATTGGCACCCCAAGGGGAGGGGAAGGTGGAGGGGGGGGGGGAGTTATAAGAGTCAAATTTTTTTCCGCATGTAGTCACTCTAAATCCTTCAAAGTGCATTTTGAACGAAAGAAAAAATGTTGCTTAAATGGCCCCGAAGGAAGAGGAGTGGGGTAGGAGAGAGGTGGGGGTGGGGGGTTATAGGAGTCAATTTTTTCCGCATGTAGTCACTCTAAATCCTTCAAAATGCATTTTGGACCCAACAAATAAATGCTTAATTGGCACCGGGAAGGGGGGGGGCTGGAGGCGCTGGGGGGGGGGGGGGGGGTATGGAGTTCAAAAAAAAATTATCTGCATGTAGTCACTCTAAATACTTCAAAATGCATTCTGGAGCAAAGAAAAAAATGCCTAATTGGCGGGGGGTGGGGGCGGGTGGAGGAGCAGGGCAGTAACTTCAACACTGGATAAGGGTGGCCATCTAACTTGACATAGACATTGCTGCTGTAGAGACATATATTGAAAAGAATTGAAATCTGTGAACTATTGTTCGAGTTATGCCATAAAGATGAACGGACAGACAGACTGACGGACAGACGGATGAGGGGGGGGGGGTGGAGGGGGGGGGATAAAAAGTAACAAAGTATATGGTAGAAGCCTAATTTGAAATTTAGAGAAATTAAGTTCGAAAACAGTTTTGAAAAAGGTTAACTTAATGCCAATATTATTTGAAACCACTTTATATAGGTTCAGTCGACCTTGTCCCAAATGAAAAACAATAACAGTGTTTGAAGAATGAAAGGTACAACCTTGAAAAATAAAACTTTAATCCGAAACTTTAAGCTGGGAATATTAAGTAAAACTGACTGCCAAAAAGGATTAAATATTTCCTAAAACCGATAAAAGAAATCATTGATGTAAATGCAATCATTAAGTTGTATTGACTATGCAAGAATTAAAGTAAGAAAGTATGTGGCAAAGCCTAATTTCAAAAACAAAGAAACTAAGTCTGGAAACATGTTTAAAAGGGGTTAAAATCATGCCAATATTAATGAAAATCACCGCAGAAAGGTTCAGAAGACAGTAGACATTGTCCCAAATGAGAAACAGTGACATTGCACTAAACTGTTTGAAGAATTAAAGGTGTAACTTTGTAAACAAAAAAACTTTAACCAAAAACTTTAACCTGGAAGTTGTAAGTTAAATTGCCATACAAAAAAGGGTTAAATATTTCCTAAAACCGATAAAACAAATCACTGAGGTAAAGCAACCATCAAGTTGTACTGACCATGCAAGAATTAAAGTAACAAAGTATGTGGTAAAAGCCTAATTTCCAATACAAAGAAACTAAGTATGAAAACATGTTTATAAGGGGTTAAAGTCATGCCAATATTAATGAAAATCACTGCAGAAAGGTTCAGTAGACAGTAGACATTGTCCCAAAATGAGAAACAGTTAGAGTGCACTAAACTGTGTGAAGAATTAAAGGTGTAACTTTGTAAAAAAAAAAACATAAAAAACTTTAACCAAAAATTTTAACCTGGAAGTTGTAAGTTAAATTGCCATACAAAAAGGGTTAAACATTTCCCAAAATGCCATGAAACACAATGAGAATGATACAGTCAATAGTAATTAATATTAATTTAAAAGAAAAAAACCTTTAACCTTCTCTAAAAAACTTTAACCACAATCTTTAACCAAAACTCCAAATGTTAACAGACGGACAGACGGACGGACGAAAGTGTTAACAGTCGGGCTAAAAAAAACAACACATGTTACACGATCAAAAAAATTAATTTTCATCAGATTGTCGATTTGATTTTGACGATTTTTTTACAAGTTATTTTATCTTTTCTCTCATATACAATAGTATCGAATACGGACCCACGCAAACAGTTTGTACAGGGCTGAATTATTTTATAACTGAACTAGATTCAGCTGAAATACGCTCTGACAATGTGTACACACTAATTTTCTATCTGACAATACAAATACTAATACAACGAAATCGAGTCCTCTTCGAAGGGTCGTACAAAATGAGACCGCAAGTAGAAAATGAGACTGCAAGAGATCGTAGGAAAAGTACAGGGGTCAGAGTCCCCAGATGAACGCTACCTGGTTATATGGGGTGTACCCGATATATATCCGAAGTTTGGTACCGATATTTTAACGTTCTCTTAAGATTTCACTTTTAATCTATAGCGCGATATCCGACTTGCAGTCTCCCTTTCCACAACAAGGGACAAAGAGACCTCAAGTAAACTACTGGTCCTGAAAAACACCAAATAAACGCTCTCTAGTGAGTTGGGGTATATTCAATACATATCCGAAATTTGATGTCGACATTTTTATTTTAACACCTACAATTCTACTTTTGATGTATAGCGCAGCTTCCGATTTGCGGTCTCAATTTTCGCAAGCAGACAAGGAGATCGCAAGTAAACTACTAATCTTAACAAGAGGCCCCATGAGGCATGGGGCACTCACCTGACAATAGTTGTTTAAAGAAGGATTTAATTAGCAGCTATAGCATGTTAACACTACAGTGGAATGAAGTTATTTAATTATTTATAACTCTGTTGTCCATGAATTTTTCCTAGTACTGGGATGCTACCACAGACATACTGCCCAGATTTCCAGTAATGCAAAAGTAGATAGTCCAAATATCAACATGGGAACTTAACTTGAACAAACTTAAGTCTGAGCCCTTCCCTTCCACCACCAGGATGTTGCATTACCAAATGTGAAGGCATTCTGAATGGTGGATCTGAAGAAGCTTTTCACAGAAATTTCCTCATATTGCACTAAGCTGAAATTTGGGCTACCATAGGAGCCCAAATATTAACCCAGGGACCAGATTTGAACAAACTTGAATCTCAAGCACCTAGAAATGTTGTATACCAAATATGAAAGCATTCTGACTAGTGGATCTGAAGATTTTTTTCTGACTCCCCCCCCCCCCCCCCCCGCCCTAAAGATGTTTTATACCAAATATGAAAGTATTCTAACTTGTGGATCTGAAGAAGATGATTTTAATGAAATTCTTCATAATGCACCATGTCGAAATTCGGGCTACCATAGGGAGCCCAAATATTAACCCAGGCACTCGATTTGACCAAACGTGAATCTCTCCCCCCCCCCCCCACCCCCAAGAAAACAATGCTGTATACCGAATATGAAAGCATTCTTACTGGTGGATCTGAGAAAGAAGATTTTTAAAGAAATTCCCACATATTGCACTAATTTAAAATTCGAGCTACCATAGGAAGCCCAAATATTAACCTAGGCACTCGATTTGAACAAACTTGAATCCCACGCCCCTAGAGATGTTGTATTCCAAATATGAAAGCATTCTGACTGGTGAATCTGAAGAAAATGTTTATAGAAATTCATTCATATTGCACTAAGTTAAAATTCAGGCCCCCATGGGGAGCCCAAATATTAACCCAGGCACTCGATTTGAACAAACTTGAATCTGACCCCCCCCCCCCCCCCCCATAAAGATGTTTTATACCAAATATGAAAGCATTCTAACTGGTGGATCTAAAAAAGTTAAAGAAATTTCCTCATATTGCACCCGAAGTTGGAATTCGGTCTACCACAGGGAGCCCAAATATTAACCCAGGCACTCGAATTAAACAAACTTGAATCACCCACCCCCAAGAGATGATGTATACCAAATATGAAAACATTCTGACTGGTGGATCTGAAGAAGATCTGTAAAGAAATTCCCGCATATGCACTAAGTTAAAATTCAGGGTACCATAGACAGCCCAAATATCGACCCAGAAACCCGAACTGACCAGACTTGAATTTGACTCCTCCCCACCCCCACCCCCAACCTTAGAGATGCTGCACACCAAATATGAACATTCTGACTGTGGATTTGAAAAAGATTTTTAAAGATCATTCCCCATATTGCCCTAAGTTAAAATTTCGGGCTCCTGTATTGAGCCCACATGTGAACCAAGTGGCTTCATTTTAACACACTTGTATCTGATCCCCCTATGGAAGCTGTATACCAAATAACAAAATATTCTGATCAGTGGTTCTGGAGAAAATTATTTTTAAATTTTTTGCAAATATGCTGACTCAGCATTTTTTCGATGCCCCCCCCCCCCCTTTTGAACACCCTGACTCAACCGTTGGCATTTTTTAACCATTCATTTCTACTGGTCCAAAGGATGCTTCATACCAAATAACAGCTCTTTGTTCCGTATGGTTTGGGAAATATGGGCATTTGAAAATATTTCTATTTTTAGCTCCTGGTGTTCCCATGGGGCCACATTATTTTTTTCTGCATGAATCAAATACTTATGACTCAATAATACCACATATCAAATTTGGTTCAAATTGGACCACCGGTTCAGTAAATAGAAATTTCGGGCAGGGCCAAAAATCTTGCCCCTCCTATTACAAAGGCAAATATTGGAAGCACCAAAATAAACGCTATCTGGTGATTTGGTGTATATTCAATACACATCCAAAGTTTGGTAACAAAATTTTAACTTTAATTCATAAAATTTAGCTTTTAATGTATAGAACGACTGAGGACTTGCGGTCTAAATTTTCGCAAGCAGGGACAGAGACCGCAAGTAAACTGCTGAAAGTACACGCAATATCACATTTTAAACATATTCCAAGGATGATTGTAATATTTTGCTGTTAGCCCATATTATTTTATGCTTAAAATTCAAATGGTGGTCTCACTAGGAAAATTGCATCTGCGACTAAATACTGTTGATAATAAGTAGTTTCTATATCACAACTAACCACCTCTACTTCGAGCATCAAACAGAGGCCGCTAAAGATGTGTCCAATCTCAGCAAGTGTGATTATTAATGTTACTGGTGTGTCGGGGAATGGTTGATTTGCACCACTGCCTATTTGCACCACGATCGATTTGCACCATACCATGGTCGATTTGCACCACCGTCTCGATCGATTTGCACAATACAGAAACTCACTATATGACACGTATCCCTTCAGAAAAACCGCTTCGGAACAGACTAGAGTTACGGACCCGTAGCTGACAGTCTCCAACTGCGAAATAATAATTGAAATAAAAACACTAAACACTATATAGTAATAATTTAAACTTAATTTTAACATTAATATAAACAGTAGATTTTGATAACATTTTGGAAGAATCCACTTTATTTAAAGCGGATCTTCTGGGTGATCCATTAACACACTGCGCAGATATTCTGATACATGTACTGATTTCACGTTGTTTATATACTCGCCCAAAAAAGAAAGTGTGCATTTCAGAAATTGATCAAACTCCAAAAAAATAATTTCGTAGGTGTAAAGAGTGTTAACCTGTTCATGAATAAGTTATATTGAACACAAAAACAGCTTTCCCCGTTAAAATTGCATTAACGTTAAATGGCGTGCTGCACGTTTGTGAAAAGGCATGTTTTGCACGTGGAGAGTCTGAAAATTCATGCAGCAGTGTGAATCCTTGGGTATTTAAACACTAAAGTAAGGCCTTCGTATCGTTGACATTCAAACTTGCGCTGCTGTTAAAACGACTCCACATTAGCATGCCAAGATTGACAATGAATCAACGTCTCCTTGCCCTGGGTATGATTAGAGCTGGCAGAACACACAGAGAGGTTGCCCAGCATTTGAACTGCCACCGTAACACTGTAGACAGGCTAGTCCATCGACATACACAACATGATGACGTTCGAGACCTACCCCGCGTTACCAGCCCTGCACAAGATCGGTATATCCGTGTCGTCCATCTCCGGAACCGGCAACAAACGGCAACGACGACAGCCAGGGACATCCCTAACCTGAGACGGATACATCCTCAAACAGTAATCAACCGGCTGAGAGAATACGGCTTACGTCCTCGAAGACCTGCAATTCGTCCGATTTTGACGTTACGTCACGACCCCGGCATCATTCTACAGCAGGACAACGCCCGACCCCACGCAGCTCGTGTTGTTCAACAGTATCTGCAGCAACAACAAGTGGATGTTCGTCCCCGGACCGCAAATTCGCCCGATATCTCACCCATTGAGCACGTATGGGACGAAATGAAACGTCAGCTACGCCGGCTTCTCCATGCACCGTCAACGCTTGTGGAACTCCAAAGACAGCTTATCAGAATATGGAACATCCCACAACACTTCCATGCTAACTTGTTCGCTTCCATGAGGCGTAGATGTACAGCAGTAGTCGATGCAGACGGAGGTCATACCAGATATTGAGTGTGTGACTTTTGTGTTTGACCCTTAGTGTCTTTGACTCTCCATGCCACCAAGAGTATTCGTCGTAGCGTAATGAAATTTCTCGTGTTGATCACAAATTGATTCATTTGTGATTGAATAAAATTTCCATGAATGAAAATGATATATATCTTTTTCTAGTGTTATTTTTTAGCATGCACACTTTCTTTTTTGGGAGAGTATATAAGTCCCAAAGCTGGGTTAATTTTCTATGGTTCACATGCGTGCCTTTTTCTGATTTCGATAGTCTTTTTCTGTGACATAAACGGACTTGAACTTCTTGAAGAGGAAGCCGCCCCGATCGATTCTTTGTGAAGGAGATTAAAAAGTTTGTACATGCTCACAGAGTTTGTTTTGGCTTGGGTATTATGGAATGATGCCAGCCCTCCGCATCATTATTAGTCACAGGGCGTTTGAAGGTTAACCAAGGCGAAGGAGGACACTTTTCGGAACAAACCCAAGTTTTTTTTAATGTTGCGAACTAGCTTTTGGGGGCGTTCAAAAGATTGCGATTGTGGACATCTGGTTTTCAAGAACGTAAAGGCATCCAAGATGTGATTATGAGGTAAATGTGGCCGAGCAGCCAAATGACGCACAGTCTTTAATAGGCAACTGGTGAACATAGGCTGACAGCAGTCAGAGTTCTTTAACTTTTCTGTATACTGCCTGGCTCCAGTGGAACCAACAACTATGAAAAGAAAATTCTGGCAACACCTCACGTATTGCAGACCACATAGCTTTTTCGAAGTCTAAAACACATTCTTGGACTTTAGGTTCTGGCACCAGACCGAATTTCCTGCAGTACTGCTAAGTAGTCTTTGGTTTTGTGGCGTGACATGTACACATAACACAGTGGAAATTAAATTTGTGAAATTAAACAAAAATAATTTATCAAATTATTGAAGTAAAAATTTAAAAATGTATAGCAAATTTTATGTCACTACTAAAAAACATTTTTAAATAATAAAGTTTATTTGCGGAAATAAATATTTATATAGAAAAAAGGTCAATACTCGAATTTTTAGTGGTGCATATCGACTTGTGGGTTGTGCAAATCGACCTTTTTATGGTGCAAATCGACTTTTCTAATGGTGCAAATCGACTTTTCTAATGGTGCAAGTCGATCGGTGCAAATAGGCAGTGAGGTAATTCGACCAAGATTCGTTTGATCAGTGACCAAAACTACAGTTACTCTTGTGATTTGCAAGACGGGGTATCCAGACAAAGTTCAAATCACGGCATTCACATTGGGCAACAAACACAAGATATTTACATTAGTAGAGAACTCATTTGTAAAGGCAACACAAAGTATGAATCAGATTTAACTTGGCTCGTATTCTGAAGTGAAATGTGTGTGCATTGTCCTGTCACGACCCAACGGGGATCGCCAGTCACTCAGCTGGAGAACGGTTGAGTCTTTGGAAAGAAAGCCTGACTGGAATCTTCTCAAAATGCCATTCGCGTCAAGGAATTCTCTAACTTTCTTTATTATACAATTTTCAAACTTTCAATCTTAAGGGGTCGTCCAACGAAACTTTGGACATTTTTTGAAAAATTTTCACAATGTCCTAAATACGAATTAAAGCGGTGAATAACGATATATTATATACCAAAATAATGACAAAAGTATACAAAACCCGAATTTATCCACTTTTTCAAAAATATTTTTTTTTTTTTTTTTTTTGCTTTTGATGACAAGGAAATTGCCAGCCGCATACGTAACCGTCAGGATTAACAAGGAATAGATCGGCAATTCGAATGTCTGAGTTGTAAATTAGACTCCATACTCCATACTCGGAGAAAGCATATTTATCATTTCAACCCCAACGTGGTGAAAACACTCAGAGGAAAATGGATGACCACAAACGCTTGATTCTGTTCGGGCGACACATTTGTTGTTGACAATGTTGTGATCACGTGGGTTTGGGGGCAAAGTTATGAAATGATTTGATTTCCCACGATCTGAAATCTTCAAACATTTCACGGCTGTTTTTTTTTAATCTGGCAGGCGATGTGATGTACAACTCACGACACATTCATAAGAAACTATTCAACTGACAAAGTGATAATTGCGAGATACAGTCCACAATGTGACGCAAGTGTCAGCAAGGGATAAATACGCCACCGATTCGAACTACTATTATTTGGTTGGTGATGATGATCAAAACATAAAGGCAGAAAATTATATTTGTAAACAAAAATATATTCACATCAACATACAATAGTCCACACAATTGTATATTTACGACAAAATAATTTTACTGTCGCCGAACTATATTAGTGACGTAAAGAAGGCTTGATGAAGTCTGCTACGAAAAAAGAAGACCAATGTCAAGGAGAATTATTGCAACTTTACCGGGCGTTCCCTGGTGGATTAACAATGTTTTCACGGGCGATCAAAAGCCTTAATGCTCAGTAGATCCTGTGACGCACTGTGTCAGAGGGCGCTAATGGATTTCGATTTCATTAGCGCCCGGTGGCCCAGTAGGACGTCGACGGATGGAACGAGAAATTAAATCCAACATATTTCACATCAAAAACAACCCCTGTTTGCCAGATTGGCGAGCACATAATTTATTTACTCCTCCCTACAATCACTAAAACAATCAACACTTCGCTTCACTTCACTGATATTCACTTTATTGACAATTACATATCGAAAATAGTCACATGACACGAATTATGTCCCATGTTTTGCTGGCGCCTCGTTTCAACTGAAACTTTCGGGTCAATGAAGGGCAAAATTATTCTTCATAAATTGAGGGCAAAAAAGGTTTTGGTGCACAAATCGATATCCCGTCGATCGGTCTGTGTGGAGGTGAGTACTATCCTCTAACATTTCAATCTTATTTCATGTTTCGTCTCCGATGCTGGGCTTACAACTTTCAAGTGTTTATGTTTTGCGCTTTCGACGTAAACATTGGTTTGGGTCACATGACGATAATTCCCACTTGCTGTTTGTTTGTTTGTTTGTCAACAGACGACACATCTGCTTTCGAGTGCGGTCTCAATCCAGCGATAATATAACAATAACATGTTCTTTTGAGGGCGCTGTGGTTCATTAATGGCCCTAGAAAAATGATTAACAGTCCGAGGGCCGTTAATGGTTCCGAGGGCTGTTAATCATTTTTTGAGGGCCGTTAATGTACCATGACGCCCGAAAAGGAATATGTTATTACTAATATTACCACTTACCAAAGAACGCCATTTCAAGCCACTGCAGACATTTTTGATTTAGAAATAGAAGAACGCCATTTCAAGCCACTGAGACATTTTTGATTTAGAAATAGGTCAAAGTTCAAAGTTGAGTACAATTTATTTGGATGTCTCGAAAATAGGATTCTTTAAATAGAACTCAGAGAAATCTTTTTCTCATTCTTGTAAGGAACGGACAGTTGGACTAATTGTAATTTATGGTGTTTAAATCTCACAAGGGTTGCCATTTTTCTTGTGTTTGGAAAGGGGTGGATTAATAAGTTGGTTTAGGCGACAGAAACTCAAAAGTCGAAAGACATGCAGAAAAATATGGAAAAAGAATTGAAACAGATTGGCAGAAACCCAACAGTATTTCAATAAATCGATATTTTAAACAAAGGATATCACGATATATAAACTACAAACTGCTTGTTCCAAAAAGGCAGAAACAATTACACCAGTTTCATAGGTTTATTTTTTTAAAAATAAAACATGAAAATTCTCTTGCTATAAATTACATAGATTCATGTGGATTAGTGAAAAATAATCAACAAACGGACGTCTTCCCCCATCGTGGGGACCCCGCCGTATTTACTGGTTTCTATTGTAAAACATGGTTGCTTTAAATAGGTTGTATTCTGAATTTATGTTTGTTTGTATACGCCGAATTATCTAAACCGAATCGACAATGATTCTATTTATTTTATGGTCTTATAAAAAACGCATTTTTTCAAACAGAAAAAAAATACTTTGCACAGCTGTGTGATTGTAGAATAAGCCGCGAAACGCGAGAATTACCTCCCGTGCCACAATCTTTGAATGTTTTTGTCGTGTATGCTCAACTTTGTGATGGACCATGTTATGGTAATTTTCCAGAGCAGTTATGCATTATTATCACTTTATCAAAAGTATCAAAAAAGCTTGGGGTTTCACAAATCAACGAGGAACACCCACAAACCTAATTCTGCTAAGCAAGAAACAACGACACTCATAGACTATGTAATACGACATTCGTATGTTGCGGATTTATTTCTGATTGTAATATCTCTGGTCACTCATATCAAAAATCACTCAGCTGTGCAAAGTATTTTTTTTTCTGTTTGACAAAATGCATTTTTATTAGACCATAAAATAAATAGAGTTCTTAAAATAGATTACCATAATAGCTTAGGGAGATTTTATGCTATTGCTTATTCCTATTTATATGAATGATTTTCCAAGTTCAATTTTCGAACACTCACAATGTGCGCAGTCCATGACCAGTTTTAATTTCAAAATTTTATTCATCAGCCGAGGATCGAAAGGGGCTTAGCACAACATGTCCCTGTTTGCCTTCGGCACGCGAAACCATTTCGACATTAGTCGTTTTGAAATGGATTTCCAATTGAGCGATTTAGGCGCATTGAAATTTCTCATTCATTGGTTCATTCAATGTTATATTTATTGCGGTTTGTCAAAGTTCAGTGAGACAACAATTCAAAGCTGAAGCGAGATTGCGTTTCAGTCGGGAGTTGAACAATCAGTCCGCTTAGTTTCATATTCTCCCAACAATAAAAATACCGTAACATGGGAGCAAGTTTTCAAATACAAGAAGATCAACATTTCCCCAAATTACCGATCATATTGTCAAATTAGAGATTTGTAAGTATTGTTAGACAAATTAAAATGTATTGAACCTTGAGCAGTCTTTTGTTGTCCCAAGTCAGTACATAATGTCAAAGGGCCTCTTTTTTCGAGTAAGAAAAAAAATAGCACTGGTTTTTTGGCCGATAATTTCAGATGCATGGCAGGTTGTTTTGGCATCATTGTCGATTCAGTTTAGATAATTCGGCGTATACAAGCAAACATAAATTCAGAATACAACCTATTTAAAGCAACAATGTGTTACAATAGAAACCAGCAAATACGGCGGGGTCCCCACGATGGGTGAAGAAGTGTGCGCCATAAACTACTGACGTCAGAAGAGTAATTTTTATTATTATATATTATCTGATGGTGAAAATAACCTACCGTTTCCATATCCGACCCTACTGAACACCAAGAAGAACCAAGAAGAACCGAGAACCACAAGAAGGAAAAAAATAAAGATACGATACAATTTTAAATGCTTTATTTGCTTACCGAATGAATGAATTTTCAGCGCGCAGAAGGCACGCAGGGACGATGTCCGGTTTGTGATCCTTTGCAACCCAAATAACTATATTTGTTTATGGATCCACGAGAGTTGCAAGCGAGACCCAATAATTTTATTTGGTTCGAGTATTCGCACTGGTAGAAGGGTACTGGGGTCAGACCTCCAAGAACATCGAACTGGAAGTGGACTAGGAATTGTGCATAGCTGCAAGAATTCTGCTGTGTTTTATTTAGAAACGTGAGCATATTTACAGTAATACATGAACCGCTGTTTGGTGGTTGTTTTAGAAACAAGAAGAAACCCAAACTGTCGCTGGTTTGGGAGCAGTCCCAGCATATTGTCCATATCGGTTATAACAAAGGAAAGAATCCACCAATATGTGTTTTTGAAAGCTGGGAGTCATCCATCAGCCTATAAGGGAGAGTGGATGCTGAGCATTTACTTACCAGGGGGGTGTAGTGAACTATACTATTTAAAAAAAGTAGGGGATATCGAAACGGATGTTGATATTTTCAAAAAATGGTATTGGATATGCGTGATTGGACACATCAATATGGTACAAAGTTTAGTGTGGATCATGAATGTCACCGGCCCACGAAAACTTTGTGCAGGTTTTTCGCACGGGTGCCGCATTAATGTCTCTGGGGTACGTTTTGAAATTTTCATTTCTACTGGACAGGCTTTTTCGGTGTCATCGTTCTTTTCTCGGTAACTCGTTCATCAGTAGTTTCTGGTCGAAACGTAACTTTTGAGGTATGTGAAGACTGACACGTGACGAACGTTTACGTGCCGTTGGCATGCTGGGAGCTGGCAATAGACAGACTGCAGTGACTCAAATTCTCAACGTTACTCAATCGGTGATTAGCAGGTTGTGGTCACGCTACCGTCAGACAGGCAATGTTGACGAGAGACGTTGGTCAGGTCGTCCAAGGGCGACAACTGTTAACCAGGATCGTTTCATCAGAACTACAGCATTACGTAACCGCCATCAAAGTACCTCAGAAATTGGACAACAGCTGCACCGAACGACAGATGTGAGAGTCAGTGGTCAGACCATCCGAAATCACCTACACAGCTGGAATTTGTATGCTTGACGACCTCGAATAATTCCACATTTGACTGAACGTCACATCGCAGCAAGGCGTAATTGGTGTGGAACAGCGCTGGGACAATCGTCGCAGGGGCAACGTCATGTTTTCCGATGAATCAAGGTTCACTCGACTTCCACGACAGACGAAACAGAGTGTGGCGGCGGCGGAACGAATGATACCATGACGTAACGTGATGTCTACAAGGGAGTTATCGATTTTGGGGGCATTTTTTTTTTAAAGCGTGGCCGCTAGCATCCATCTTAGATTTGGCATATAAACTGTCAACAATTCCTTCAGCACACACACCCTATAGGGTGCATCTCTCACTCAATCTTATTCTACTCTCTTATGTGGCTTTAGGGTGTTGTCAAGATGGAAGCTAGGTTTTTTATAGTTTCGTTAAAAAACATGGCTGCAAGTGGCCATCTCAGATTTTGCTGTTAAATTGTCTACTATTCCTAAAGCACATTCTATGGGCCGCATCTCTCATCTGATCTTTTTCAACTTTCATATCATTCAGATGGCCTCTACAATTTTTTTTTTTTTTTTTTTTTGTAAATATGGCCACCACTAGCCTTCTTGGATTTTGAATTTAGAAGAGTCTCAGTTCATTTAGGTCATTCTACAGGTCACTTCTCATATCCGAAAATTTTTTAAGCTTGTTCTAATCTTTTTGAAACTTCTAGATCAAGGGGGTACTCACTGCACTTTTTTGCATAGCCTGAAATCGCAAACTCTGAAAAAGCTGGAAAGTTCTTCAGAAATTACTGATTTCGAACCACTGAAAACTGAACATAATAGACCGCTGTAGAATTGCAGGGGCGTGGTATTGAATTGCAAAAGGCATCACTGCAGATTGCATACTTTTATCCCTGATCAGAAAGAGGAATTTTTCTCTGAACAAACGAAAAATCATTATCAGATCTGAACCTCTCTCCATTGTGATTCATCCAATATCATTTACCTTATCACTTGTAAATGCTAAAGGAAGCAGTATGTAGGTAAAAAGAATTTTCTCCTAAAGTCGACTAAAATATCCATTCACAACGTAATTCATTCATATTCAAGTTTTTTTAATGGAACATTCTTTAAAATGAAGCATAGTATAAATAATACTGTCTAATGAGTCATAACAGATAAGTGGGACTGATTTTTCCAAAATGAAAGAACTGAAAATATTAACTTTTATTTCAACAAAGACAAAAAAGTCTGATTTAACAAAAACAAAAAAGACTTTTTGATAGCTACCCTACGATGCAGATGCCATAACAAAAACAAAAACACAAGGTTTGCTCTTCTTGAGCCAGAACAAAAACAAGTTCCCATTTACTCAACCAATATTTGCAACATATACACAGCTACAGTATAAGCAGTAGCAAATTAATTATGGGCACATCAGACACAGTGCTTGCACATGAAAGGATTTACAGAAACTAAGACTGTTTGAAGTGCATATCACTGCATTTCAGAGAAAAAATTATGAAAAGCCAATTTAAATTTGATTTAAAGTCAAAGGTTTCTGGGAAAAAGAATAACTGAGTTTCATTTGCAAGGTACACACCAAGAAACTATATTTGTAACAATATTAAGCTATACATTTAGTTTCTCTGATCTGGTTTGATTGGGGTTTTACATTGCTTTCAACAACTATGGCTATATGATGTCCATATCACAACATTGTTAGTTCTCAAGATGAAGATAGAATTACTCTAACAGATCTACTCCAGAGGATGGCCTGAGGAATTCACCAACCAACCGATTTCAAGACAAGGAAATTGCGATGTTATAAGATTTTAGTCTCAAATTTCGAAAATTTTCCCAGAACAGGCTGATTCGGAGCTCAGATGATGCTGTGTATCATATTTGGTGCACCCCCTGCATTCATTTATTTTACATTTTTAGCTCACCTGGCCTAAAAGGCCATGTGAGCTTTTCTCATCACTTGGCATCAGTCGTCGTCTGCCGTCTGTCGTCCATAAACTTTTCACATTTTCATCTTCTTATCTGTAACCGCTGAGCTGGTGTGAACCAAACTTGGCAGGAATGATCTATGGGAGGTCCTCTACAAACGACCCTCATTTTGTTCCTGTCGGACGAAAAACATGACTTCCAGAGGCATTCTTTGATTCTGGTTGGTGGATTTTCAAAAAACTTCTCCTCTGAAACTACCAGGCAAATGTTTTGAAACTTCATGTAAATGATGACTGGGACCCCATCTACCAACGATCCTCATTTAATTTTGATCGAGTTGTAAACATGGCCACAATTGCAGATTGTAGTTACTATAGAAACCCTATAGGAAATCACATTTTTCTCTTCTTCTCTGGAAAAACCGAGGCGATGTGAAAACAAACCTGGCAGGGATAGTCTATGGGAGGTCCTCTACAAACGATGCTCATTTTGTTCCTGTGGGTTGAAAAACATGGCCGCCAGAGGTATTCTTTGATTCTGATTGGTGGAGTTTGAAAAATCTTCTCCTCTGAAACTGCCAGGCCAAATGTTTTGATACTTCACATAAATGATGACTGGAACCAGCTCCACCAACGATCCTCATTTAATGTTGATCAGGTTGCCAACATGGCCACAATTGCGGCTTATAGTTATTATAGAAACCCTATGGGAAATCACATTTTCATCTT
This sequence comes from Pictodentalium vernedei, assembly GCA_031216915.1. NCBI lineage: Eukaryota > Metazoa > Mollusca > Scaphopoda > Dentaliida > Dentaliidae > Pictodentalium > Pictodentalium vernedei. Next base: position 227,869,555 of record CM062295.1, read on the forward strand.
CTTCTCTGGAACCACTGAGCCGACGTGAACCAGACTTGGCAGGGGTGGTCTATGGGAGGTCCTCTACAAACGATCCTCATTTTGTTCCCGTGGGTTGAATGGCCACCAGAGGCATTCTTTTGATTCTGATTGGTGGATTTTCAAAAATCTTCTCCTCTGAAACTGCCAAGCCAAATGTTTTGATACTTCACATAAGTGATGACTGGGAGTCCCTCTACCAACGATCCTCATTTAATGTTGATCAGGCTGTAAACATAGCCACAATTGCAGCTTATAGTTACTATAGAAACCCTATGAGAAATCACATTTTCCTCTTCTTCTCTGGAACTACTGAGCCGACGTGAACCAAACTTTGCAGGGATGGTCTATGAGAGGATGGAAATATGTGGCCACCAGAGGCTATATTCAAATGCCTCTCCTGTCTGCACGAAGATCAGTACTGTCAGCAAAATACTTGTTTTTGAGAATCTGGTAAGGGTTGGTTCCAGTTTTCTCCACTGAGAAATGGAAAAAAAACCCAAATATTGTGTACACAGTACAAGTCAAAATAAGCTGTAGCATAACTGCAATGCATTAAGCAAACTGCTGCTCCTGCCCTGACAAGATCAGAATCTGACATTTTCTGGAAAGCTATCAGTGAGAGCTTTCCAGAAAATGATGTCAGCTTCTGGTCTTATAAGTGTAGGAAGAGAAAGATACATAGTTTATAGGATTTTCCTACACAACTTATTTTGACTTGTACTACTGTAAACAATGGCAACTGTATGTCTCATGTTACTTATCAGTAAATCTTGATTGATGACAGTGCTTGGAACGTCAGAAAAGTTTTCATTTATATTCACTTGTCATCATGTCAGCTTAGATGACAGTAATTATTGTTTATCTTTTAAAATTTGACAAAATTGGAGAAAAATGTGTTTGACTGTAACTCTTTACCTATCCAAAGCTATTTTGAAAGAGAATACTGACTGAGATCATTCTAATTTTCAAAATATTAACCTTCTTTTACTGATTTTTTTTTTGTTGAAACAGAATTCATAAATATGTGCATTTTCAAGAAAATCTTCTTTGAAACTACAAGGCCAAATGGTTTGAAAACTTAGTGTGACCGATGACTGTAACCCCCTCTACCAATGATCCTCATTTTAATCTTCATTGAGTTGCAATTATGGCTGCAATTGTGGCTTATAGTTACTATAGAAACCCTACAGGAAATCACATTTTCATCATCTTCACTGAACGCACTGAGTCAATGTGAACCAGACTTGGCAGGCATTGTCTATGAGAGGTTCTCTACAACTGTTACTCATTTTATTCCTGTTGCATGAAAAAACGTGGCTGCCAGAAGCATTCTTTGATTCTGATAGGTCAATTTTGAAAACTCTTCTCCTCTGAAACCACATGGCCAAATGTTTAGAAACTTTGCGTGGTTGATAACTGAGACACCCTCTACCAACGTTCCTCATTTTAATGTTGATTGTATTGCAAACATGGCTACAATTGTGGTTTATAGTTACTATAGAAAAAACCTATGGGAAATCACCTTTTCATCTTCTCTCTGGAACTATTGAGCTGACGTGAACCAAAACTTGGCAAGAATGGTCTATAGGAGGCCCTCTACAAACGATCCATCCTCTTTTTGTTCCCGTTGGTTGGAAAATATGGCCACCAGACTGCAGAGACATTCTATAATTCTGTTTGATGGATTCAATTGTTTTGAAACTTCACGTGATTGAAGACTGGGACACCTTCTACCAATGATCCTCATGTAATATTGATGTAATGTTGCAAACATGGCCAGAATTGCAGCTCATAGTTACCATGGAAAGGCCATGGGAAATCACATTTTTATATGTAGTTTCAGGTGAGCGATTACAGGCTCTGTAGAGCCTCTAGTTTACATCTGCCACTGCGAAAATACTAGGAAGGGAGCATGTCAGTCAGCGTAATTTTAGAAGGAACAATGTTGTCGCATTCACTACATGTCCATGTCACATTATATAGAACTACTTTGCCGGTATTTGCTGGAATAGTCTGCTGAACTCGCAGGAACTTGTGCAGAAATTTTGTCAACAAAGCTTAGCGAGACATAAATTATGATGTAAACGGAGAAATCCGCTGGAAATACCTTAATTATTATGTGTACTAGGTTAAATGCATTCCAGTTTTGCATATGTCCATTACGCATTTTGAGTTAGTGTTATTAGAGTGCCGAAGTTTAGTATATAAAAATATATGAGAAGGGGGTGGGTCCCAAAGATGTCATGGAAAAAATATGCAGGAAAGGGTGGATGGGCAAAAAAATCTGCAATATAAAAATTTCCACCTATGTTCACACATTTTTTTTCTGCCCCCCACCCTTGGTCATACATGCTTTTATTTTTTCGAAAAAACACATATGTATCTTACCCTATGATTTACATCAAGCGATTTTACCAAACAGTTACAAATATCTGTAATGAAACAATTGGGTGAAAGGATAAATCTGATTACTGCACTGGAAAAAATGCAGTTAATTATAGACACGTGGAATATGTAATAAAGTCACATGGCAGGGTTTAGAAATGCCACCTTGCAGTACAGTTAGTGGGGTCTCAATTTACCTGTCCATATGGGCAGTATACACCACATGGATTAATACTTTTTGTTTTATGTACATTGAAAAACACATGTTTACTAGAGCTGAAATGGTTAAAGGGTTTTCTTGATCGATTAATCATATAGATTAACCTTGGTTAACCGATTAATCACTTGTTTTAGTAGGTAGCTGAATTACTGCTGTACCGTTGATGATTTATAGCATTAACCATTTACCCAAAGTAACAGACAAAACTGGTAAGTGCTATATATAAAAGTCTCCTTCAAATTTTATTATGTTTTCAATTTTTGTCTAAAAAACATAGCTTATGACACCTCACTGGAACGAGCTCATTGAGCTTGTTCCAATGAGGTGTCATAAGCTATGTGTTTGAGACAAAAATTGAAAGTTTTAGTAATTCAAGAATTTATTTTGCAAGTATCGTCTGCAGTCCGCAATGGGCAAAGAGTTAAGAATGACCATTTCCATCTACTGATACAGTACAATGATCTTGCAAGTGAACAAGTATGTCTGCACATAACTTGCAAGCTTTAATCTGTCTCATAATAATTGATGCAGGTCAGTGTGACAATGTTTGCCAGTTTTAGAGCAAGTTTGTTCCTTTGTTAACCCATATAATACAGTAGTTTAAGGCAACGGTTAATCGATCAATTACTTTTTTTGTTCGAGCAAGATGTTGATCATTGGTTAATCGATTAATTGGTTAATGGCTTCAGCTCTAATGTTTACCTTAACAGTCCATTTCAGGCAGACTGTTGTTAGGTCATTGGGTATCTGACCATGAAGTTTACTCATGGTTCAGTGGAGCTCAAAGGACAAACTCTTCAACTTATGGGGCACAGATTGAAACTTTTCTTGGCATTTTCACTGACTTACAGGGAAACTCAGAAACTGGGTTTTTGCCAAGCATTAATTTTGTGGTGGTTCAGCTGAAATATACTGCATTTTAATACATTATTTATTTGTGTTAAGAGAGTGTTCCAATCCCATATCTAAGGTACAGACTTGAAAGGGTTAATCATTCATTCAGTGTTGATGAATAAAAAAAAATTCAAAGACTGAAACATCTGATGAAACAATTTATCATAAGTTGGAACCATGTTTAATATTCTGCACAGATAGGACAAAGGGTGATGAAGCACTGTTACATAAAGTCTGAGGCTCGAGGTCTGCTTTCAGAAAGACACTTCAACCTGAAAAAAATAAAATAAAATAATCATTACTCACAGTTAGTGATGGGCACTACCACCTAAAATAACAATAACTAGTGGTGGTCCATATGTTATGTAAGTTTCATTGTGACATTTTGTTCAAATAAAAAGTTATTGACCAGACACAAAAATGTAGATGTGCATGCTGATTCCATGTCTTGACTAATACGTGTGACCTTTACTCTGTCGTGAATTTTGTACATGACACGCCGCCTGTAGGTAGATATGAGTGGTATTGAAATTTTGTGTGTGGTGTCGGTATTTTTTTGATGAAATACTGCAGCTTCAGTCTAAAATAAGTCCATAGCACATTACCCAAGTATGTGAGACTGAGTGTGTGTGTTGGGAGGGGGGGGGGGGGGGGTGGTGGGGTTAGGTAATAAATTGTGTCCAGTGCACATGGAGGAGAAGTCACAAACCATTGGTTTGTGTGGTATGTACAAAACATCTGATTTGGATGGTGAAACTTTTCCAATTTTGTAGAGGAATGTGTAAGACAGCATGCTGCTTGACCTGGTTGTACACTGACTCATAGCTGAGAATAATTACTGATATTTCATTAGAATGGACCTTCAACCTGAACAAACACAGGTTCAAGTCAAATAATCCAAACTGGAGTTATCGGTCGGAAACCAATTGTTAACGGACAGAAAAACAGATGGACAGACCATTTACATAATACGACCGTTTTTACAAACGGACGTATAAAAATTGGTGTTAAAGATGTCAAAAGCAGTTTTACTGTTCATGCAGAAATTCATATTTCAGACTATATATTAACATAATTGCCTTAGAAGCAACAGCAAATCTCCAATACAGCTTTTGTACATAAATATAATGTTGATGATAGAGTTATCTTGTCTGGTTGAGTGCTAAATTATTTTTGTTCATCACAATTTGTTCACATGTCTTTGGCTTGTTGCAATTTATGAGAGGTCTAGGCACTCTCTCATAAATTCTAACAAGACAAATCCTTACAGTCTAAATAATTTAACTTCAATGGTAATAAGCAGCCCATCTGCAGAATATGATCCCTTTGAGTTGTGGTACTGTCCAGGACTGAACCAGTTAAATATCATTGAAATGAAATGGTTTCGCGCGCCGAAGGCGCGCAGGGACGGTGTGAGGCAAACCCCTTTCGACCCTCTTTAGCTGTGTAATAAAGTCTAGTCTGGCCATGATAGTGGAGGAGATGTGAGTACTCAGTGCCGCTTGTGTCATTTTTGTTTCTTTTTGAGAGGAGGTGGTTTAGATGGAGAGAGCAATGACAAACATCTAGGTAATGACCTGATAACAAAGGTACATGTAAAGTATTGTAACAGTCTGTATATAAATGCTGACCGTAGCCTGTAACAAACATATAGGTGACAGTTAGATGCTAAACTAGAAAAGAAATTTTAGAGTCCCAGAGTGAGTCTGACTGAACCCAAAAATATTTGTTCTCATAGCACAGTGATAACAAAGGCACCCCAAAACACTTGTTCCTGTCACAAGGTGATAACAAAGGTACCCCAAGAAGTTTCATGAAGATCAGTCCATAAATACAGACTCTAGACCGAGCCGTATTGACATGTGCACTTACTGCGTATAAGTAGCACTGAATAAATCAAAGTTCATCTAATTTGCACAATTTTTGCACGAGAAAAAAACCTGTATTACATGTGATGTATTCCATGTTACTAAAGATTCCTACGAAAATTTATTCAAATCAGAACTTTCATACAGAAGTTCTGTTCAAAAAACTGATTGCACTAATTTTGGTACAAAAAGGCTGCTGGCGGCCATCTTGAATTTTGGACCGCACCCAAAAACACTCGTTCTTGTCTCACAGTGATAACAAAGGTACCCAAGAAGTTTCGTAAAGATCAGTTCATAAATACAGCCTCTAGCCTGAGGCGTATAGAAGTTGTGAACAAAAAATGATTGGACCTAGTTTCGGTACAAAATGGCCACTGGCAGCCATCTTGAATTTTGGACCGCACACAGAAACACTCGTTCTCATCCCAAGGTGATAACAAATGTACCCAAAAAGTTTTGTGAAGATCGGTTCATAAATACAGCCTCTAGCCCAAGCCGTATTGACACATGCACTTACTGTGTATAAGTAGCACTGAAGAAATCAAAGTTCACCTAATTTGCATAATTTCTGCCCGAGAAAAAAACCTGTATTATATGTGATGTATTCAATGTTACTAAACATTCATATGGAAATTTATTCAAATCAGAACTTTCATACAGAAGTTCTGTACAAAAAACTGATTGCACTAATTTTGGTACAAAATGGCTGCCTGCAGCCATCTTGAATTTCGGACCGCATCCAAAAACACTAGTTCTCATCCCACGGTGATAACAAAGGTACCCAAGAAGTTTCGTAAAGATCGGTTCATAAATACGGCCTCTAGCCCGAGCCGTATTGGCATTTGCAGTTACAGTGCTGAAAGTAACACTAAATAAATCAAAGTTAGTCTAATTTGCATAATTTACGCACGAGAAAAAAACCTGTATTATATGTGATGTATCCCATGGTACTAAACATTCATACACAAAATTATTCAAATCAGAGCTTTCATATGGAAGTTCTGCACAAAAATCGGACTGCACCTAATTTTGAACAAAATGGCTGCCAGCAGCCGTCTTGAATTCCGGACCGGACCCAAAAAGACTCGTTCTCTTCTCACGGTGATAACAAAGGTACCCAAGAAGTTTCGTAAAGATCAGTTAATAAATACGGCCTCTAGCAATGGATGGACAGACGGACGACGGGCCATGACAATACCTCAAATTTGGCTTCGCCAAAGTTGAGCTAATAATATTTTTGACACTGCTGAATTTGCATATTACAGGGGCAGATGCGATCGATTCGTTAGGTAAAGGTTACTGAACTTCCAACTGTCAGGATCATATCATATTATCCCCCATATTGAACAAAGTTAAAATGTGGGCTTCCATAGGAAGCCCAAATATTAACCTAGGGACTTGGTTCAAACAATCTTGAATCTGACCCTCATAACAATGATGTATACCAAACATTAAAAGATTCTGACTGGTGGTTCTGAAGAAGAAGATTTTTAAAGAATATTCCCCATATTACCCCAAGTTAAAAATTTGGGCTCCTGTATTGAGACCAAATATGAACCAATGGGCTTTATTTTAACGAACTTGTATCTGACCCCCCTATGAATGCTGTATACTGAAGATCAAAAGATTCTGATGATTGGTTCTGGAGAAAAGATTTTTTGAAAATTTTTGCAAATATGCTGACTCAGCATTTTTTCAATGCCCATTACAAACACCCTAACATAACTGATGGCAATTTTTTTACCATTCAGTTCTACAGTTCTACTATTCCTAAGGATGCTTCATACCAAATAACAGCTCTCTGTTCCGTGTGGTTTGGGAAATATGGGCATTTGAAAATATTTCAAATTTTAGCTCCCAGGGTTCCTATGGGGATGCTGGAACCCTTTTTTTGCATGAGTCAAGTACTTATGACCCAATAATACCACATACCAAATTTGATTCAAATTGGACCATCGGTTCAGAAAACAGAAATTTGGGGGGGGGGGGGGGGAGGCCAAAAATCTTACCCCTCCCATCAGACCTGTTAACCTCTGAAGGTGACTGTCAGTGAGATTTTGATGAGCTCTCAGTGAGATTTGGATGCTTGTCAGTGAGATTTTTGCACGCGGCCAATACATCAATATTTTCCTTATTATGCTTCCCACAGTCCCACCCGGGCACCCCCCCCCCCCCCCACAACCCAAATGCATGATATGAGATTTTTGCACGTGGGCAATACATCAATATTTTCCTTGATATGCCTCCCACAGTCCCCCCCCCCCCCTCCCCCCTCCGTCAGTCTGGCACATTTTTTCTTGCTCATGCAAGCCCATCCTGGTGCTTCAATACATGGAGGCTGAAACATCTTGGGCCGAAAAGTCCCAGGACCAAAACGTTCAAGAACCAACACAAGCATTCCTTCTTTGTTCAAGCCATTTATTGATGTAAATTCTTTGTTCAATCTGTACATTTTTAGTGAGAAAATATTCATTCTTATTATCTTTTGACAGGTTTTATTGTACAATAAAAATTACTCAATGCCGGTACAATGAAGTTGTGTGTGATTGTGGCAATTTCGTTTTCGTTTTTTATTAAAAAAAATATTTGAACTGTGTTTTTGTATTACTCACATTAGAGAAGGTGCCCTCAGTATTCATAACTCCCATTGTGAAAAAAAAACAAACAAAATAATCCTGTTGGTTCAAAATGAAGACAAAATACTCTGCTGGAGCCTGGACATGATTGTTCTGAATCTGCTTGTATATAAGTAAGGGGAGGTAACTTAATTCTTGTGAAATCAGGATTTTCTGCGAAAAAAGATGTCAAATAAATACACAACACAACATTAACTTAACACTTTACCTAACATGAAAAGCAGACGACACTTGCAAAAAAAATTCTTGAACAACTAATTTTTTTCATTTTTTGTCTCAAAAACATAGGTTATGACCCCTCATTGGAACGAGCTCGACGAGCTCGTTCCAATGAGGGGTCATAACCTATGTTTTTGAGACAAAAAATGAAAAAATAATGAAAATTAACTGACGATTTTTTAGAATAGCGCTGGCCGGTTTTGGCCGTTACGTTGGGTAAAGGGTTAAACCTAGAGGTTAAATTGCAGTCATCCCGGTATCTGTTTTGGCAGACTTCTGGCATTGCAGCAATGATGCGAGTGACGAGACATCAGAAGTAGGCAACATCAAAGCACACAGCCACAAGTCGGCGACATCAAAAGCAGGAGGCCGCCCACAAAGCTGCGTTCAACTGAATCACTGACACATGCAGCATGGGGATGGCTACATCTATATATGTGATTGTGATGTTTTCATGGCAGCAAATATTTGACTATTAACCACTTGAATCATTAATACATTGTTGCTAGTTGTATGTTGGGATATATACGCAATAAATTTACGATAGTTGATTCAATGTCAAATAGTGGACCATACCGGAAAATAATGGACCAGGAGTGTAAACCTGTCCAAACTGGTCCAGTGGTACCCGGTCTGGACTAGACCACAGTCCAGGGGTGACTTGCAGACTGGGCCAGTCCAGTCCACATCACTAGACAGCGTGTATCAGAATCAAACCACCCTAGTACATTAACAGAGTTTAATACGGCATTACAAGAATGTAATGCTCAACTTCAAAAGGTCCTGTGATGCGTTGGGACATTAATAGGTTAAAAATCTCATTAACAGCTCAACATGTCATGTGACTTTTGTTCCTCACTGTCGTACACTCGGAAATGGAAACGGTTTTCGGAAATGGTTTCAACTAGTAAACAATGTGACGTTGAACTGTATATAAAACTCGGTCATAAAAGGGCACATGACCATGGCATCCAAGATGGCCGCCACACCAAAGTATGGAAATATCCCCATATTCTTGTCTTTTGTGTGAAGTAGTCAAACTATTTTTATGCAATTTTTTTTTATACTAAATGTTGTATTACTATTTTGGTTATAGTACAAATTGATCAGCAGATTTGAAAAAAAATATTACAGATAGTCCTTATACTGATTTGGGGGGGGGGGGACATTGAAAACCAAGATGCCTAAAATGTCGGTATGGCTGAATCCAGCATGAATCAAACAGATCTTCTAAACCATATATTTGTCAGTCAAAACTAAATGGGTCATTTGTTCACTCTGACGACTCTTCTACTGCCAATCCTGCAGAACTTCCGAGAGCACCACCATTTCAAACCAAATCTTGGCCTTGAGGGGTTAATGTGTACATATCTTGGCCTTGAGGGGCTAATATGTCCATACCTTGGCCTTGAGGCATTAATATGTCCATATCACTGGCTGTATCATTGAGAGATTCCACTTCCTCAGTTTCACAACCACATCTTCTATCTGTGTCTTTAAAAATATGCTTTATCTACACTCTTTTACCTCACTTGTCTGGAAACACTTCCAGTAGAATTCCTCACAGACATTTTCTCTGAAAGATGTGCCAAAACAAGTCAACATATGTTTTGATCCAAGCTGTATTCCTATCCATCCTTCCCTTCCATCACCAGGATGCTGTATACCAAATGAGAAAGCATTCTGACTGGGGGGTCTGAAGGAGAAGATTTTAAAAGTAATTTCCTCATATTGCACTAAGTTTAAATTTGGGCTACCATAGGGGGGCCCAAATATTAACCCAGGGACCCGATTTGAACAAAATTGAATCTCACCCTCCTAAAGATGTTGCATACCAAATACAAAAGCATTCTGACTGGTAGATCTGAAGAAGATGATTTTTAAAGAATTTCCTCATATTGCACTAAGTTAAAATTTGGGCTCCCATGGGGAGCCCAAATATTAACTCACACACTCGATTTGAACAGACTTGAGCCTGACCCCCCCCTCTCCCCCCCCCTCCACCTAAAGATGTTGCACACCAAATATGAATGCATTCTGACTGGTGAATTCGAAGAAGATGATTTTTAAAGATCATTTCCCATATTGCCCTAAGTTAAACATTTGAGCTCCTGTATTGAGCCCAAATATCAACCAAGGGACTTCGTTTTAATACACTGTTAATCATTCTTATAAACAGTGCCTGGTAAGCGCTATGTACTCAGCGGGGAGGCAAGAGTTCCCAACTCCTGGGAGGGCCATCCCCGTCTGGGTCATTGGTAAGTATAAAAAATATAGAAATTACTATAAATTTTTTAACATTTTTATACTGTACCAATGACCCAGACATAGCTGAATAGTAAAAAGGCTGGAGGGCCAAGGACATAGAGCAAAATGGAATACGCTCAATAATATAAAATAGAGTCATCCCCTGTAGGGAAAAAGAAGTAATAGGCCTTACATGTATCTTTCTTATTTATGATAAATTAGAAAGATACAACACCTTCCAAAATTGAGCTTCATACATCCATGTACTCTATTAATATCCAATATAATCCTTATACTAATAATTTTTAAAGTAAGCCAATAAATAAAGTAAGTCTAGAGAATAGAGACTCTTATACTCCTAAAAAGTGTCTGAGGATTGCATAATCATGTCTGTTGACATATGCAATATTCAAAAGCTATACTTTAAAAACTAAGACTTGAATGAATTTTTAAAACATAAACTTCTCACTAAACAACCATCCCAATAACAGCTCAGAATTACTAACTCCGGAGGAGGTATTCCCTTGTTTTCATAGTAAAACAGGTGACCCAAGGGAACACCCTCCCCCCCCCCCCCCCCCTTTTTCTTGCCCTGGGTCAAATAGCCCAGAGCGAAGAGGGCAGCAGAACGGAGACACTGCCGAAACAGACAGCCTACCTAGCTATAGTAGCAACTGTTAAGTGAATGACATTCTGAGCAGTAGATAATAGACCTAACAATAGAGGCCTCCAGAAATGGACTCGATATTTCTGAGATAAAAATTCATGAATGTGGATGGCTGAGCGCAATGAGCAGCCTTCAAAAATCTATAATAGCGACACTATTAAAGTAAGCCCAAGATGTAGAACTCTTACTTCATGAGCCGAAATCTTAAGCACAACTGCTGAGTCAATGATAAACCATAAGCAGTACCGATAGTTAATAGAATCCATTAACAATAGAATGGAGCGTAACGTCCTTCTACTAGGCATCAAAGACAGAAGAAGCTTACGCCCGTAGTAATAAACAGATATCTGTTTATAAATACATTAACTCTAACCGGAAAGAGTAAAGGCCTATGCCCGCACGAAGACGGAAGGACTTTAATAACAATAGGTTCCGGATATTAGGAGCCTAACTCTTATGCAAAAATCCAACCTAAATAGTAAAGGAAGTAGTGATTCCGAAACTATGAAAGTGAAAATCATCCATTGATAGTGCATGAAACTCACTGACTCTTCAGTAAAAGTGAAACCAACAGAATTACTGTCTAAAAGGTCAGAATTTGAAAACTACTGTTTCCAGAGGCTCAAATGAATACTTAGCTAAATAAGAACCGAAGTTAAATTCCATATAGGAATTTAATCTAAAGATTCTAAGTCTATTTATCAAAAAGTTACCAACTGACTTAGATAAAGAGACATAAGACTCAATTGTAAACTATCCTAGAGTGCATAGGTATGAGGTAACATAAACCTATAACCTTAATAATAACAGGCTGCAGTAGATCTTGTGAAACAAGTATACTAAAAAATTGCAATGAGTAGTATGGAGGGATCAACAATATGAACATAATGATCCCTACACCAACGACGGAAGAGCCTCCACTTTAGCCGCATAGAATAGCGAAGAAGAGGATCTCCTATAGTAAGAAATCGCGTCCAAAGCTCGTCCAGTACAATGCTTACAATGCAATACGGACCACACAACGGAATACATGAAGGTTGCGACCTTGCGAGTTGTGATAAGGATCACACGATTTACCCAGTGAAAAAAGATCCTCACATTGAGGAAGATTTCACGTTAAGTCCCACAGTAGACAACAGAATAAATTACCCATGGTCTCTGTGAAGATAGAGATGCTATCAACAGAAATGTATTGTGGTTGTTTATCTTAGCAATACCTGCTGAAACAACAGCGCCGGAGGATACGCGTATCCTAACATTCCGTCCTATAGATCACTAGAGCGTTAACAACATTAGCTCAGAGATCCGAACAAGCCAACACATACGTCTGCAATTGATTAGCAAGCTGTGTCGTAAATAAATCATCATTGGGCGCTCCCATAGATAGCAAATCTGATTGAATACTTGTTTGTTGAGAGTCCATTCTGACAGCAACAAGCGACCCCTAAGTGAACGGGAGTCCGGTAAAACAATCAGACGACCCGGAATATGACGGACCAAAACAGAACTTGGTGTACTATAACCAACAGACGGATTCTTTTCATTAAATTGAATAACGGAAACGAAAGAGTGCCTCCCTGGTTCCGGAGATACGCCACTACTGTCGAATTAACGGACAGGATTGGGCATGCGTTTCTGAATAATGTTCATGCAATGACATAAAGCAAGCCTAAAAAACATTATTCCGCGGAAGATAATTGGTTGCTAAGAGACTGCGGAACCCAAAGACCCTGGCACTACGAATCCGTTGGGATCAGTATTATATCCCAATCTGTTTGACTGGCAACCGTCATAACAGCAACACTCGGGTCCGGCAACTGCAGTGGCACTCTCTGAGTCAACCACCGAATGTTTGCCCCAGTCTGAATCTCTTGTAACACTAGATAGACAAGAGAACGTGTAAATCGAGCAATTCATGGATTGCTGAAAAGTTGCCGTCGAAGAGAAGCTTCTCCGAGAACGAAGCGACTCTAAGAGAGTTCTTAACCTCACTATCCATGTGCGTGGATGTAGCTAGGGCTGCGACACGTCTAACCAACTCCAATCAGCCACTGAAGGGCGGAGTTATACGTGAACAAACTACTGCCCTCAAAAGAAATTACATTGAGAATAATATCCTGTAAATCTTTTCTCGAAGACGTAATGATAATGCCTCACGTATGATAAAGCGTCTAAATTAAGTCTACTAGACATCATTGTCGTTTCCAACATTGAAGTTGGAAAAGACATAGACGGCGAAAAAGAATATTTCCAGTCTTTAACCACACCGTCTAGACGCATATGAACTCTCGGTATGCCCTGCACTGCCAAAATAAACTATTCCTATAAATGATAAAACGGCAGAAAAGAGCAACGCGGACAAGAAACTAAACTATAATGCTTGGTAGCAGGCTTGTATGCATATATAGCGTCGAAAAATAAAACACCTTTTGTAATGAAATTATTGGACTGCGTCGGTAAGTCAGGGACAATGTCCCCGAACCGATTGAAAATTCCGAGTCCAATGACGCTATAAGTCTCTTATCCAACATCGCAGCAATGTAGTCCGAAATAACAATCACTGGAAGATAATGCCAGAAGATATGAATGGCAGCTTCCGATATAACGAAAGGGAAAACTCGAAATCTTTCGAATCCCTTTCACCATCCTGTCGGACCCTATAAAGCGTTCGGTCGTCCGTACCTGATGCAACCGCGGACCGCACCGACCCAGCGCCGTCGGATAATTCCTGATTCGACCAAGAAACTGTCAATTGCTGGGATGCTGCGAAACAACTGTGCTAACTCGGATAGCACGTCCGTCACTGAGGCCTGAGGAGAAGCGGTCCTACAATGCATTGCCGCTGGAAGCTCCGTGATCGTTACCCCGTGCATACTACCAATATACGAGCGAACGGAGTGTATAGGCCTCGTGTCCCTTGGCTACCGGATGGCGCGACCTATTCGCCGTGGAATCACTGAATGACGAAACTGATCGGATATTCGAGGTCACGTAGCCAATGTGTGGTCGTGTGCCCTGCTGTGAGGATGAGGAAGCATTATGGACAGTCTCTCGGACTGTCAATATAACGGAGCGTCCCGACCGACAGACATATGCTCCGAATGTAAAATATCAGAACCACAACATGCGGTCCCCTATGTTGTTGGACGAGAGAGGGACCTCTCTCGCTCACAGCCCGGACGAACCTGGACAAGCCAGGAACCGGACTAACAGGCTTCCTCCGATCTGTCCTCAATCTGCCGTCACTGGGTGAGTACTAAAGTAATTAAAGTGCTCGCATCACCCAAATCTCCTTCCTAGACCGCAACGGACGAACCCGGCAGCCGAACCATTCGATGAATGCACGCTACACCGGGTGAGCTAGCGAATGTCACTCCGTAGGCGATAGACATATTCCATGAGCACTTATTGCCGCTAGCTCTTCATTAACTATGACGACAGAGGCACACTTTTGAAAGACATCTCCGTAACTTTGCGAGCAAGAAACCAGAAATGCTTGGTTATAGCAAGCATATAATAATAATATATATAGCGTCGTTCAATAATTCGAAAGTTTGTGTGACATTATTGGACTATGTCGGAACTGAGGGACAATGTCCCTGAACCGAACCAAAAATTTCTAAGTCCACCGACGCTATCAGTTTCTTATCCGGCATCGCAGCAATCTGGTCCGACGAAAGAAGCTGTAGAAGACCAAGTCAGATGACATACACAACAGCATATGTTGTTCCGAAAGGGAAAGCTCGAAATCCTCCACATCCCTTTCAGTATCCCGTCGGACCGGATGAAATTTTCGGACGTCCGAACCCGCTTCCGCGGAGCGTCCCGACCCAGCATCGTCGGATAAAAAATATGCGACAGATTCAGTTGATGCTGGGATGCTGCGATAAACTGTGCTATTTAGGAAAGCACGTCCGTTCCCGAGGCCTGTGCAGTAGTGGTCTTACGATGCATTGCCGCCGGAAGCTCCGTGTACGTTGACTCCCGCACACTTCCTATGCGAACGTCCGGAGTCTGCAGGCCTCGTGTCCCTGGCTACCGGATGGTGTGACCTGGTCGCCGATGATTCTCTGACTGGCGAAGCTGACTGGATATCCGTGGTCACGTAGCCAAGAGCGGTTGTGTGCGCTACCATGAGAATGAGGAAACCTTATTGACAGTCTACTCCGGACTGACTATATGTCGGAGCGTCCCGAGCGACGCACGTATGCTCCGAATGCAAAACATTTTGTACCACAACATCTGGGGCCAGATGTTGTTGTACGAGAGAGGGGCCTCTCTCGCTCGCCGTCCGGATGGACCAGAACGAGCTATGAACCGGACTAAAAGGCTTCCTCTGTTCTCCCTCCGATCCGCCGTCACTGGGTGTGCATTTGGTTGATTTATAGTGCTCGCATCACCCCAAAATTCCTTCTAGACCGCAACGGACGAACCCGTCTGCCGAACCATTCGGTGAATGGACGCTACACCGGGCGAGCTAGCGGACGTCAAAGGCCGTCGAACCTACTAGGGTCCTCTTAGGCAATTGGCGTATTACATGAGCACTTTTCCGCTAGCCCTTCATTAATTGTGACGACGGAGGCACACTGTTGGAAGACATCACAGATACATCACCCTAATCTTGATCGTCTGAAATAGAAATTGATAAAGTAGAGTGACCCTGTGGGGAAAGGACCGGAGTGTCCAATTCCCCAATAACATACCGTGACATACGCTTCCCATATTGTCATCGAAATCATACCATACTGAACAGGAGTTAATGCGAGTACACTGACCACATATAGAATGATTATAAAAGTCAGAGGAAGACTTCCTCTTATTACAATTGATCAATATCCTTTCAATGTGAAAAGAAAACAAGTCCTGGTACTCGCACTAACCCCTGGTAATCAAAATACATAATAATAATATGATCCATTAATATAGAAAAAATAACTGAAATCAAAATATTTTGAAAAAATATTTTTTCAGAATAGCCCAAGTTTCTGAAAAGTAACGTTGAGCCCCAATGGATCCCAAGCCTAAGTGTGGACAAAAATTTTAAAAATATTTTAAACAATTTATTCAACACTTACGAACAATAATAATGTATCTAGTTATGATTAAAATAACATCAAGATATTATTTTCCAGAAATCCCCCCTCACACAGAGGGCTGTTGTGAATGTAAACAATGAATGTAAAAACACTAAAATCAGACTCCAGGCACCCAGGCCCGGAATCAGTTACCAAAAATACACTATCTGATGCAAAACAGAGACTTCCAGGGAAGAAACTACAGAACATCAGATGGTAGATGCAGAACACAACGCCTAACCACCCATAGGTGAAGACGTAAACATGGGGAAAAGAACAGAATTCATTCTGTTGTTCAGCTAAAACTCCCAAGAAAATTTAGTAATAATAATTACAAAAACTATGCCAAAAGCATGGGAGAATAGCAAGGGGGGACTTAAAGGACAGGGAGAGAGGAAAACACTGAAAAATCAGTGTAACTACATAATCAGAATGACAACAAAATGGCTGCTGCCTCGAAAATAGGTAACTTAACATAATTTCATTAAAAAATTTTAAGTTACAGCCCTGATAATATTCTGTCACACATTTTTCCTCTCCTCCTTCTCTATCCTCCTTAGAATCACCATTTCACTAATATTTATGTGTCTGGCATCATTTAAACTGAGATTTACAAGCACAAAGATCAGTCAGATGTTAACTGATGAAGGGCCAAACTTAGAATGATTAATGGTGCCAATTTCGGAACGTCCTTGACACTGCGCATGCGCAGTAGAGGTGAAGGGTGGAGGGCCTTTCAGGACATGTTTTCTTTGGTTTTAGATGCAAATTTTGGGGATTGGGGGCAAAATTTGTGTTTGGCCCTATATTTTAAGAGTTAGCACCAGCTATGTCTGGGTCATTGGTACAGTATAAAAATATCAAATAAACAATGAAATCCTTATCATGCTTTTTAATCCGTGTTTAATTTTTAATACGCAATTAAAATTAATAGATGATCATCTACTTTCATTGTTTTACCCAAATCCAATGCAAACAGTGGCCGGTCATAATCATTGCCAACCTGTCATAAAGATATAACTGATCGGACTGACTGAAATAAAATTGCCACCTACCTGCACTCCTCAGTACTTTCCTTTCACCATCAACTGAATTTATGTGGTTCACTGACAAGAGTGTAAAAGAATAAGTTCTCAAAATTTATGCCCGTCATTTCACGAAATGCAAAATGTAGGCATTGTAATTTGTAGCACAGCATACGCAACACACTGTTTACATGCAACTGGTATCCAGAGAATGCATGCTGTTGGATGTGAACTCCGACACATTATGTACTTGAGTGGACATCGAAATGAAGGTTCTGTCCATGGTTAGAATAGGGAATGACCCACTTTAAAGAAACAAAATATCAGTCAAACACTGTTCTCCGTGATATTACAATTGAGCCTCATGCACAACAATGTCAGCATGAACAAAATGCTACATCACTGACGTCGATGGCATCCACAGACGAAATTCGCACAATCAAAACTTTCCAATTTCCAAATTGCCTGAATGAACTCTTTGAGATCAAGTTCAGCAAACTTCATGTCATCTGGGTTCATATTTATTTTTGAGCAGCTATTTTTCCAGGGATCACATCAGATAATAATAATAATTGGGTCTTCTTCCTTGCTCCAAAAACTTCAAAATGTCCCAGTCCAGCATGGCTTCACGAAAGTAATGTCTTTAAAAACAGACTATAATACACTCGAGGGAGGGGAGATCACATATCACAGATCATCCGATTATTCACATCACTTGAACTCCACATTTGACAACAGTGTTTTCAATTTCTCAGGAAAATGATCAAAATCAGAATTAAATTTAACCCAGTGATGCTTTGGATGACATCACCTTCTTGTCAAGTAGAAAATAACATTGAAGTTTTGTGTGGGTGTGGCCTATGGCATTCCTTTTAACTTACACAATTCATTGGTCAATAAAAAATTTTTATGACACAAGAACATCTTTTAGTGAAATGTGTTATCATTTCAAACAGAATTTTAGAAAACAAAGCCTTTTTTATTCAGTTCTCAATAGGAAGCATGATGTGACCTGGTTTTTATTATAACTCCACATAGTAGTAGTAGTGATTATTATTGCCTCCCAGGTTTCATTATAAGGAATGATCATTTGTTTCTGTCTATTTCTTGAGTTATGAACCTCAAAAAACAAAGGCCAAACATTATGTAAATGAGCTATGCCCATTTACACAGTTTGGCCTTTGTTTTTTGGGGTTTATAACTCAAGATATAGACAGAAACAAATGATCATTTATTATATACAGATCGGAAAAGTTCAAGGAAGAGTCACATACAGAGTTGAGAACTGTAAGATAAAGCTATCATCACAATTATGGTTGTGCAAAAGGTATCAGAGTAGAGCTCTTGTCATGGTCTTGACATACAATTGAGTCTAAGCACTTTATCCAAAGAATCGGCCACATCTGCTCGCGTAATATGCCAATTCAGCAGTTGAAAAAATATTATTTTTCAAAAAATTTCAACAAAACCATATCATGTGACCCCCCTCTTTGGAATGAGCTCATCACACTTGTTCCAATTAGGTGTCACATGATATGGTTTGGAAATTTTAGAAAATTAAAAAAAAAAAATGATATTGAAAATAATAAATTTTGATATCATCTGTGTTGGGTAAAGGGTTAAGTAAGCATTGTGTGAGGTGTGAACAAGATCTGTCTGTTGAAACATTTTTAAGGACCAGACAATGTTAAAACAGATGTTCAGTCTGTATCGTTGACCTTGGAATTATGATCTTGGCTTAAGGTCATGACACTCTCTGTGAAAAGTATGAAAAATATCTGCCCATTAAATCAATTTTGTTTAGGAACAACAAAGTTAGAATGAACAATGGTCTGTGAACTTGACTTGGGTCAAGGACATAAAAAAAACCCTGATCAATGAGCAAGCACTGTGTTGAAGTAAGAACAAGATCTGTCCACTGAATCATTTTTTATTGAAGGGACAAAGTTAGAACACACAGATGCTCTGCAGCATTGACCTTGGAGTTGTAACCTTCGGTTAAGGTTATGACACACCCTTGAAAATGAGCAAGCATTATGGGGAAAATTGGAAATATCAAGTAATTTCAATGTTTATCATACCTACTACTAGCCCCAACATAGCTTAGACTCAATTTGACAGAATTCAGGTCAAACACTTAATTTTGAACCCCTCAAACACCCCAAAATTAATTCAAACACAAAAAGAAGAGTCCTGTTTGCTCTCCGTTGATGATGCTCTGCAGATGTGCAGAGGTCCAGGAAGTGACCTCCAATCCTGCCAAACATCATTCTTTTGTTGTGCGTGCTAGGTGATAATAGTTGTACACGGTTAAGTGGGAGAGAACAACTCATGGAAGGACACTTCAAATCTGGGTCAGTGGTAGGTTTGATAAATATAGAAATTACTTTAAATTTCCAATATTTTTCCAACATTACCACTGGCCCAGATTATATTACTTATTTATTGGTGTTTAAGGTCACATACTTATGCACAATGGCTAATCGTGACTGTGACAGTTTTACAGGTGGAGGAAGTCGGAGTACCCGGCGACAACCACCAAGCATCGACGAGCAACTGTCAGCTCCTCAACATTCTAACTCTGTTCAAGCTCTGCTCAAGCAGGTTTACAGCAGTTGAAGACATGCACACCATCGATGAGCAGTATGCCTTAGTAGACGGCGTAATCGTGCCCCCATGTAGGAAACCGGGATAAAGTGCCTTGCCCAAGGACACAATGTGGGTCGTCCTGGACGGGGATCGAACACAGGACCTCTAGCATAGAAGTCCAACAGTCTACCACTGAGTCACCGCGCTCCCGGCCCAGATTATAGCTGAATAAATAACAAGACTGAATAAATAACAAGAATGGCAGGCCTCAACAGGACTTAAAGTAAAGTTGAAAGCTGGCTTTCATAAGTAACTTCAGGAATAAAGTAAGGCTGCTGCGATTATTAATTTTCATGATCAATTATTTCATAGAAAAGATCGACATTTAATCAATCATTTTGTCTGCTTACTCCCCATCCTTGCGTCGGTTGTGATGGGAACACTGAGCATCACAACAGATGTTTTGTTCTGGGTATAAAGGCTATTAAGGCTCAACATGATGTTTACGTTTGTTGAATAATACAAATGACAGTTTGGAACGCATTGCTATGTGTTTTTTGGTAAACGAATACATAACGAAATGTTCCAAACTGTCAACACTCTCTCGTTTGAGAGAAGGGGGTGGTTCATTGTAAAATGCGATAGTTACGGGGTCCGATCGATTGGAGTCATCTGCTTCAGACAGTAATGACGAAGTTGAACAGTTGAACTCCAAGTCTTCAGGAAAGCAGGATATAGAAATGTACATTCTTATCTGTGTTTCAAACGTGGTTAACAGTAAATGCACATTTCGCTACCGAGTTCCATTTTATTCTAAGTGTACATAAGTCATAGGTACGACTTACAGCAAAATGGAACCCAGGTAGATAATTATCTACTTGGCGATAAATAATTATACATCTGTCTTCTAATTATGGGATCATTTTCTCATTGTACTAATCAAGCATCATGAGCGCGACAGACAATTGGACTATCCCAGGATAGTCAAGGACATCTATCAGCAACATCCAAGGTGGCTAACATCAAACATGGAAGCATCAAAGCCCCACTAACTGGCACTAAGTTGAAACAGCTTGCAGTTCTAATGGAGTGAATAGAAACTCACGACTTTGCGAAATGTCGATTTCACCTGCCACAAACATCACAGAACTTTGACAGAAATTCCTAATTGAGCAATAATTGTTGTCCCAGTTTGTTTTCAGCACACATCAATTTTTGTAGCCCATTAGTAGTCCCCGGTCTTGCAAATTAACCGTGTTGTGATACAAAATATGCCCGAGTGCACAAGGGACTGCGACGTCGTGCTGATTACATTTTAAATACCACCTAATGGTGACTCTTGGATTTGCCCTGAATAATCAATCATTAAAAATTGAAATCGATTATGAGCTTGGATGATCATTGATCGATCATCCGATTATTCATGCCAGCCTTAGAATAAAGGTACTCTGAAAGGAATTAGAGAAAAATATGAATAGTAGTTGATATCTGTCACTATCTAAGTAATTAATTACTGACAGATACAGAGACAAAGTAGGAACTAAGAATCCTAACCTGGTGAGACATCAATTACCTCTTTTTTAAATGCAAAATATTTCCCCAAATGCTAATTAAGGTGAAGGTAATCAATATATAAATGTGCCCAGAATATAAATAAGATGATTAATAGATTATCAATCATAAGTTATTGTAAGGAATGGACTCATGACTCCGTAACGATATATATACAAAAAGGAAGCATTGGAATTTGTCACAAACCCTCAAAAAAATGAGAGGGGAGATCACATAACTTTAAGTTGATACATCAGAGTATCAGAAAAATTATTTTGTTTCATGAACTATCTAATCCTTCACACTTGCAAAACAAATTCTTTAATAACTAATTTTTTGTCTTAAAAACATAGGTTACGACCCCTCATTGGAACGAGCTTGATGAGCCTGTTCCAAAGATGGGTCATAACCTGTTTTTGAGACAAAAAACAGGGGGGGGGGGGAGGGGGGGGGGGGGGCACTAAACATTTGCAAGTCGTGACATCCTATTTTTTATTCGGCTCCTTTTTACACCCACCCACCCACTACATGCAAATTTTCTACTACCGTTCTCAGACACCCACCCCCCACTCTCCCATTAAAATCCAAAATAAACTTACCCCAATTGCCCACGTGGAGGCACGATGACGCTGTGTGCTGAGATGTACTGCACGCTGAGGTGCACATGTCTTCAGCTAATCTAACCCTGTCTGTGCTGTGTAGTATGCAGTACTGCTGTGCAGTGTGTAGCACAGTTGTGGGTTATGATGTTGAAGAGCTGACAGCTGCTCGTCGTTGCTCAGTGGTTCTCTCGGGGTACTCTGGCTTCCTCCACCCGTAAACCTGTCACTGACACGATATGACCCTGGTTGTTAAAGTGTTGTTAAACACCAATAAATAAATAAATCAATTAATAAATAAATAACTTGGGTTGAATTTAGTGCATCAGAGAGAATTTTCCCAAAATATTGTCTGCACATCTACATTTTGTACAAGACACCCAACCCCTACTAACGTGTGACATTTTCCCAGATCAAGCCCAATATTCTCACATATAAAGCCGTCTGATGTTCTATTTATGTTAAGAGTGTGATGTACAACATCATCTTTAAGGTTTGAAACACAAATGATGGTATATATTAGCTGATATATTGATATATTTTTAAAAAATTCAAAAAATTGCACAAGTCGGAAATGCACATTTTTGGTACACTCAAGAGACCCACCCACCCCCACGTCACGTCTTGCAAATTTTGGGTGCCCCCCCCCCCCCCCCCCCCCTGCAAAAAATGAAAAAAATTAAGAAAATTAATTGGCGATTTTTGTGAATAGCACGGGCCAGTTTTTGCAGTTACGTTGGGTAAAGGGTTAATCCTTCACCTAACATACCAAAACACCTATCCTGCTCAATAAACAAACATTGCAAACCAAATTTTATTATTTTTTACATTTTTGCTTCCCAAAATAGTTTGACAACTCAGTCATTGAGTGGTTGTATGGTATGTTTTGTATGCAAAAAAGAAAAACATTTTTTGGGTTTCCATCAAAAAATATTGTGCAAGTCTTCTGGTCATTTCAGAGCAAGATATAATTATTCATATTGAAAACTGAAAGCAATTAATCACATGTTGGGTTTCTGAATATTCAGCTTATATGTATGTTTTCACCATTTACCCTTTGAACCCTGATGGTATTTTTCATGTCAGTTCAATGGAAGCAACTGGAAGAGAACATATTCATTATTTGGGGATAGACCAATTAATATTTTGAACATACAGCCTCAGTGCTACACGTTAAAAATATGGATTTGTGTACCCCACACATTCACTTAGCAGTCATTCTTGTATTCCTACTTTCTTTGACAGGAAGGTTAAAAAATTTATAGTAATTTATATATTTTTTATAATTACCAATGACCCAGACTTAGCTGGTGCTAACTCTAAAATATTTAGGGCCAAACACAAATTTTACCCCCCAATCCCCAAAATTTGCATCTAAAACCGAAAATTACATGTCCTATATTACATGTCCTATATGGTCCTCCATACCTTTACTCCACTGTGCATGTGCAGTGTCAAGGAGGTCTCGAAATTGGCGCAATTATCATTCTTACAACCAGTGCCTGGTGAGCAATATGTACTCAGCGGGGAAATATGAGTTCCCAACTCACGGGAGGGCCATCCCCGTCTGGGTCATTGGTAAGTATAAAAAATATATAAATTACTATAAATTTTTTAACATTTTTATACTGCACCAATGACCCAGACTTAGCTGAATAGTAAAAAGGTTGGAGGGCCCAGGACATAAAGGAAAATCCAATAGACTCAATTACATATAACAGAACTATCCCCTCAAGGAGAAAATGAGAGATAGGCTTTACATGTATCTTTCTTATTTGTATCAAAAAGTAAGACACACCACCATTCTGTAATTGAGTGCAATAACATCAATGATCTCTATTAACATCCAGTATAACCTTTCATACTAATATTTTTTAAAGGAAAGCCAATAAATAAGGAAGTCCAGCAAAATGAGACTCAATATACTCATTTAAAAGAGTCCGAGGATTGTATATTAATGCCCGATTAACACGTGATATATACAAATGTCTCACACCAAGCAACACTTGAAAAATATTACTTAGATGAGTAAACATTAGCTTTACTTTAAAACCATCCCGGTACCGACTCGGAATTACTGACTCCAAGGGAGGTATTCCCTTGCTTTACACTATAAAGCAGGTGACCTAAGGGAACCACCCCCCCCCCCCTTTCCCCTGGATCAAATACTCCAGAGCGAAGAGGGCAGCAGGACAGAGTCACTGCCAGAACCGAAAGCCCAGATATATATAGTTCCCACTGTTTAATGGACGACATTCTGAGTGAAAAATAACGGACCTAAACAATGCAGATCTGCAGAAATGGACTCAATATTTCTCAGATACAAATTCATGAAAGTGGAGGGCTATGCAGCCCTCATTAGATCTGTAATAGCACGTGGGCAATTGGGGTAAGTTTATTTTGGATTTTAATGGGAGAGTGGGGGGTGGGTGTCTGAGAACGGTAGTAGAAAATTTGCATGTAGTGGGTGGGTGGGTGTAAAAAGGAGCCGAATAAAAAATAGGATGTCACGACTTGCAAATGTTTAGTGCCCCCCCCCCCCCCCCCATTCCCCCCCCCCCCATTTTTTGTCTCAAAAACAGGTTATGACCCATCTTTGGAACAGGCTCATCAAGCTCGTTCCAATGAGGGGTCATAACCTATATTTTTAAGACAAAAAATTAGTTATTAAAGAATTTGTTTTGCAAGTGTGAAGGATTAGATAGTTCATGAAACAAAATAATTTTTCTGATACTCTGATGTATCAACTTAAAGTTATGTGATCTCCCCTCTCATTTTTTTGAGGGTCTGTGACAAATTCCAATGCTTCCTTTTTGTATATATATCATTACGGAGTCATGAGTCCATTCCTTACAATAACTTATGATTGATAATCTATTAATCATCTTATTTATATTCTGGGCACATTTATATATTGATTACCTTCACCTTAATTAGCATTTGGGGAAATATTTTGCATTTAAAAAAGAGGTAATTGATGTCTCACCAGGTTAGGATTCTTAGTTCCTACTTTGTCTCTGTATCTGTCAGTAATTAATTACTTAGATAGTGACAGATATCAACTACTATTCATATTTTTCTCTAATTCCTTTCAGAGTACCTTTATTCTAAGGCTGGCGTGAATAATCGGATGATCGATCAATGATCATCCAAGCTCATAATCGATTTCAATTTTTAATGATTGATTATTCAGGGCAAATCCAAGGGTCACTATTAGGTGGTATTTAAAATGTAATCAGCACGACGTCGCAGTCCCTTGTGCACTCGGGCATATTTTGTATCACAACACGGTTAATTTGCAAGACCAGGGACTACTAGTGGGGCTACAAAAATTGATGTGTGCTGAAAACAAACTGGGACAACAATTATTGCTCAATTAGGAATTTCTGTCAAAGTTCTGTGATGTTTGTGGCAGGTGAAATCGACATTTCGCAAAGTCGTGAGTTTCTATTCACTCCATTAGAACTGCAAGCTGTTTCAACTTAGTGCCAGTTAGTGGGGCTTTGATGTTTCCGTGTTTGATGTTAGCCACCTTGGATGTTGCTGATAGATGTCCTCGACTATCCTGGGATAGTCCAATTGTCTGTCGCGCTCATGATGCTTGATTAGTACAATGAGAAAATGATCCCATAATTAGAAGACAGATGTATAATTATTTATCACCAAGTAGATAATTATCTACCTGGGTTCCATTTTGCTGTAAGTCGTACCTATGACTTATGTACACTTAGAATAAAATGGAACTCGGTAGCGAAATGTGCATTTACTGTTAACCACGTTTGAAACACAGATAAGAATGTACATTTCTATATCCTGCTTTCCTGAAGACTTGGAGTTCAACTGTTCAACTTCGTCATTACTGTCTGAAGCAGATGACTCCAATCGATCGGACCCCGTAACTATCGCATTTTACAATGAACCACCCCCTTCTCTCAAACGAGAGAGTGTTGACAGTTTGGAACATTTCGTTATGTATTCGTTTACCAAAAAACACATAGCAATGCATTCCAAACTGTCATTTGTATTATTCAACAAACGTAAACATCATGTTGAGCCTTAATAGCCTTTATACCCAGAACAAAACATCTGTTGTGATGCTCAGTGTTCCCATCACAACCGACGCAAGGATGGGGAGTAAGCAGACAAAATGATTGATTAAATGTCGATCTTTTCTATGAAATAATGATCATGAAAATTAATAATCGCAGCAGCCTTACTTTATTCCTGAAGTTACTTATGAAAGCCAGCTTTCAACTTTACTTTAAGTCCTGTTGAGGCCTGCCATTCTTGTTATTTATTCAGTCTTGTTATTTATTCAGCTATAATCTGGGCCGGGAGCGCGGTGACTCAGTGGTAGACTGTTGGACTTCTATGCTAGAGGTCCTGTGTTCGATCCCCGTCCAGGACGACCCATATTGTGTCCTTGGGCAAGGCACTTTATCCCGGTTTCCTACATGGGGGCACGATTACGCTGTCTACTAAGGCATACTGCTCATCGATGGTGTGCATGTCTTCAACTGCTGTAAACCTGCTTGAGCAGAGCTTGAACAGAGTTAGAATGTTGAGGAGCTGACAGTTGCTCGTCGATGCTCGGTGGTTGTCGCCGGGTACTCCGACTTCCTCCACCTGCAAAACTGTCACAGTCACGATTAGCCATTGTGCATAAGTATGTGACCTTAAACACCAATAAATAAGTAATATAATCTGGGCCAGTGGTAATGTTGGAAAAATATTGGAAATTTAAAGTAATTTCTATATTTATCAAACCTACCACTGACCCAGATTTGAAGTGTCCTTCCATGAGTTGTTCTCTCACACTTAACCGTGTACAACTATTATCACCTAGCACGCACAACAAAAGAATGATGTTTGGCAGGATTGGAGGTCACTTCCTGGACCTCTGCACATCTGCAGAGCATCATCAACGGAGAGCAAACAGGACTCTTCTTTTTGTGTTTGAATTAATTCTGGGGTGTTTGAGGGGTTCAAAATTAAGTGTTTGACCTGAATTCTGTCAAATTGAGTCTAAGCTATGTTGGGGCTAGTAGTAGGTATGATAAACATTGAAATTACTTGATATTTCCAATTTTCCCCATAATGCTTGCTCATTTTCAAGGGTGTGTCATAACCTTAACCGAAGGTTACAACTCCAAGGTCAATGCTGCAGAGCATCTGTGTGTTCTAACTTTGTCCCTTCAATAAAAAATGATTCAGTGGACAGATCTTGTTCTTACTTCAACACAATGCTTGCTCATTGATCAGGGTTTTTTTTATGTCCTTGACCCAAGTCAAGTTCACAGACCATTGTTCATTCTAACTTTGTGGTTCCTAAACAAAATTGATTTAATGGGCAGATATTTTTCATACTTTTCACAGAGAGTGTCATGACCTTAAGCCAAGATCATAATTCCAAGGTCAACGATACAGACTGAACATCTGTTTTAACATTGTCTGGTCCTTAAAAATGTTTCAACAGACAGATCTTGTTCACACCTCACACAATGCTTACTTAACCCTTTACCCAACACAGATGATATCAAAATTTATTATTTTCAATATCATTTTTTTTTAAAATTTTCCAAACCATATCGTGTGACACCTAATTGGAACAAGTGTGACAAGCTCATTCCAAAGAGGGGGTCACATGATATGGTTTTGTTGAAATTTTTTGAAAAATAATATTTTTTCAACTGCTGAATTGGCATATTACGCGAGCAGATGTGGCCGATTCTTTGGATAAAGTGCTTAGACTCAATTGTATGTCAAGACCATGACAAGAGCTCTACTCTGATACCTTTTGCACAACCATAATTGTGATGATAGCTTTATCTTACAGTTCTCAACTCTGTATGTGACTCTTCCTTGAACTTTTCTGATCTGAATATAATAAATGATCATTTGTTTCTGTCTATATCTTGAGTTATAAACCCCAAAAAACAAAGGCCAAACTGTGTAAATGGGCATAGCTCATTTACATAATGTTTGGCCTTTGTTTTTTGGGGTCATAACTCAAGAAATAGACAGAAACAAATGATCATTCCTTATAATGAAACCTGGGAGGCAATAATAATCACTACTACTACTATGTGGAGTTATAATAAAAACCAGGTCACATCATGCTTCCTATTGAGAACTGAATAAAAAAGGCTTTGTTTTCTAAAATTCTGTTTGAAATGATAACACATTTCACTGAAAGATGTTCTGGTGTCATAAAAAATTTTTATTGACCAATGAATTGTGTAAGTTAAAAGGAATGCCATAGGCCACACCCACACAAAACTTCAATGTTATTTTCTACTTGACAAGAAGGTGATGTCATCTAAAGCATCACTGGGTTAAATTTAATTCTGATTTTGATCATTTCCCTGAGAAATTGAAAACACTGTTGTCAAATGTGGAGTTCAAGTGATGTGAATAATCGGATGATATGTGATCTCCCCTCCCTCGAGTGTATTATAGTCTGTTTTTAAAGATGTTACTTTCGTGAAGCCATGCTGGACTGGGACATTTTGAAGTTTTTGGAGCAAGGAAGAAGACCCAATTATTATTATTATCTGATGTGATCCCTGGAAAAATAGCTGCTCAAAAATAAATATGAACCCAGATGACATGAAGTTTGCTGAACTTGATCTCAAAGAGTTCATTCAGGCAATTTGGAAATTGGAAAGTTTTGATTGTGCGAATTTCGTCTGTGGATGCCATCGACGTCAGTGATGTAGCATTTTGTTCATGCTGACATTGTTGTGCATGAGGCTCAATTGTAATATCACGGAGAGAACAGTGTTTGACTGATATTTTGTTTCTTTAAAGTGGGTCATTCCCTATTCTAACCATGGACAGAACCTTCATTTCGATGTCCACTCAAGTACATAATGTGTCGGAGTTCACATCCAACAGCATGCATTCTCTGGATACCAGTTGCATGTAAACAGTGTGTTGCGTATGCTGTGCTACAAATTACAATGCCTACATTTTGCATTTCGTGAAATGTCGGGCATAAAGTTTGAGAACTTATTCTTTTACACTCTTGTCAGTGAACCACATAAATTCAGTTGATGGTGAAAGGAAGTACTGAGGAGTGCAGGTAGGTGGCAATTTTATTTCAGTCAGTCCGATCAGTTATATCTTTATGACAGGTTGGCAATGATTATGACCGGCCACTGTTTGCATTGGATTTGGGTAAAACAATGAAAGTAGATGATCATCTATTAATTTTAATTGCATATTAAAAATTAAACACGGATTAAAAAGCATGATAAGGATTTCATTGTTTATTTGATTTTCGGGCATAAATGAGTTTTTTTTTTTGTTCATTGTGATATGAACGGAAAAAATGACTTGATATTTGGTATGGAGCTTCCTTTTGGGGTCTAGATTCAAGTTTGTTCAGACGAAGTTCATGGATCAATATTTGCCTTTGTAATAGGAGGGGCAAGATTTTTGGCCTCACCCAAAATTTCTAATTTCTGAACTGGTGGTCCGATTTGAACCAAATTTGATATGTGGTATTATTGATTCATGCAAAAAAAACATTTTCCTGTGTCCCTGTGGGAACTCTAGGAGCTAAAAATAGAAATATTTTCAAATGCCAATATTCCCAAACCACATGGAACAGAGAACTGTTATATGGGATGAAACATCCTTAGGACCAGTAGAATTGTATGGTAAAAAAAAAAAATTGCCATCAGTTGTGGTCAGGGTGTTCTATAGGGGGGGAATCAAAAAAATGCTGAGTCAGCATATTTGCAAAAATTTAAAAAACATTTTCTCCATAACCTCTGGTCAGAATCTTTTGATATTTGGTATACAGCATACATAGGGGGGGGGGGGGGGGGGGGGGGGGGGGGGGGGGGGGGTCTGGGGGGTTCAGATAACAGTGTATTAAAACGAAGTCCCTTGATTGATATTTGGGCTCAATACAGGAGCTCAAATGTTTAACTTAGGGCAATATGGGAAATGATCTTTAAAAATCATCTTCTTCGAATTCACCAGTCAGAATGCATTCATATTTGGTGTGCAACATCTTTAGGGGGAGGGGATGGAGTCAGGCTCAAGTCTGTTCAAATCGAGTGTGTGAGTTTAATATTTGGGCTCCCCATGGGAGCCCAAATTTTAACTTAGTGCAATATGAGGAAATTTCTTTAAAAATCATCTTCTTCAGATCTACCAGTCAGAATGCTTTTGTATTTGGTATGCAACATCTTTAGGAGGGTGAGATT
>CM062295.1:228499869-228762356 GCA_031216915.1 Pictodentalium vernedei
GGTGGGTCAAACAGTCTGCAAAATCAAAAAAAAAATCACCCATGTTCACGCATCCCCCACCCTCTTCCTGCGCAAAGGCCACCTTTCATGAACTACACAAGACCGTTACTTTCGTTCTGTGAAACTTTTCTTTCGTGAGGTAGAATCAAGTGGGAAAAGAAAACTTATCGGCTGCATTAGGGCCGGGACACCCATTGTTACACTGTTTGTCACTGGGATAATACTAAACCATTTGGGGCGCGGTGGCGTTGCGGTAACCGGTTCTCGTCAGATCACCGAAGTTAAGCAATGTCGAGCCCGGTAAGTCCTTGGATGGGTGACCGTCTGAGTGATCGATTCGGACTCCCGCGTTGTGTCCTTGGGCAAGGTACTTCACCCCGATTGCCCGCATGGGGGTACGATGACGCCGTGTACTAAGTCGTACTGCCCGTCAATGGTACGCATGTCTTCAATCAATCTAACCCTGCCCGTGCTGCAGCGCGGAGTTAGGATGTTGGGGAGCTGGCAGCTGCTCGTCGTTGCTCGGTAGTTCTCTCCGGGTTCTCCGGCTTCCTCCATCGGTAAAACTGTCACCGACACGATATGACCTTGGCTGTTAATGTGTCGTTAAACCCTAATAAATAAATAAATAAATACTAAGCCACTTCTTCATAATCTTTTATCAGCACTGATTATATATATACACAAAGAAAAACGTTAAGCACCCCCTGGATTTTTTACGATGGTAAATGTATTGCTTGATATCAGTAAAGTACTCGTGAAGTAAGCTTCAAAAACTGAATGCTATCTTGAAAGAATATATTCAGGAAATACGAACACACAAAAATCATCACTTCAATGAAAATCATCACTTCAATGACAGCATTGATGAACCAAAAAAAGTAACTGCTAGAGCTCAAGAGTCAACAAGGCAACATTATATATATATTTAGCAATAAATGGATAAAAATGTCATTTGTAACCTCTCGAGAACATGAGCCAGTGTTACAGTTCGATATCTGCTTTATCACCCATGTTCTCTGATAACAGCTTCTATTCTGCATCGCGCCCTTCAGTCAGTCGTCGTATCCGTTGCAGAGGTAACTGTCGCCATTCCTGATGCAAAGCTGCTTCCTACTTTCGAGGAGGTTTTCCTGGAGATTCGTGTGTATGTGTTCCATGCCCTAGAATGTCCCGAATGTGCCCCAGTGGATTCAGATCAGAACTCATGGTAACCAAGGAATGGTAGTCAATGCAATGCTCTGGATGAAAAATGTTAAACACCAAGCCAAACATATTCCTTGGTGATGATCTCTTAGCAGAGGGGGTTTGATGGCCCTTCAGGACCTCAATGGCCTTTTCTCAGGCCGTTCCTGACCGTTCTTGTGCAGATTCGTCGATTTGGTAGCCACGGGCTCTTCAGAACAGTACTCCAGGTGAATGGTTGTCGTCGCTCCAACCTAAGAAGTACCCGTTTTTCACATTGTGATGTCACAGGGTGTCGTGGACGATCCTAAAGCTCATGGACATGGTTTGCATGTGTTTTCTGATCAAACGACTGGTGACTGTGAAAGAGATGTCGAGTTGACAACTGATTGCTTAAAAGGACATACCGGTGGAATGCACACTAATAACTTGCGACCTTTATGCATGTCATCATTCATGTCATGGCGACAGATAGTGATTGAACATTTTAAAATAGGCACTGAAATACCCAACTCGGAGTCCTGCATAAACTGTATTTTGGAAAATTCTTGGATTGCATTGTGCACGTGATTTCCAGGACCTGTTTGTGGGACCCAGCCAACCATAAACGTCCATAACCTTTTGACGGATCATCAGTATAATCATACATAACCGACACGAGGTAATCCTGGCTGTCGAAAGTGTCGTTAAACCATAAAAATAAATCGTACATATAACCAGCAAAAGACGTTCAATGAACAGTGGCATGTTATCATTAATTGGGAGGGGGGGGGGGTGGGGGGGGCAGTGGCGTTGCGATAACGGTTCTCGTCAAATCACCGAAGTTAAGCAACGTCGACCCCGGTTAGTTCTTGGATGGATGACTGTCTGAGCGATCGATTTGGACTCCCGTATTGTGTCCTTGGGTAAGGCACTTAACCCTGATTGTCCACATGGGGGCACGATGACGCCGTGTACTAAGGCGCACTGCAGGTCGATGGCGCGCATGTCTTTAACCAATGTAACCCTGCCTGTGCTGCAGTGCTGAGTTACGATGTTGGGGAGCTGGCAGGTGCTCGTCGTTGCTCGGTGGTTCTCTCCGGGTACTCCGGCTTCCTCCACCCGTAAAACTGTCACCGGCAAGATATGACCTTGGCTGTTAAAGTGTCGTTAAACTCTAATAAATAAATACCATTCATCATATTTTTGGGTGCTTAACTTTTTTGTGTATATATGGTGTACAGTCCACTTTAACCCTTTGAACCCCAGCGGCCGCTTTTCCGGCCAGGAACATGATACGTTATAACGTCATTATATAGGATGGCTGTTCAGTAAATATTGTGGGGTAGACCAATCAGTATTTTCAACGTGCAGCCCGAGGCTGCACGGTAAAAATACTGATTGGTCTACCCCAAATAATGAATATGGACTCTTCTTATTGCTGCCATTCAACTGGCATGGAAGATACCACTAGAGTTCAAAGGGTTAACTGATTGAGTGCTAGAAGCTACTATCAAGTCTCTGTTGAAAAGTGATGAAAGCTAGTTTAGTGGTTTCACACTGTATTCATTAACATTGTTTGCTCAGCGGCAGAAAAAAATATATTTATACAAAATGTTTTGTTACAATTTATTGCAGAGTGCCTGTTGGTGCTCTCCAATAAATTAGAACGAAACAGTTGTTTAGGAACAAAATTTTACTGAACGTAACGTAAGGATCCCTTTACCTGTAGCATGGTATCAGTGAAAGAAAATACTCATGTTATAAATCACCTTTGAAAAATAATTTACCACCCCACCAGTTAATTGTGAAAATGTAAGTTTGTCCAAAGAAAATATCTCTGGCGTTATTTGGGCTTGTTCCTGCAGGGGTATATTCACAACTCCGGGAATCGATTGGCTGGTTTGATCTAAATTTGGTATACCATATTATTGGGTTACATGTACTGGGAACATGCAAAAAGTAATTTTACACGCACTTGTGGGAACCTTGTAACTAAAAATAGAAAAGAATTTCAAATTTGTTCTTTTCAAGCTGCTTGGGACAAATATTTGTTACATGCAAAAAAGTGTCTTCATGTGTGCGAGATTCAATCTGGCTCCCCGTAGGAATCCCAGGAAATGCAACTGTGATTGTTTACTGTTGTGAAGAAGCTCTGTTTTACTGATAAAATAGGATCCATCACCAATGCTTGGGATGGAAGTCCTCTAAAATGGATAACATGGGTAAAAACGATTTGACTAAACTTGACTTTATCTCCATGTTGCAGCCACGATTAGGCATTGTGCAGAAATATGTGACCTTAAGCCATAAATAACTAAATAAATAGATTCAATCTGGCTGGGAAGTACTTTAAATTTTTGAAAAGAATTCTTACTTTGACTAGACATATCAAAAAGCTCTCCTTCTCCACACTTGTCCTTTCTCCATGGGTACAATTTGCTGACAGAAATTCACCTTGCTTCCGTGATATGCCGAAATGTTACGGTTGAAAATCGACACACAACCTGCGTATTTTCGAATTGTCAACAACACTGATTTTTGTTCTGCGTCGCAAGTTATAATTGCCGGTGTAAAAGGAATGGAAGTCCGTAGGAACGTTAGTCCCTCTGGACTATTATTCCGCGGAATTATAGTCCTAAGTCTAACATTTCTAGGAATAGTAGTCTGGCGGACTACTATTCCTAGAAATGTTAGACCTAGGACTATAATTCCGCGGAATAATAGTCCAGAGGGACTAATTTTCCTACGGACTTCCATTCCTGTCACACCGGGAAGTTCTGAATGCTATTTGCACAGACACTGACACAGTTATGAATTACTGACGATAAGAAAAAATCTCGACCCCCCAAAGGCCGAAATGCCACATTATAAAAGGGGAAAGTTGGATTAAATTGCGAGCGTCATGAAAAATGGACTTTATTGTCCATTCCAGAACTTGCAGAAAGGAATTATATGCTTAGTGCCCTTTGGTTAAACTCTAACCATAGGCGGTAGTGTGTAGGGGGGGGGGGGGGGGGGTAGCAGGTGAGGGGGGGGGGAGTTGAAGAAAAGAGGGAGGTGTGAAGATATTCAAACCAATGGTTTTCAAACGTGAAGGAGATCAGCAAAGTTTTTGCCTATGAACCACTGTGTGCAAACTGGTGCCAGTAGTGGTCCAAACGCTGAAATTTTTTAATTCTTCCTGTGTTTATTGTTTGCGTGCGTATTTTTCCCTGAAATTCATTCAGTTTCCCGAAAATCACTCAAGTTCCCCGAGAAAGGTTTTCTGAGGTTACTGCAGTATTCTAAACAGCTGGCAATGAATGCATGAAAAGCTGTTCTGTAGTTTTATTATCTACAAATGCTGTTATACTTTAATGATTTCCCACAGATATAGAAAATGCCGATTTACTGACAGGATTTACATATCTCTCATCTGTAAGATTTTCATCCACGATCAAGAGCAATGTTTAGTGGGGCATTATTCACTCATCAATTACATATATTCTTGAATAATTCTTCAGAGCAAGGAGGAGAAGGGGTAGGATATTGGTTGGATGGGGTCTGGCTCGGTATTGATGTGCATGCCGATTCTTTTTACCTCTATCTGTGACCTTGACCTCGAGGGATCAGTATTGGAATTAATCTGTGTCACGCTGTTTTATGGTAGTCACGGGAGCGCGGCGGTTTGTGGTTACCTCATTCTTCTTCAAACCGAAAGGTCCACGATTCGACCCATACCTGGGGTAACTGCCTCGTGACCTTAGGCAAGGCATTTAATCCCGATTGCGCAGGTGTGTGTGTGTGTGGGGGGGGGGGGGGGGGCACGGTAACGCTGTGTACTTAGATGTCCTGCACGTCAATGGTGCACTTGTCTTCAACCAATGCTAATCCTGTTTGGGCAGCAGAGTTACGTCTCACAGTTGCCCGCCGCTGCTCTTGGTTCTCTCAAGGTACTCCGGCTTCCTCTATCCGTAAAGCTGTCCGACACGAGGTTAACCTGGCGGTCGAATGTTTCATTAAACCCCAATAAAAAACAAAAAACACACAGTTGTATCTTAATAGAATATTCTATTAAAAAAATACATTACCATGGACATAACAAAAGTTTATATGACTACTTCTTTTGATCTTTATCTGTGACATTGGCATTGTGTCACGTGATCTGACGGTGGTATACGGGTAATATAAGTTGAATCTTGATATTCTTTTGGGGAAAATACATAACAGACATAACGAAAGGTTATGTGACCTTTTCTTTTGACTTTCATCCGTGACCTTGGGTTCTCGGTCTTGGATTTTATTTGTGACACATAACATTGTTTGTTGATTCTGCACATATGATATTAGCTTCATTTTGATATCTCAATTCACTAAGGTTATGTGCATGTCGATTCCTTCTTTTGACCTGTATCTGTGACCTTGGCCTCTATCGTGATCTCGCAAATTGTATGTGACAGAACTTGTGAAGGTGGTACACAAGTAACACGAGTTTTATCTTGATATCGCTCGCATTCCACAATAAGCTCATGGACTAGAACCACCCTCCCCTCTTCCTCCCCCCCCCCCCCCCCCGTGGGAGCACCGGGAAGTACTGCAGTGCTTGTTTACTGTGTAAAATAAGTTCTGCTTTATTGGTTAAATAGGACTTGATAACCAACGCCTGGGGTGAAAGTCGTTTAGAGAAGGAAACATGAGTATACTGGTAATCGATTGGCTAACCTTAACCTCATACCCACGCGGCAGTCGCGAAAAAGCCAAAGATTCTGAAAGGGACTTTAAACACCAATAAATAAACAGAGAAACTTCCCGTGGGAACCCTGGGAAGTAAAGCAGTGATTGTTTACTGCGAAAACAAGTTCTGCCACACTGGTAAAAATACTGGCAACCAACACCTAGGGTGGAAGTTCTCTAAAGTGGGCAGCATAGGTATAAACGGTTGGCTAAACTTCTCTTCGTACCCACGTTGCAGACATGATACAGCCAAAGATTATGAAAGTATCCTTAAACACCAATAAAGAAATAAATAGACGTGAATAATTGCGTGTAACCAACACCTGGTGTGGAAGCATAGGTATAAATGGTTGCCTAAACTTCACTTCATACTCATGTTGCGGGCATGGTATAGCCATGTATGCTGAAAGTAACCTTAAACACAAATAAATAAATAGAAACACATCGCTGGTGAATAATTGTGTGTCCCACCCACATCTAATTTAACCCTTTGCACACTGAGGTCAAAATATCTAAATTTCGATTGGCTGATTTTTCCCATTATGCAACCAGGAATGCAATCAGGAATTTAACCAATTCAATCTTGTGTGACTGAGCTCAATGTTTGGAGGATAAACATCCTTTGAAGAATAATGGAAACTGCCCATTTTGGGCTTACAAAGTGTAGTTTACTGGTATTACCACTTCTGTGTGGCAACCTCGGAACGGGAAGCAATTTAAGTGTGATAAACATATTCTGTTTTACTGGTAAATAGGCCCTGTGGTGAAAGTCCCCAAGAGTGGGCAGCACACATATAAATGATTGTCTTTATTGTCTTCATAGATATATTGTGGTCATAATATAGTTATGGATGCTGAAAGTGACCTTAACCTCTAGCACTCTGGTTGTGCAACAGAATTTTCTCCGATCCCTCTGTTTTTATCGTGTTAAACTATGAATTGGGGTGCGGTGGCTCAGTTGGCAGAGGTGCAGGCTGCAAGCCGAGAGGTCCTCGGTTCGAATCCCACTTGCGGTAACCGCGTTGTGACCTTGGGCAAGACACTCCACCCCCATAGCCCACGTGGGGGCATGCTAACGCTGTGTACTAAGGCGTACTGCACGTCGATGGTGCACCTGTCTTCAACCAATGCTAACCCTGCTTGTGTGGAGTTAGTATGTTGGGGAGCTGACAGTTGCTCGCCGTTGCTCGGTGGTTCTCTCCGGGTACTCCGGCTTCCTCCACCGGTAAAACTGTCGTGGTCATGATTAGCCATTGTGCAGAAATATGTGACCTTGAACACCAATACATAAATAACTATGAATTTAACCAATTATATCTTGTTTGACAGAGCTCACTGAGCTCTGTCAAACAAGATATATTTGGTGAAATATCAAATTGCATTGTTGGAAATATTTGCTGCTGAAACTTTTGTTATTTTGACAAAAGAGTACAGAGGGGTAAACAGCAGTAAATGAATAAATGTATTACCATTAACTGTAATATGTTTGAAGAGCTGATTTCAATGATGGGTTAAAGATACTATGTTTTGCCAAGACAGACCATATCAGGACATACACAGAAGTTCTTGACCATTGCGGGTTTTTTTAACAGCAAATCGGAAAACCAAACCAAAACCAACACCCAGAAGAAACTGTGTGCATAAACTGATCGAACTATCTGACTGGGGTGGGGGGGGGGGGGGACTACACTAGTGGTCTCTATAGATTTGTGTCACTTAGTCTATCCGGCGAATATGTTGTGTTGTCATTAACACATTTTCTCCCTTATTAACTCGTCCACCAGACTTTCTTCAATTGTTACATCAATTTATAGGGTTTTTTTTTCTGACTCGCCCAATAGGTCTAGCAACTAATCCATTAGAAGGGGCGCGGTGGCGTCGCGGTAACCGGTTCTCGTCAGATCACCGAAGTTAAGCAACGTCGAGCGCGGTTAGTAGTTAGATGGATGACCATTTAAGTGACTGATTCGCGCTCCCGCGTTGTGTCCTTGGGCAAGACACTTAACCCCGATTACCTACATGGGGGCACGATGACGCTGTGTACTAAGGTATACTGCACGTCGAAGGTGTGCATGTCTTCAACCAATCTAACCCTGCCTGTGCCGCGGTGCAGAGTTACGATGTTGGAGAGCTAACAGCTGCTCGTCGTTGCTCGGTGGTTCTCTCCGGGTACTCCGGCTTCCTCCACCCGTAAAACTGTCACCGACATGATGTGACCCGGGCTGTTAATGTGTCGTTAAACCCTAATAATAATAATAATAATAATGATCCCCTAGAACCCCTCAATAATGAAGATCAAAAGGACGTTACACTGAACCTACTTTCTGTGATGAGTGGTTTAGTACGAACCATTGCAGATTTTTCCAAGTTAAGGAGCCCGAAGTGTCATTTACTGTTTGTCCTGAACACATATAAAAACTGAACCGAAACCATTTTAGCTTAACTTGACAAAGTCAAGATAAGCTATTGCCACCACGCGTGCGGAAGTCTTAGTGGTAGATAGACGATGATAATCCGAGTCTTAAGAAAATAGACCGTCATTTGTAGTGTGAAGTGAGATTGATTGCAACTCACGATTCCGAGCGCGAAGCGCGAGGATCGTGAGTTGCAACTTGCAATCAATCTCACTTCACACTACAAATGACGGTCTATTTTCTTAAGACTCGGATTATCATCGTCTATCTAACTTAGGCCACGTCGAACAAAATTTTGTCAGTTTTGTGAATTTTATACGGATATTTCTCAACAGACAATGGAATCGGAATCGGAAAATTTGAATGATGACAAAAGAGGTAATTTTGAAATTTTCCACAGTGAAATCTCAAACATTTCGGTCGAAGATTTATGTTGCGACTTTTTTTCTGGAGTTGAAAAAAACCCAAATGACTCTAATTCCTCGTTAAACCCCCGTTATTCGGAGCCAATTAGTGACACGCAATTGAAAGAAAGTATTCTACAAACCGTGCCTAAGAAAACCCACAAACAGAACATTTGGTGCTTGAAAGTGTGGAGGGACTGGGCGGTGTACAGAAACACACAACCTATAACACGGGACAGCCCATTTCATCCCGTTCCAGAGGAATTAACTGCCGATGCGTCCATAGAATGCTTAGATCACTGGATGGCAAAATTTGCATACGAAATACGTCGAGCTGATGGTAATCCATATCCCCCCAAAACTGCATGGTTATCCATCTCCCACCTTCAATTAACTCAATTGTGATGGTGAAAGGTGACAAAAAAATTAAGGTGCAAATTTGAATTGAGAAACCCCAAGTGGTATCCACAGCAGACGAAAATGTTAATATGTGATCAGTTCAATAAAGAAAGTAACAATTAATTTTGAGTGGCCTTTCCTTGTCACTTCACTGGTTACTTCGTTTCATAACAATAGCCCAGCAAACTGTGAATGTTTTTTCTTTTGTTGTCATTTATAAACCGTAACATAACGGTACATCCATTAAGACCACGGCGTTCCCTGTCTATGCAGTTTAGACGAAGAGTGGAACAAAGGCTGTTTTAGCTCGTCATGGTCTAAGTCTGTGAGTCTGTTCACATTTTCCTTTAGCGCAGGCTACATCCCGTAGTTATTGTCCGATCGTCACGAAATTTCATATGCAGGTTTGGGGTCAGGTCTCGATGAGAACGTCCCCTTTCGGTCGCGATCGGTCAACCGTGATGGCTACAGGGGCCCGAAGCCCGAAAGCCTTTAGCACAGTCTACAGGTCATCTTTATGAAGGGATTTCATTGTAACTTGGTAGGATGACTCCGGATAATGTCTGGATGAGAACGTCTCCTTTTGGTCGCAATCATTCAGCCGTGACGGCTGCCCAAGCCCAAAACCTGGAAACCTTTAGTACAGTCTATAGGTCGTATTTATGGAGGGATTTCATTATCACTTGGTAGGTTGATTCCATATACCCTTTTGGTCGTGATTGGTCAACTGTGGATGCTACAGGGGCCCGAAGCCCGAAAACATTTAGCACAGTCTACAGGTCATATTTATGAAGGCATTTCATTGTAACTTGGTAGGATGACTCCAGATAATGCCCGGATGAAAGCGTCCCCTTTTGGTCGCGATCACTCAACCATGACGGCTGCCCGAGCCCAAAACCCGAAAAACTTTAGCACAGACTACACGACGTATTTATGAAGCGATTCATTCTAACATGGTAAGATGACTCAGTTTAATGTCCAGATGAGGACATCCCCTTTTGGTTGCGATCGGTCAAACGCGATGGCTACACAGGCCCGAAGCCCGAAGCCCGAAAACCTTTAGCACAGTCTACAGGCCGTATTTATGAAGGGATTTCATTGTAACTTGATAGGATGACTCGTTGTGAAATAATTTCACTGTAACTTGGTAACTTGACATACATTAACTGTGAGGGACACATACATTAACTGTGAGGGCCACATTAACCCACCCCTCAGTTCTTTAGTGCAGTCTACACCTCATATTGTTTTTATTGAAAACATATCATACAGGGAACAGAAATTAACATATTCCCAATTATCACAATTCTTGTCTTATTTCATAATCCTTTCATAAACATTGAATATTGTCCTTTTCATCAAACACAACACACAGACAAGTTGAGCTACAGTGTCATTGACGCTTTTATTTCCTGAAACTGAACCTAAACCGAATCTGAAAATTCAACATCTCCAGCTATATTATATTATTAGCTTAACTTGACAAAGTCAAGATAAGCTATTGCCATCACGCGTGCGGAAGTCTGCTAGTCTATGAGTCTTTTCACATTTTCCTTTAGCACATGCTACACTTCGTAGTTTTTGTCCGATCGTTATGAAATTTCATATGCAGGTTTGAGGTCCTGTCTAGATGAGAACGTCCCCTTTTGGTTAATTTTGAGTGGCCTTTCCTTGTCACTTCACTGGTTACTTCGTTTCATAACAATAGCCCAGCAAACTGTGACTGTTTTTTCTTTTGTTGTCATTTATAAACCGTAACATAACGGTACATCCATTAAGACCACGGTGTTCCCTGTCTATGCAGTTTAGACGAAGAGTGGAACAAAGGCTATTTTAGCTCGTCATGGTCTAAGTCTGTGAGTCTGTTCACATTTTCCTTTAGCGCAGGCTACACCCCGTAGTTATTGTCCGATCGTCACGAAATTTCATATGCAGGTTTGGGGTCAGGTCTCGATGAGAACGTCCCCTGTCGGTCGCGATCGGTCAACCGTGATGGCTACAGGGGCCCGAAGCCCGAAAGCCTTTAGCACAGTCTACAGGTCATATTTATGAAGGGATTTCATTGTAACTTGGTAGGATGACTCCGGAGAATGTCTGGATGAGAACGTCTCCTTTTGGTCGCAATCATTCAGCCGTGACGGCTGCCCAAGCCCAAAACCTGGAAACCTTTAGTACAGTCTATAGGTCGTATTTATGGAGGGATTTCATTATCACTTGGTAGGTTGATTCCATATACCCTTTTGGTCGTGATTGGTCAACTGTGGATGCTACAGGGGCCCGAAGCCTGAAAACATTTAGCACAGTCTACAGGTCATATTTATGAAGGCATTTCATTGTAACTTGGTAGGATGACTCCAGATAATGCCCGGATGAAAGCGTCCCCTTTTAGTCGCGATCACTCAACCATGACGGCTGCCCGAGCCCAAAACCCGAAAAACTTTAGCACAGACTACACGACGTATTTATGAAGCGATTCATTCTAACATGGTAAGATGACTCAGTTTAATGTCCAGATGAGGACATCTCCTTTTGGTTGCGATCGGTCAACCGCGATGGCTACACAGGCCCGAAGCCCGAAGCCCGAAAACCTTTAGCACAGTCTACAGGCCGTATTTATGAAGGGATTTCATTGTAACTTGATAGGATGACTCGTTGTGAAATAATTTCACTGTAACTTGGTAACTTGACATACATTAACTGTGAGGGACACATACATTAACTGTGAGGGCCACATTAACCCACCCCTCAGTTCTTTAGTGCAGTCTACACCTCATATTGTTTTTATTGAAAACATATCATACAGGGAACAGAAATTAACATATTCCCAATTATCACAATTCTTGTCTTATTTCATAATCCTTTCATAAACATTGAATATTGTCCTTTTCATCAAACACAACACACAGACAAGTTGAGCTACAGTGTCATTGACGCTTTTATTTCCTGAAACTGAACCTAAACCGAATCTGAAAATTCAACATCTCCAGCTATATTATATTATTAGCTTAACTTGACAAAGTCAAGATAAGCTATTGCCATCACGCGTGCGGAAGTCTGCTAGTCTATGAGTCTTTTCACATTTTCCTTTAGCACAGGCTACACTTCGTAGTTTTTGTCCGATCGTTATGAAATTTCATATGCAGGTTTGAGGTCCTGTCTAGATGAGAACGTCCCCTTTTGGTTGCGATCGGTCAACCGTGATGGCTGCCCGAGCCCAAAACCCGAAAAACCATTAGCACCGTCTACAGGTCGTATTTTTGAAGGGAGTTCATTGTAACTTGGTAGGATGCCTTTGTATGATATCTAGATGAGAACGTCCCCTTTTGGCCATGATCTGTAAACCGTGGCGGCTGCACACACCCGAGACCCAAAAACTTTTAGCACAGTCTACAGGTCATATTTAATATGGAGGGATTTCATTGTATCTTGGTAGGATGACTCTGTATGATGTCTAGATGAGAACTTCCCAATTTGGTCGCGATCTGTCAACCGTGACAACTGCCCGAGCCCAAAACCCGAAAACCTCTAGCACAGTCTACAGGTCGTATTTATGGAGGGACTTCATTGTAACTTGGTAGGTTGACTCCATGTAATGTCTAGTAGATGCGAACATCCCCTTTTGGTCGCGACTGGTAAACTGTGACGACTACAGGGGCTCGAAGACCGAAAACCTTTAGCACAATCTACATGTCATATTTATGAAGGGATTCCATTGTATCTTGGTAGGATGATTCCAGATAATGTCCCCATTTGGTCGCGATCATTCAGCTGTGACGGCTGCACGAGCCCAGAACCTGAAAACCTGTAGCACAGTCTTCAGGTCGTATTTATGGAGGGATTTCATTGTAACTTGGTAGGTTGACTTCATATAATGCCTAGATGATAGCGTCCCCTTTTGGTCGCGATTGGTCAACTGTGACGGCTACAGGGACCCGAAGCCCGAAAACCTTTAGCACAGTCTACAGGTCATATTTAAGAAGGGATTTCATTGTAACTTGGTAGGATGACTCCAGATAATGCCTAGTTGAGAACGTCCCCTTTTGGTCGCGATCATTCAACCATGACGGCTGCTTGAGCCTGAAACCCGAAAAACTTTAGCACAGACTAAAGGCCGTATTTATGATTGGATTTTATTGTGTCTTGTAAGGATGACTCGTTTTGAAATAATTTCACTGTAACTTGGTAACTTTCGTTGACATACATTAACTGTGAGGGCCACATACATTAACTGTGAGGGCCACATTAACCCACCCCTCAATTCTTTAGTACAGTCTACACCTTATTTTTATTGAAAACATGGCATACAGGGAACATAAATTAACGTATTCCCAATTATCACAATTCTTGTCTTATTTCATAATCCTTTCATATACATTGAACATTATCCTTTTCATCAAACACAACACACAGACAAGTTAAGCTACAGTGTCATAGACACTTTCACTATATTACCCAGTCAATAAGTGGGAGCCCTATAATGACCTCTGTTCGTCCATATGTGTGCATCCGCCTTGATTTACTTTCAGATTACATTGATAATGACTTGGCCTAGAATCGTGTAACTTCATAGGTACACTGCCTCGGGTAAAGAGATGAACCATGTCAGTTTGGGGTTCAAAAGTCAAAGCCACAGGTTACTTCTATTTTTATGTCCAAAGACTGGCTTGACAACGCTTTGGGCTCCGCTGCTCGAACCCTGTTCAAAGTTATGGGTTTTTCTAACCCGAAAAAGGTTTCCAAACTCTTAATTTGACAAAGCTTTGGTCTAGGATCATGAAACCTCTTCGGTGCACTGCCTACTGAAATTCCAAGGGGAACCCTATTGATTTGTCAAAGATCAAGGAGACAGTGGTGACCCCCATCAATCTGGAGGTCAAAGACTAATCTAACCGAAAGCAGTTTCCAGACTCTCATCTCAAGTACTTTGGACTAG
Source organism: Pictodentalium vernedei (assembly GCA_031216915.1). Lineage (NCBI taxonomy): Eukaryota > Metazoa > Mollusca > Scaphopoda > Dentaliida > Dentaliidae > Pictodentalium > Pictodentalium vernedei. The sequence continues at coordinate 228,513,900 of CM062295.1, forward strand.
GATCATGAATCTTCAGAGGTACGCTGCTTAGCGGACCAGAACAAACCCTGTCTATGTGTGGACCAAAGGCCAAGGTCGCAGGTTGTTCCAGTCTGAAAAACAGTTTCAAGGATCGAACTCGAGAATTGCTTTGGTCTAGGATCATTTGTGGGCCCTATTGATGGTCTCCACAACAAAAATATCTAGTTTCAGCAACATGCTGCCCGCCGTGAGTCAAGCTGAATACTGCTGAAATTAATCTCCTCAGATTACCAGATATCTCCTTCTTCAAGAGTTTTCAAGGAAGGTGCCAATATCAGTAGCATTTACTGGTCATTGGCAAGGGATTTCTAAATTACTGGACTTTCCATGAATTCAAAAGGTGCGGAATCCTGTACAATATGCAATGATAGATTATAATTTTGCTATAATTTTCTTATTGGGGTTTAACGACACTTTCGACAGACAGGGTCCCCTCGTTTTCAGATTGCTATGATTAACCATTGCTTTAAAATAACCAGGGGTATATAGAGGTGAAGAGAGGTAGGAAAGAGGTAAACAATTTTCCGACAGACCAATAACATTTTTCGACTGCCATCACCAAATTTCTTCCATTTTGGCACCGAAATCATCTTGTCGACAATATTCAGTCCTGCAACATATGTTTTAGCCACAATAGCAATAATATTCCATCATGTTGCAAAATGTTACCAACAAACAGCCTCTATCCCCGGGTTCCCTATATCGACGGCACTTAAAAATAACAAATCCATAATCAAAATATATTTTTTCTGCCAATGGTGAAACTGGGTTTCATGTATATTGGGATATGCGCTTGCATGTTGATACAAGGAATACCGCACAAATAATGTTTGTCCACCTTTGGGGCAAAAATGCATTAAATAGTTAAGCTACTGAAAATTACAGCAAACAAGAAAACAGCAGCAGAGCAGATGGTGCTCCCCGAATATGATCCCAAAAGATAAGGCATGCCAGTTATAGTTTGTAATGAGAGAAACTCAAACAAGAGTAGCTGTCACAATTTCCGTAAAAATATATTGTTTCCATGCTTACATCGACATTTTTGTTTTAGTGTATGTCATGACAGGCAATAGGTGTGTGACACTGAAGTTTTTACCCTGGGAAAATGTCATGGTCACGGCACACACTTGAGTCATGAGCCAGCATTGTGTAAAATCTAAACAAGATCTGTCCAAACATTTTCAAGGACTGAACACAGTTAGAACAAATGAATGGTCTCGGCCCTTGTCTTTGGAATTATGTTCTTTGATCAAAGTTGTGACAAACCCTCGAGTCATCAGAAAACATTGTGTGAGTTATGAGCAAGATCTGTCCGTTGAATCATTTTAAGGTATAACCTGGGGTCAAGGTCAAGACACACCTTGAGTCATCAGCAACAATTATATGAAGTATGAACAAGATCGGTTCATTGAATCAATATTTATGAACCAGAAAAAGACTAGAATGGAAGAATGAACACACAAACTGACTTTGACTGGGACATGGTCACGGCACACCCTTGAGTCATGAACAACCATTATATGAAGCATGAACAAGATCTGTCAACTGAATCAGTTCTTCTGAACCAGACAAAGTCAGAAGACATGAATGTTCTGGGACCTTGACCTCCAAGTTATCACCTTGGATCAGGTAGTCATAACCAATCATTGTGTGAAGTATGAATAAGAAATGTCCCTTGAATAATTTCTATAGACCTGGCAAAGAATGGAGGAATAAACACACAGGCAGTATGTGACCTTGACCTTGGAGCTATGACCTTGAGTCAAGGTCATTGTGTAAAGTATGAACACGATCGGTCCAATAAATAATGGTTTATGGATGGAACAAGGTTAGCATTGTGGCCATGACCTTGAAGTTATGATCTTGGACATGACACACACTTCAGTCATATGCAATCATTATATGAACAAGATCAATCCACTGCACCACTGAACATTTTTTTTATGGACAGGACAAAGTTGGAATGGAGAAAGAAGCAAATGAACGAACCTTGATCTTGAAGCTATGATTTTTGGTCAGGGTCATTACACGCTCTTGAGTCATAAACACTCATTGCATGAACGAGATCAATCCACTGAGTAATGTTTTGCGAACCGGACTAAGTTAGAATGGAGGAACAAACAGATGAATGGTCTTTGACCTTGGAGCTGTGACTTTGGGTCAAGGTTATTACACACCATTGAGTTAAAAGATATAATTGTGTGATAAGTGGACAAGATTTTATGGAGCAAAGTTAGAATGGAGGAACACATGAATGGTCTGTGACTATGCCCTTGGGGCATTGGCACACCCTTGAGTCATAAGTAATAATTGTGTGAAGAACAAGATCAGTCCTTTGAATAATTTATGGATCAAAGTTAGAATGAACAAAAACATGATTGGCCTGTGACCTTTACCTTGCAGCTATGGCCATGGGTCAAAGTGATGACACATCCTGGGCGATAAGCAATGATTGTGCGAAGCAGGCCTGAAAATAAGCAGACTGTCATCTGCAAAATGAGTTCTCAGAGTGTGAATTTGGTGATGTTACCCTGCACAGCAGGGTAGAATCACAAAATTTACCCCCTGTGAACCTCGGTCTGAATCAAGGTGTCAAGACAAAACAGAAAGATGTACCTAGAGGATATATTGGCCCACTGTATGGGATAGCGTCATCAAATTCACCCTCTGGGGACCTCATTTTTCAAATGACAGTTTGCTTATATTAGGCTTGGTGTGAAGGTCTGTCCACTGAATATTTTTTATGGACAGGACAAAGTTAAAATAGAAAAACAAACAAATGAACAGTATGTGACCTTGAAGCTTTATCATGACACACCCTTGAGTCATAAAGCAATCATTGTGTGAAGCATGAACAAGGATCAGTCCATTGGATAATTGTTTATGGGCTAGACAAAGGCTAGAACTGATTGACAGAAAGACGGAGAGATAGACAGGTAAAGCGGCTATTATATGCTCCCCCAAACATTTCTGCGAAGCATAAAACAGGCCTGTCATTTTGAAAATTACAGGAGAGAGACTAATGCCATCCAGGAAAGAGGTAAGGTGGCTGATGGCTCCCACAGTATAATAGTCATTTCACTATGATGGAAAACCCTGTACAGTACCTTTTCTTTAATATCCATTGGGAACTGTTATTCATCTGACTTTGGCAATGTCTGTGGTCTCAGAAAAGGTACTCTAACTGGTAGTGTGATAAATTATTTTTAGTCATCAAAATTTGTTCACAAGTCTTTGCCTTTTTACAATTTATGGGAGAGTGCCCATAGGCGCTGTTCCAAAAATTGTAACAAGGAAAATCCATACAGACCAAATAATTTAGATTCAAAGATAATATGAAGGACACCCACATAGTTTCAAGCCTCTGAGTTACAGTACCTACACTTTGGAGCACTGCCCAAATATGGTCTTCCAGTACTCAACCAGTTAACATACAATCAAGATGAGGTTCGGTGGATAGCTGTCAAATTTCCAAGAGGCAGCCAGGACTAGACTAGAAATCACTGCTAAGTTGCTAGTCTCGCAAAGTGTAGTTTGTTGCAGAAATTCCAGCCTGTAGGGTTGAAAGAGACTTGATATGTATCCATTAGGTTTACTGTGTGAACATATCTTTTAGAATCACTCGGGTTTTGAAGGTTACTCAAAGTGTGCATTTGCCGATCTCACTCTCAAATTGGTTGGGCAAAGAAGGCGATCGCTCACCTCTAAATGTTAGGTCTGCAAAAACAACCGTTTTCCACTTTGAAATAATTTGGTAAAAAGATACACATATCCCAGATTGGGCGAATTGCTGCCTGCTGTGAAAATTGCAATTTAGACAAGCCATAAATTCTGCCCCATCTTCAAAGAGCTTCATTATTGCCAGAGAAACGTTTTTGAAAACAATTTAATCTACAGCATCAGAGGAGATTGTATACCATGTATCAAAGTGGTGAACAGGTTATGTTTACAGGTAAAATAGGATCTGGTAACCAATGCCTAGTCAAGCCTGGAAATAAGCAGACTGTAATCTCCAAAATGAGGTCCCCTAAATTTACCCTTTGTGAACCTCAGTCTGAATCAAGGTCTCGGAACTAAACAGAAAGAAGTAAAAAGAGGATAAATATGGGGAATTCTAGCCCACTGTATGGGAAAGCATCACTAAGTTTCACCCTCGGGGGACCTCATTCTGAAAATGACAAATTGCTTATGTCCAGGCTTGCGCCTCGTGTGGAATGCCTTATAATGGGCAGCACTGGTATAAGCAGCTGTTTAAAACTTGACTTCATACTCATGTTGTAGCCAGAAATACAGCCACAGATGCAGAATGTGACCATAGCTCCTTGCATAATGCCGACTGATATTCCTGCCCAGGGCTGAAAATCTCTTGCCATTAAAAAAGACTAAATAGGTCCGTTTTATCCAAACTGCCCCATGTAAATTAAAAATCACAAAAACTGTAAATCTTTTTGACCAATGATTTCTAGAGTTATTTTTTTATGAATTTTCCATCAAATCTATTCATAGCTGCTTTGATGAAGACTATTTTTAAAATACTCAGTAGGGAAAGAGTTAAATACTAAATAAATAAATAAATAAATAGTCTAGTTTTTTCCCAAATTATCAACAGTGGTAAACTGTGGTCCTCACACGGTGCCCTACATGGCAAATGAGAGCCGTATTCTTGGTACGCCTGACGTCGATGCCACTACTTAAAAGGAAGCATTACATCAAATAACAAGAACAATGCCAAGTGTGCAATATGACCCTCTCATAATGGCAAGATGGACTGAGTTTTAATACTGGGCATATACAGGTGAGGGAGTTTATTGTCTTTGTTTTACAGCATCGGAAGGAAATCCAACGCCCAGTAGCATTCGTGAGATCCACTTACCTCTGTTTGCAAAAGTTGGTGAAGGTCGGACCACCCACCTGGGTGATGTGGAACTATTATGTTTGTTTTATGGTAGGAATATAAAGTCCCCAATGGTAATTGTGTTGCAACTAGAGTAGCAAACATGTTGGACAACGTAACCTACAAACATATGCAGCTCTTTACTATGTATCTCCTTAGGAGGGAGCATAACAAGTGCCTGTATCCTGTAGTTCTCAGAAATATAGACAATTTAAAAAAAATCATTTTTAGCGCCTGGCGTTCCCATGAGGATGCTATAAAAATATTTTTCTAAATAAATCGAGTATGTGCTGCCTAATAAAACTGCATTCAAATCACCTGATGGTCATAAAAACAAAATTTGGGGTGGGGGCTTTAAAGTTTGTCCCTCCCAGGACGAGCCAATTTAGTAAATTTAGCGGTATAAATAATACAACATCCAACTGTTTTACAGTTAATCATTCAACATTCAATTCAAATTTGAAAACCCTTTTTTCCTTAATTGGAAGCAATATCGTATTGGCCAGGCAAAATATTGTATGGAAATCTTTTCTTGGAACAAACTTAAAATCTACAAGGTGAGCTAGCAGTTCTTGAAAAGATTTCAGTGTTTTTCCCATTACCATCGGTGTTATTATTAATATTATTTATTGGTGTTTACGGTCACATATTTCTACACAATGGCTAACCGTGACCGCTAAAGTCAAGTTTAGTCAATCATTAATACTCATGTTGCCCATTTTAGAGGACTTCCACCCAGTTGCAGAGCCAGGGTTTCAAATTTGGAGGGGCACAGCAATTTTTTTTTTTTTGGGGGGGGGGGGGATTGGAGTTGGGGGCATAGCAAATTTCAAAGTCCTAACACGATATGCCAAGGGCATATCCCAAAGGCCTGAGCAAGGGGAGGATATATGAGGGATGTCCCCCTCCTATAGGATGGGGTCGGGTGCGTCTCCCCCCGAAAATTTTCAAAATTGTTATGCAAAGAGAGTGATTCTGAGGCTATTTCTCGCCTGCTGAAATAGAAGGAAATAAATAACCTGTATTCTAATTTTTATAATTGGTTCATCCGTATGGTGAAGATTTCTCACTGTGTGTGTTCGGTTAGATCTAAAGTAAAGTCTTCCTGTCTGACGTTGAGATAATAAATGATAAATGCTCCCCAGAAAATGCCACAGAACGGGGTCTCTCTTGTGAGAATGGGATGTCACGTTTGCTTGCATTGAAGTAAAAATCATCTTAATGGTGGTGAATCGCATTGCACGTCGTCGAAACCCTGCCGCTCGCGGCGATTTGACATTTCTCTTTGATATTAAGCGGCCACAGTTTAATATCGATATCAGGTGGTTCATATGTTACAAAAGGATTATCGGAAGAGTTTGCCATCAGGGCATATCTTCTCTCTGATGGCATTTATACCCTTGCCCCCCGCCCCCCTCCCCCAGATGTTTGTTTAATTAAATGTTGGCCATTTAAAGTTTTATAGAATTAGTTATAGATAAATTGGACAGAATTGGATGCAAATATTTAAGCCTATGCATGCAATTGCCAGTGCAATCTTCATACAATTTTTAGGGGGTGGGGGTGGGGGGGGGGGTGGGGGACACAAACATTGGGGAGGATCAGTGCCCCCTACCCCCCCCCCCCCCCCCAGCTCCACCACTGCTTCCACCCCAAACATTAGTGACTGGGGACTGTTTTACCAGTAAAACAGATTTTGTTTACATTAAGCACTGCACCACTTTCTGGGGTTCCCATGGGACCCATAAGTGTTAAAAGTGGACCCCGCAGGGTGCCAGCTGATGCAACCAATTGAATGTTTTTTTTGCGTAGTTCATTCTACCATACCATAGGGAGCTTCATACCAAATGAGTACTATCTGTCTTGTGTAGTTCTGGAAATATGGCTATTGGAATTTTTTCCATATTTAGCTCCTGGGATTCCCATGGGGACGCAAGAATTTGGGTATTTTTTTTACTTTCGCATTAATAAAATACCTGTCACCTGATTATACTGCATATAAATAAGTCCTCTATACATAGTAAAAGTGGGCATGGCGGAATAAGGGTTAACGAATTGTTCACCAAATTATTGTTAACTTTGAGAGACAATAATAGTATTCCACATGTAAACAACTGGGGATTCCAAATTTTTTTACCTGTGGAATACTATTATTGTCTCTCACAGTTTACAGCAAATGAATAATTTATTTATTGGGGTTTAATGACACATCCAACAGCCAAGGTCACCAAGTATCAAAGAGTTTGATGGATGGAGACAGCTGAAGTACCTGGAGAGTGCCGAGCCACTGAGTAGCAGCGAGCAACTTCCGGACTCCCCAACGTACTAACTACGCACAAGCAGGTTTGGCATTGGTTGAAGGCAAGTGCACCATCAAAGTGCTGTATGCTTTAGTACAGCGAATGCCCACATGGGTAATCAGGATTAAGCACCTTGCCCAGGGGATGGTTGAGCCAGGGGAACGCCCCCCCCCCCCCCACACACACACTTTTCACCAATTGTAGGTACCTGAACGGCATTTTCCGACATAATGTTCACAACCCCTATGGCCACTACACATCACCTATACATATTGGACCACATTGATTTTCAAAATTGTATTGGACAAGAGGAACCAAGGGGCCTTAATCGCTCACTCGACAAAGTGGTTCAAAGAAGTATTTTGGGCCACATTCAGTTAGTCAGAGTTCATCAACACTACAGATGAAAGAACTCATGAAAGTATTCATAACTCTCAGTCCATGTCAGATGATTATTATCATAGGTCTTCCCGACTGCTTCTAAACTTCCAAAGGTTATGTCACTGCAACCCTCCCCCCCCCTCACCCCCCCCCCCCCCAACAGAGAGCACAAATATTAAACAAAAGGACCCGATTTGAACAAACTTGAATCTGAGCCCCCTAGAGATAATACCAAATATCAGAAGATTGTAATCGATTGTTCTGTAGAAGAAGATTTTTAAAGAAATTACCTCATATTGCACTAAATTACTAAAATATTAACCCAGAGATTCGATTTGAACACACTTAAATCTGGCCATCCTGGACATGTTGTATATACCAAGTATGAAAGGATTCTGGTGGATCCGAAAAAGAAGTTTTTTAATGAAATGTCTTCATATTGCACCAAATTAAAACTCGGGCACCCATAGGTAACCCGAATATTAACCCAGGGAACTGATTTGAACAAACTTGAGTCTGACCCACCTAGAGATGTTGTATATCAAATATGAAATAATTCTGACTGGTGAATCTGAAGAAGATTTTTAAGGAAACTCCCCCATATTGTACTAAGTTAAAATTCGGGCTTCCATAGGGATCCCAAATATTAATCCAGGGACTCGATTTGAAAAAGAACTTGAATCTGACCCCCCTAGAGATGTTGTATACCAAATATGAAAGGATTCTAACTGGTGGATCTGAAGAAGATATTTTGAAGAAATTTCCTCATATTGCACTAAGTTAAATTTTGGGCTCCAATAGAGATCCCAAATACTAACCCAGGGACCCGATTTGAACAAACTCGAATCTTACCCACCTAGAGATGTTGTATAGCAAATATGAAATGATTCTGACTGGTGGATCTGAAGAAGATTTTTAAAGAAATTTCTTCATAATACACGGAGTTAAAACACGGGCTCCCATAGGTAACCCGAATATTAACCCAGGGACCAGATTTAACAAACTTGAGTCTGACCCCTATAAAGATGTTATATACCAAATATGAAAGGATTCTGACTGGTGAATCTGAAGAAGATTTTTAAAGAAATTCCCTTTTTTGCACCAAGTCAAAATTCGGGCGCCCAAATATTAACCCAGGCATTTGATTTAAACAAACTGGAATCTGAGCCCTCAGAGATGTTGTATACCAAATACGGCAGGAATCTGACTTGTGAATCTGAAGAAGATTTTTGAAGAGATTCCCTCATATTGCACTAAGTTAAAATTTAGTATTCAGCCCAAATATTAACCCAGGGACTTGATTTGAACAAACTTGAATCTTCGGGCTCATGGTGGATCTGAAGGAAACGATTTCTAAAGACATTTCCTCATATTGCACGAAGTTAAAATTCAGGGCTTCCACAGGGAGCCCAAATATTAACCCAGGGACCCAATTTGAACAAACTTTAGTCAGACCCACGTAAGAGATGTTGTATACCAAATATGAAAGGATTCTGACTGGTGAATCTGAAGAAGATTTTTAAAGAAATTATTTTCAATGCACTAAGTTAAAATCCATATGAGCTCAAATATTAACCGAGGGACTCTATTTGAACAAACTTAAATCTGGCCCCTAGACATGTTGTATACCAAATATGAAAGGATTCTGACTAGTGGATCTGAAAAAAGAAGATTTTTAATGGAATTTCCTCATATTGCACTAAGTTAAAATATGAGCTCCTATAGGGAGCCCAAATATTAACACAGGAACCCGATTTGAACAAACTTGAATCTGATCCCTCTACATATGTTGTATAGCAAATATGAAAGCATTCTGATAGGTGGATCTGAAGAAGAAGATTTTTACAGAAACTTCCTCATATTGCACAAAGTTAAAATTCGGGCTCCTATAGGGAGCCAAATTATTAACTCAGCAACTCGATTTGAACAAACTTGAATCTGCCCCCTACCCAACCAAGAAATGTTATATACCAAATATCAAAAGATTCTAATTGGTGGTTCTGGAAAAGAAGATTTTTTTTTAATTTTGGAAAACAATTTATGAGTGCTATCAGAGAAATGCCGCTTGTGGTGCCCCATGGGCGTGGCAACTTTATTTGAACAAACTTGAATTGACATATTATGATAAGGAACATGCACATAAAATTTGGTTCAATTTGGCCGAGTAGTTTATGGGGAGAAATCGATAATGTAAAGTTCACACTGGACGGACGGCAGATGATGGACAAAAAGTGATCACTTAAGCTCCCCCTGACTTTCAGTCAGATGAGCTAATAAAAATAGAAAGCTTCAAATAGAACGTAATATTTGAAAGGATGATTTCAAAGTTATGATTAAGTAAAAACAAAACAAAACAAGAGGCCCCAGGGGGCCTGAGGGCGCTCACCTGACATGGTAGTCTAAATATCAAACCAGGGACTTGACTTGAATAAGCTGCATTCGCCCATTCTAAGAAAAGCATATACCAACTAGATGAAGCGATTGTGCCCACACAATACACAGGATGTTCCTTCTATTTTCAGTTCCTGCACTTTTACGTCCCAAAATTGAGATAAACGCATAAAAAACAGATTTTTTTCCCAAACAAAATATTTTCAGCCTAAATTTGTTTTTTTTTCTTAAAACGCATAAAAAACCTAAAAACTAATTTCCGGATTTTAATTTTTTTTTTGTCTTAAAATTTACCGAAACGCATTAAAAAAACCCCCAAAATTCCGGATTTGGGTCCAAAATTTTCTAAGTCCCACCAGGACCCCAAATTTTCAGTGTAAACAATTTTTTTTGTCTTAAAATTGACCGAAATGCATATAAAAACAAACAAAAATTTCCAGATTTTGGTCCAAAATTTCTAAGTCCGGATCGTCGGCGAACGCGAGCGAAAGCAAAAAATTCTGGACCATCATCAAAAAACAGTTTTGGGAACTCTAAACCAGCGGTTCAGAACCCGCAATTGTGTTGGTACAGATGGTCCAGAACTCTCCCTTGTTTTTTTTGAGGCGGTGGGTTTTTTTTTTCTCCCATTTATGACATTATTAGTGGAATTCCTCCCACTATGAGAAATTCTCAAAAAACTCAGCTGATCGAGCGATCATATCGCTCGATTCTCGTAAAAAAAAAAAACTCGATCTGAACGAAGAGTGTCGTTGTCGTCGTCGGTGTGGTTGGAAATTCGCGAGCCCGCTGTCACGTTTTTGATTGATATATATACAGGGGAGAAAAAAAAAATATAAATAAATAGTTATTTAGAAAATTAAATATATCAAATCGAATAGATAATAATAAAAAAAAAATACGTAAATCATGAGCGATTCTCAGACTATTAGAGCGAGGTTTCTTTTAAACATGCTGATGAGAGCATACGCAATCTGCGCGAACAAAGAACTCTGTCCCATCTTGTTAGAACAATGCGTCGGATGTCGGGATCATCTAGACTTCGATCATGAGAATCATTCGTGTCTGACGATGGAAAGGGAAGATATGGCCGTCATGTATTTCGAACCGGCGTTCGAACGCGTTAAATTCAACGATGTGATCACGTTTTGGAAGAGATTAGTCTTCTGTAAGAATTGAGACAGGCCCACAGATTCGGAAGAACTGAAATTGGCACGTAGAAGTTTGACTTTAGAAGACAAGGGATGCATCAAGAAATTATTGCTGAACGAAGCATACGTCTAAGTTTTTTTTTGTTGATATAAAAATAAGGGAGAGTAGAAAATAAAAAAAAAAAATAAATACACACATAAATTTTTGTTTATCTAATATTAGAAAGAAAGAAAAAAAAAATACAAAATGAGAACCAGAAATAAATTGTATCCGACGTTAGTGGACGATGAGGACGAGAAGCCGAACGGCGTTTTGCCGACGGCGCCATTGCCAGAAGAAAAAGAAAGAGGAGAGAGGTATCACATCGATCAAATCAGTAGAATCCAATTGTATCTGACTCGAGAGAGAGATTCTCGTCGTTCCCTCAAGAAGAAGTATTCGCGTTTCGTGAAATTCGTCAGCGCGATCGACACGACACTCATCACGATTTCCATGGGTTTACACGCGACTGGCATCGGATTGTTGTTGACCGTGGTCGGCATTCCGATCGTGTTGACCGTAGAAGGAGTGGCTCTCGCCGCCAGATTGTTTAGCACGGTCGGAAACTTTTTGAGTAGGAAATTATATCTGAAGGCGAGGAAACATGACAAGATTCGCGTCTTGGCCGACTCCAAGATCGACACGATATCCGAAATGATCTCTATGGCGTTGAAAGACGGTAGGATATCGGACGGTGAATACTTTGCGATATTGAGCGAGAAAACGAAATACGATGCCATGAAAGAAGCCGTGAAAATCAAGACTCGTCAGATCATCAAGGAAGAGATGAAGGATTCTCTCATGGAAAAGGGGAGGAAAGAGGCCAGGGAGGAATTCAGTAAGATGATAGAACTCAAGAGCAGCGATTGAAAAAAATATATATATATATATAATAAGAACAGAATTTAAAAAAAAAAAAATATTAAATTTATATATAAAATAAAAAAAACGAAATTAATTTAAATAACTCTTAAAAAAATGTATTGCGTAAAGTGTAAGAGAGTTACCGAGACAAGTAATTCTAGAGAAGTGCGAACTAAAAACGACAGACGGATGCTTCACGGAATTTGCGACGTGTGTGGTTCTATCAAGACTCGATTCGTCAAACAAAAGAACGCGAGCAAAGGTCAAGGCATCGTGAATAAAATGATCAACAATCTACCTTTCGAAATGCATCTGCCCGGTCACAGTTTCACGGGACCCAGAACGAAATTGAACAAGAGACTCAACACCGATCTGACACCCAAATCTTGGAGCAAACCTGTGAATAGGGTGGACGCGGCCGCGCACGATCACGATCTGTGCTACGCCAGACATCCCGACACCAAGACTCGCAACGACGTCTGCGATAAAAACATGTTGGGGAGATTGAGAGGCATATCGAATCCGACCAGGAGAGAGAAGATGGAACGTTCGCTGGTCGGCAATCTGATCAGTGCGAAACGTCGATTCGGATGGGGCGTTCAAAAAAAAAGAAGAAGAAACGATTATTGACGAGCGAATTGGCCGAGCAGTTACACAAACCCATAGTGCGTAAATTTCGAAATAGAAGTGTGTTCGTGAAGGGTCTGGATGACATTTGGTCTGCCGACTTGGTCGACATGAGATCGTTTTCGAGGTGGAACGAGGGCGTCAAATATCTATTGACGGTCATCGACGTGTTTTCCAAATACGGTTGGATCAGAGCTTTGAAGAATAAATCGGGACCTTGTGTCACCGAGGCTCTGAAGAGCGTGTTCGACTCGTCTTCTCGAAAACCGAGTAAATTGTGGGTGGACAAGGGAAAGGAATTCTACAACAAGGACGTTCGTCGATTGGTAGACCTCTACTCGATCGAAAACGAAGAGAAAGCCAGCATGGTGGAACGTTGGAATCGAACGATGAAGGAAAAGATGCACAGATACTTCACGGCGAATTCGACCAAGAAATACATATACGCTCTGAACGGTCTGGTCAAAGATTACAACAACACCCGACACAGATCGATCAAGATGACTCCCGTGGAAGCTAGCAATCCTCGAAACGAAAAACGGGTCTACGCGAATCTATATCCCGAGAGATCTACGATCAGGAAGAAGTCTAGAACGCCAAAACTTGCAGTTGGCGATCGAGTGAGAATCTACGCTTATAAGAAGCACTTCGAAAAGGGTTATACTCCTCGATGGACCTCAGAAATTTTCGAGATCATCAAAATATTTCACACCGATCCGGTGATTTACAAAATCGAAGCTTTGGATGGAGAAGAGATCATTGGAAAGTTTTACGAACAACAATTACAGAAGACGAAGTTTTGATGAAGAAGACAAAATTTTTTTTTATTTACTCTCTTTGACATTTTCTTGTTTACACACATATATATATAAGAGAGAAAAAAATAATAATAAAAAATAATTAAAAACTATTTTTTAGATAAAAAAAGCAAGTGAATTAATAAACAAAAAAAAAACAAAACTAAAAATCCTTTAAAATGACAAATATACTAGATATAACACAAACCATAGTGAAAGATGAAAGTATTCAAGAATATGAGGTTCACGAATACGAACCGGTAACCGGAACGAGTTTGAACAATGCGGGAGAGATAAGAATCAACGTCGAAACTCAAGATCTATTCGTACATCCTAGCGAGAGTTACATAGTGGTGCAGGGACGTCTCACCAAGGAAGATGGGAGCGACTACGCCGTCGACGACACGGTCACTCTAGCCAATAATGGCATCATGCATCTATTCAGTAACATAAAATACATGCTATCCAGACAAGAGAGAGAATCTGTTTTTCATCCCGGTCAGGCCACCACGATGTTCGGACTCTTGACGTATCCTGATGATTTTTCGAAATCCAGAGGACTTAATCAGTTGTGGGTGAAAGACACTGTAGGTCCTGCTAGCGCAGGTGCTGCCACGATATTCGACTACGTCGTCAAGACGTCCAGACCTAAAGGAACGTTTTCGTTCAGGATACCTTTGAAACACATCTTCGGATTCGCGGACGATTACAACAAGATCATGTACGGATTCAAACACAATCTGACGTTGATTCGAAAAGGAAACGATGATGCAATAGTGAGACTCACCGCGACCGATGCGGGTAAGATAACTCTACACAAGATATCGTGGTTCGTTCCGCATGTGGAGCCTTCGATCGCGGAGAAAAGACATCTCTACAAGATCATAGAATCCAAGAGTAAATTACCCGTGGGATTTAGAATGAGACAGTGCGACACGGCTAGCATTCCTCCCTGCATGAATCACTTTGATTGGAGATTGACGGTGAAATCCGCTTCCGCGTTTCATCGTGGTTGCATTTCAGACCGATAGGGACGGGTCTCAGGAAAAGAATGTGTTGCTGTTCGATCAATGCAGTTTGAGTAACATGCAAGTGTTTCTGAACGCTACGAGATATCCGACAATCGATTACAACGCGTCGTTTGACAAGAACGATTTCTGCAGACTGTACGGTGACGCCGCTGATTTTAGAAAGAAGTATCACGGTCTAGACGAATTGATGAGCAACCCCAACATATCTCCCGGCGAATACAAGTCGATGTATCCCATGTTCGTATTCGACATCAGTAAACAGAGTGAACGACTCAAGAGTAGCGTGTTAGACATTCAGATCAAGATGTAATTCGATAGGAACGTGCCGAGAAAAACTGAAGCCTTCGCCCTGGTCCTGTCGGACAGAGAATTACAATTTGAATCGGATGGAAATAAGATGTCGATCATTCGATGAGAGACGATTGTGTGAAAAAAAAATAATAAAAAACAAAAAAAAAAATAATGTGTGATTATTAAAAACAAAAAAAAACAAAAAATAAAAGTAATGAGATTTAGAGAGATTGAACATCTCTCTAAATCTCATTACTTTTATTTTTTGTTTTTGATGCCACCCTCCATGGTTCCACCAGATTCTTTGTTCAGGTAGAGATCGTCCACTTGCGATTCTAGGTATTCTTGCGATTGTATCACGGCAGAATCCACGTAGCCCTTGTTGACCACGGTTGAGTCCACATCCGTGTCGTCGATCTTCGACAGATTCAATATCTTGTGGAATCCCGCATTCAGATCCGATTTCATTTCTCGTCTGTTAGACTTTCTCTGTTCCAGATCTACGTAGTGTTTGGTCGCTACGTCCTTGGGATTCGTGGAGCGGCCACGTTCATTATCTTGTTAGAATTGGCGTTCAATTCCGAGTTCATCATTTTCAGAACGTATCTATTTCTCAGATGTTCGCTGAATCTTGCGTGAGAGTCGTCCGTGTATTTCTTGGTCGCGGCATCGGTGGGATCTACACGATTCGCGACGTTCACCAAACGTTTGGATTTCAGATCGAGATCATCGGTCATGGTTTTATCCACATAATTATTCAGCAGGATTCGTTCGAAATCGGCGTTCCCCCTGTCGACGTATTTTTTAGTCGCAGCATCTGTGAGATCTATCGGCTCGGGAAGATTGTAGAGCTTCTTATCGTTCATGTTCAAAGGTTCTTCTCGAGGTTCGTATCTCCAAATGTAATGTTCATCCAAGTTGGCAACGTCGTAACCATTGTCGACTTCGAACGTCTTCCTCTTCTTTCTCGGGTTGACTTTTTCGTCGTCACTTCTACCAAATTTATCGACTGGCATGTTGTTGTAAGGATTTTTTTTTTGTTTTTAGAAAAAATGTGTTCAAAATGCAGTTTATTAAAAAATGAACTATGTTATTTTATTTTTCGTTTTTATTCGATTAAAATTTTTTTTAAAATAATTTTTTATCTTTATATATACTATATAAAAAAAAAATCTCTCTCTAATGTAAGCCATTGAGAATGTCTTGAAATTGATCTCCTTCAGACCATCTCTTGAGAATGTAGAGACACAGGTGATCGCAAAACACTTGATCTGGTGATTGCACTTGTTCCGTGTTGTAACGAACCATCAATTTGTTGAAATAGTTCTTTATTTCTTTTGGCGGCGAGATTCCGTAGCTGTCGAAATAATAATTTTTCTTCTTCCTGTTCTTGAACCATGCCACCCAGTGAGTGCCTTCACCCGATGAATCGTCTAGATTTAAAATTCCGCATTCCGATTGTCGAGGTCTTCTCTTCGGCAAGGCATCTCTGGAAAACACTCCTAGAAAATCTTCGATTTTTAAATCTTTTGATGCATTCAACAGATCGATGTTGGATAGGGGTTCGTTGGGTAAGACGACACCTTCTACGGATATCTTTATTTTCTTATTCATAAATAAGTATATATATTTTTTTATTTATTTTATTATAATTTACTAAAAATGACGTTATTTTTTTTTTTCTATTTTTTTCTTTTTCTTTTTAAACTAACTTTCTCGATGTCACTATCGATTTCCATAATTTTGTGTTCATCTAATTCTTCTTGATTTTCTGGAATCCTATCATCCACAATCGTATCTGGAATCTTATTATCCGCAATCGCATCTAGAATCCAATCATCTCAATTCATATCATCTAAAATTAGATCCAAAGTCCAATGTCCGAGTGCCAAAGTGCTTATTTTATCGTCTAATATGAATCTCTTATCGTCGTCGGCCGTCAGCGAAATCTTGTTGATTATTTCGGTATACAAGTCGTGATTTTCGCTTCGAATCGATTTCATAGTCTTATACACCGAACCACTTCCTAACAGACAATCTTTATACTCTTGGAAAGAGATGTTTTTCTTCACCACGCACTCTTTAAGTCCATTACACTTCTTAATCTCTTCATCATCTTCTAGACGATAAGCATACAGTTTGGGTCTCAAGCCCACGAATTCGACGATCTGTTTACCGCCGCTCTCGTCCTTAAATTTACCCAACACCTTCTTGTTGTCGTTCGATTGAATGTTGGATGGGTGATCGACGGGATAATTGCTTGTGTCGAACCTCTCAGCCATGTCCGGAGATATATCTTGGTAGACGTCTTTCGTGTCTATCTCGTAAACTAAACTGTCCGTGTCGGTGAACAGTAGTTTGGCTTTGTTGCCAAATTTTCGTTTGACGTAATCGTAGTGAAACTCGTACATCAATCGCTTGCTGACATCTAAGATGATCGGTCCGAGATAATATGGTTTGTCGAACTTCAGGTGCATCTTTTGCATGTGAACGGCCACTAGATTTTCGCCGAATATGGTTTGGTGTTTGTAATTGGGTTTCGCCACTAATTTTTTAGCTTTTTTCTCAGATGTGACGAGTCGAACGTCAGTTCTCTTCCTGATGTTTTCCATCGATTTGCCGTACACGCAGTTGTTCATAAGTTTGAAGAAATCTTTTTCGAAATCGTTCTCGGCTCGAGTTCTGAGATTCGTGTTGAGATCGATGTATTTTTTCATTCAAGGCTCTTCGTCGAATCGAATGACGCGATGTATGTTGACTAATTTCATCCCGTAGTCGACGTACTGTTTCAAATTCTCGCTGTAGACGACGTAGTTACGTTTGTTAAATAAATTGGGAATGAGTTTTTCCTCGTCTCCTTCGTTCGGTTCCATTCGTTCGGGAGCCAGCGGATAATCGTTGTGTGGATCGTGTAATTCTTCCGGATAGTTCAAATCAACTTCTAAAATGCAAGGATAGTCTCTCCATTTTTGCATCTCTTCCGGTTCCTTCACCCATTCGAAATTTCCAATTGGTAAAGGATGACTCATAGCCCAACCGTACAGATTATTGGCGTCCCAATACTGTATGTATTTAGTCGACCATTTCGAATCGAAACCTTCTTTCATGTAGGGATTGTTAGCTTCAGAATGTCTGTGAGAGATCATCGAGACGCCACCTCTCGCAGCCCTTTCGAACATGAGCAACATGTCCACGTCGGATAATAATTCCAATTGGACTTTGGTGGTCTTCAACAGAGCGTCCCACGCCAGACCGGGTGTGGTGAAATACCAAGCGGGATCCAGATCGTAATTTCGATGACAGACATCTCAAAAATTTTCGAACACGTCTGCCAAGAGCAGAACGTCGGTCTTCAGATAGAGATCATGATAATCTCTCATGGTTTTCATATCGAATGATTTCCACACGTTTTTGGCGTGTTCGTAATTCTCGTCGGAAATGTCGGATTCGTATAATTTTGAATAAAAATCATCTTTCGAAGGTAGTGTGGTGTCTTCGAATCTCTTTAGATCGTTCATGTAATCGTAAGGATAGACTCCTTTCCTCAACATGACGTCTACTCGTTCTCCGAAATGTTCGCTCGTGATTTTAAATTTATCCTTGCTCATGTTATCGACTAATTTTTCCAGAACGGTCGACATGAATTTAAAACTGTCGATGAAACGTATGCATCTATGAATGAATTTCGTTTTTTCTTTCAACGTATTTCCGTCGATTACTCTTTTCTTCTCCATGAGCTTCCATTTCGTGAAGGAAATGTATCTTTCTTCGCTGTTCGCGATGCAATTTAATTCTTCGTGTGAGGTGCCGAGATTTTTCACGAACAGATGACTGTCGTAACCCGAGAGATTGTGAAACATCACCGGATAGAAAGCGGCGTCTCGATATTTTAAATTACACTTGCTGTGAGCCGGACCGCGATACAGACCCGTGTAATGATCGTGGTCTCTGACCTTCTTATTTTCCTCCGAATTCTCGTCAAACGATTGTCTGCATATGTGACGTTTGGTGGCTCTGTTATTTTCATCCTGCTGCTCTCGCGTGATGATCATTTTCGCCGGAGTTTTGAATTTGTCGTATAACATTTGAAGTTTCGATTCTAACTCTTCCACGAACCTTTGAGCCACGTCGTCGTCTTCGCACTGTTTCGTGTAGGTGAAGGGACCCATGTCGTGTTGCGAGTCGAAAGCGCATTTCACGTAAATGCAATAGCCCGAAGGTATGTGTTTTTGATATCTTTCGACGTAACTTTGAAGAGCGTTGGGTTGACAGGAACTCATTTTCGCGGTGAAACATTCGAAATCGGCGTACACGACGAATGGTACTTTTAACCTTCTATTGTGATTTTCAAACTTCACGATGGTGTTTGGTTTTGGCATTTCGACGGTGACACCTTGATTTTCATTGCAATATTCCTGATGTTTCGCCAACGAGTCTTCGCTGTGAAACACGTTCATGCAGTTGCAACATAAACATATCTTTCCGTTATGATTATTATTTTGTCTCGACAGTAATCGGCTCGGATGTTTAACCCAACAATAATGACGATTGTCACCATTCGAAATCAATAATAAAATAATCGGCTTTTCTCTTCCGCGATACGAAGTCTGTCTGAGAGGAGAGATCGTTCGTTTTTCGTTGTCGTATCCAAGGACATTCACCGCTACGGTGGGATTTTGAACCTCGAAACGTTCGATATGTTTTAACTCTGTTGGAAAAGTCACTCCGGTCCAATTGAGATTTTTAGAAGTTTCCTCATAACGAGAAACTCTATCGGTGTGTATTTCGACAGGGTATAAAGCGGAGGTGACTGCCCATTTAAAACACTGATCATCTTTATTTCTCACGTTGACCACGGCGTGTTTCTTAGTCAAGAAATACGGTAATTCCAAGTAGGAAGATCCTTTCAACGGTTCGTTTTTACTCATGTGAATTTCGAGTTTCAACACCTCACTGAACGTCCAATTACTACCTTCATGTTGATAATTCACGAGAGACGTCAACATCTTGTCTTTCATCTTTTCGAAAACGTCTGATAGATCTGAACCTCGAAATATGGGTTCGACGTTAGATCTGAAATATGCATTTTTCACGATGCTCTCGCCGGACTTCACGTCAATTTTATTCATTATGCAATGGAGTATCATCTTAATTTTTAATCCCACGTTCATGTATTTGCGAAACAAATCCAATACTTCTTTCTTCACCCGTTCCATGAACAATTTCGGATCGACTTTCTTCAACGAGGGAATCACGTCGAAAGTTTTAAAAATGTCTTTGATCGCCCTCTCCCGTTCTACGGGTTTCGATTGGAATAGTTCCGCACTGAGTCGTGTTACATATTCTTCTCCTTTCTCTTCGTCGATTGCTCGTTGAATTTCGCTCGATATATCTCGTTTGTCTTGAATCTGAAGTGCATCACTCGTTTTCGTTTTAGTTTTTCTTTTCTTTTCTTTGGAAACTTGATGTTCTTCAACGGCTTTTCGTTTAGTTGTTTTCTCTGCTTTTTGTTTAGTCGTCTTCTTATTTTTCACAACCGATGCATCTTTTGACGTCGTTGCTATCGACATTTCGTTTGCCTTTCTAGCGTTTCGCAAATATTCTTGTATGACTTCAATTTTTTTTGATTTAGTTCTATGCTTTCTGAAATCTGAAATTTGTAATAGTTTACAAATCTCGTTTAATTGAGGTATGGTTTTCTCATTTAAATTTACCATTGTTTTATCTGTTTCATTTGTAAGAATATTTTTTGGGGGGGAAATTTGTATTAAATAATTTGTTAAAAAAAGTTTTGCTTTTTTACTCTTTTTATATATATATAATAGAAAAAAAAAAAAAAGTTAAATTTTAAATTCAATTTTTGTTTTTTCTTTAATGTGTTTTTATTCAAAAACAATTTAAGACAACTTTTATTTCTCGCTCGCAAACCGAACACGTTTTCTCGTCTTCGGAATGACATTCTCTACAGTAACGCAGGTGTGCGCACGGTAGAAACAAGACGTTTGCGACACCTTCGCAGACCAGACACTCGGTGGTGGACATTTTACTTGGTTTGTTTTCGACGAGTGACGATAACTTGTCCGCTTCCGCCATGAATTTGATGAGATGTTCTAAAGTCATGAATTGAGACAGGGTCTTGTTCGCTTTGTTTAACGCATTGTACAATTGTTCTCTGGTGTATCCGAGTTGTAACATATCCATCAATAATTTTTGGTTTTTGTCTCTATCCCTCTCTTCGTCTTGGATTTTGATCAATCCCAACGTTAGGATCTTGTTCAAATAATCGCATTCACCTTTTTCAATATTACTTATGTGTTCTAGTAAAGGTACGTCGTGAGGTTCCCAATTCATCAAATGTATGTCGCAACAAAAACATTTGACTTTGTCGCCTCTACCCACGTAAACGAAACCCGCGGCGGCTAAATCTTCAGGTTTTTGAGCGAGATGCGAAGGCCAATTTTTAAACGTTTGAAGTCTTGCACGTTCTAGACTATAATTCGGATGTTTGGACTTGATCATTGTTTTTACCTCAAAATTGAGTTTGTAAGAATTTTTTTTTTTTTTTTTTAACTTTTATTTATATATAAAGAGAAATAAAGAGAAACTTTTTTTTTTTAACAAATTATTATTTAAAATACAAAATTTAAAATATACATTATTTTGCAAGAATTCATAAAAAAACAAATAATCGATCATGACAACAACACCAAAAAGATGAGAATTGAAATTGAAACGAGACGAAAAGTATGAGAAATCCAGTTTTAATATCTATACATTACAACCACACGATCCCATCGAATTGAATGAGGTCGAGATGGTGGACTTAGAGCGCTACTACCACAAATATCGAATGTGTTTGAAAGTGGATGAAGCCACGCTCGATTTGTTTTACGAGTACCAAAGCGAACTGCTGATTAATATCATTGTCGCCGAAGACAGAGAATTCGATAGGGGTGATTTATTGTTGTCCTATGGAGTTTACATATATCCAATAATCTCACCCGAACTCATGAAGAAATCAGGTGGTGAGAGCGCATTCGCCTATGAAAAAAAACTCAAAAGAGTAAAGATAAACATTCACACCATTTTCGTATGTGGAAAAATGACGAATGTCAACTTGCTAATAACAGACTTGGAAATATAAACAATAGAGAGATTGAAATTAAAATTTAACTTTTTTATATATATATAAAGAGAAAAAAAAACTTTTACTAAAAAAATTTTACATTAAAGAAAATTAAAAATTAAAAAAACAACTTTTTTATATATATAAAGAGCAAAAAAAAAAACAAACTTTTTAAACAAATTATTATTTAAATACTAAATAATCGATCATGAAGACAACAACACCTAAAAGATGCGAATTGAAATTGAAACGAGTCGAAACGTATAAGAAATTCGGTCATAAAATCTATAGATTACAACGACACGATCCCATTGAATTGATGGAGGTCGAGACGAAAGGCTTAGAGCACAAATACGAGAAATATAAGATGCCTCTGAAATTGGACGAAGCTGCGCTCGATTTGATTTACGAGTACCAAAGCAATCTGCAGAACATCATCGTCGCCGAAGATAGAGAATTCGACAAGGACAATTTGTCGTTGCCCTATGGAAATTACATATTTCCAAACATCTCATTCGAACTCGTGAAGAAATTGGGTGGTGAGAGCGAGTTGACCGATGTAAAAAAAACTCAAAAGAGTAAAGATAAACATTCAACACGTTTTCGAAAAAGGAGAAGACACACGTGTCAACATGCTAATAACAGACTTGGAAATATAAACAATAGAGTGATTGATTTTTAGCGAAGAAAAATGAAAAAAAAAAAATAAGATCATCTTTAGATCTCATTTACTTTTTTTTTTTTTTGTTTTTCCTTCTTCTTCACTATCATCATCATAATATATTATAATAACGTTTCCTTTTCTCTCAAATTTCAGCGTCGATTCTTCTTTTTCTTTTTTTCTTTTTCTTTGTGATGTGATACGTGTATGGTAACATTTTTGTTTATCCGAATCATAATTATGAACGAATGTTGTGTGCATCTCTTGGTAACACTCGCATCATCACCATTCTCTTCAGAAGGTAGTGGTGACCGTGGAAAGCATCGTCTCATTCTCAACCGTCTATCCCGCGCTTCATCTATCTCTTTCATCAGTTCTTTCCTTAGATATCCATCATTAGCGTCTAACCATTTTTTTATTTTTTCGCTCTCTAGCTCGCGATGTTCGTCATTATCGTCAAATTGTTTCTCCACCTTTTCATCCAGGTGATAAATTTGTTTCTCCACCTTTTCACCCATTTTAAATATATTATTTTATACTTTCTATGATTTTTATATTTTATATAAATTTTATATTTATAATAACATATTCAAAATCGGTATGTTCTTAAACGGCGAATTCTCACCGAGCAACAAACCCTTGTCGAGTCGCTCGACGTTCCGTCCACTCTTCAGATAGAGACTGTTTCCTCTCAGAGAGTTGCCACCTCTAACGGGTTCTAGATACAATCCTTTACCGCTGTCGTCTATGTGGACGCAACACATGGCTCCTCCCTTCTTCAAAAACAGTCCGCTGCCACCCATTAATTTCTCAACCGCTGAACTAGCGAGTCCCGTGAGAGCTCCCACGCCGAGAGTCTTTCCGAGAAAGGGTAGCGCCTTTGCGGCGAAGGGTAATGCTTTTGCAGCTATTCCTGCCAATAGCGGTAGGAAACCGCCTTTCATTCTCAAATTGTATCTCAATTGAGCGGGACTCATTCTCAACGTCAACCCTCTTCCATCGCGAATCGCTTTCTCCATCCTTTTGATTTGACTTCTGGTTCAGGCGATCGAATCCTGACCGCCTCTCGTCAGATCTTCGTGAGTGAATTTGAATCTCACCGCCTCGCCTCGAGTTGTTAACGCTCTCTTAAGTTTCTTCCTCTGTCCTGCGGATATGTTCACGTTTTTAACCACGTATTCTGTCATAATTTCTGGGTTTTTTTTTTTTAAATATATTTACTTCAATTGTTTCTTGTTTAATAATTATATTAAAATAATTTTGTAAAATTAATATTGCGTTATTTTATTTTTGTTATCTATATATATAATATTTTTTTTTTTTTTGCTTTTTATATTTCTCTTATGTGAAATCGTATCGTCACTCTCTCTCCGCGAAGATCTAACAGTTCACCATTTTGATCCGTCAACGTGGTTTTCAGACTATACAACGTGTCCAAAATCACTGGTAGATAAACTAAATTTCGAGGTTGCTCCACGATCTTATAACCTGGCGACACGTTTGGAAAGAAGGAATAGATCGTCGGTTGAGCGCTACCATTCACGTAGCTTCCGGCAATCACATCCACGTTCACCAGAATGCTATTGACAGCCAGAATGTCGACCATATTTTCAGATGCCGCATGGCCTCGATACATCTTTCGATCGAATCCCAACATCTTGCCTATAGAATCATCCGTGTTGAAATCCACACGAAAATTATCTTCCAAATCCAAAATCGTCTGTAAGGTATTAGGATTGGGAGCGAGTCTGATCTTGTTGCTTCCCTTTCCATCCGTCTTCATTCGCGTCTGAATGTCATGGTTCAAATCGTCTATGTCGTAACTCCCTTTGGGAATTCGAATCTCCAACCAATCCGTTCCGTCGGAATACTTGAACGAGTTATTCTTTTCAGTGACGTTGGGAAAGGAATAATAAGTCTCCAGATTCACCAAAGCCATCTCGTAACTTTTCTCTCTATTCAATTCGATGGAAGGTTCGAATTTCATAGCGAATCGAGTCGAATCGCCACTCACCACGATTTGAATGGATTGTTTCGCAGCTGTATTCTCGGCTATCCGTTCTAACAATTCTCCATGTTCGAACATTGTATTTAATTTTTTTTTTTTTTTTATTCAAAACTAATTATTTGAAGATTTATTATTTTTCTAATTTTTTTTTATTTTCACGCTCTATCTTATTATTACCATCGGAAACATAAAACTTGTCGAATCTGAACCGATATTTTCCGCGATTAAATTCGCTCGTCAAATCGATCACGACGAAATTGTAAAGTCCACCATCCCAAACCCTTTTGCAGAATCTCCTGAATTCCGCAGCGCTCATGTCGTTTGCGACATGATCGCCGTAGATGTGATTGAGATTCTTGAGATCTTGGCGAAAGAGACATAGAAAATTAGCGTTCTCCCTTATCGTCTGTCTGGGCAATCAAAAATAATTCTGCGAGAGGTAGAAACAGTCCACGTTGCTGTGTCGACCCCTAACGTAATACGATTCGCATAGGTTCTGTCTCTCCAAAAGCAGATCATCGAAAATCATGAGATTCTTATCTTCCGATTTCAGTTCTCTAGGATCCGGAACGTCGCTAGCGTTCTCATAAAATCGACACTCGACTTTCGAAGATGCATTTCTCTTCATCAGCTCCGTCGCCGCGCCGTCCAAAACGGTCGAGAGCGGAGCTTCGCTCTTGTCGAATTCCTCCCTACTGTCAAAGATTCTGGCTATGACGTCCTTGGGCAATCTGCGATCCATGCACTCTCGAAGCAATCTGTATTCGGGTTGAAACAAGCTCTTGCCAAACACGAACAATCTGTCGTAATCCAACCAGTCGGGTCGGGACAACAGATTCATCAACAGATTGGTCTTTCCACAATTCGATTTTCCCACTATCAAGCCTCTTATGCTCTTGGGAAAGAACTTGTTATTCGACCTCTTGGTCGCGGCGTCGTTCCAAGACATATCTTTAATGTTCATCTTTTGTTTTATTTTTTTTTTTTGTCTGTTATTTTAGATTCTTTTCAAACACAAATTTTTTTTTTAGGTTTTTTCAAACTTAGTTGTTTTAATATTATTATTTATTTATATCACACTCTTCAATCCGGATCCACTCGTCATTTTGGCTAAATCTTGTATGGGCACCACGGCATCCTTAAAATCTTTCCAACTTTTCGGCTTTCGCTCTAATGCAGCTCGCTTCGCCGGCGGACTGATCAACTTGTCGATCAACACGTCGGCTGCCCTCTTGCCAGCCGCAGAAGCTATCCTACCACTGGCTTCGGAAGCGGCTTTCTTACCAGCATCCAAAGCCATCTTCTTACCGACCTCAAACGCGGTCGATGCGAGTTTTCTACCCGCATTGCTCGTGAACGCTCGCATTATAGAATCGACGATGCCAGAACCGCCTTGAACGTAAGTCCTGACGTATTCCCTGTTCTTTATCACCAACATATTTTATTTTTATGATATATTTTTTTTTTTTTTTCACTGGTAAATCGTTTTTGCCGTTTAAATACTTTTATTATTCTAGTGTAAGAATTTACTGTTTCATTTTTTGTTTGTTTGTTTGTTTGTTTTGTTTCTCTCTACTTATTATATACGCATCAATCCCTCAATTCGTTCATCAGCCTTTTATACTGGTTTTTATTCAAAACCTTCTGTCTCAACAATTCGTCAGATATAGCAACTATCTGATTATCTAATCCCGTGTTACCAGCCCGTCTGCTCGCCATCAACAAACTCAATCTCTGAGACAGAGCGTCGGAATCGCTCAGAAGAAAAGTAGTGGTTTTCACCCCTTTGCCGGTCACCGATTTGAAAAACTTCTTGTTCATGTCCCATATGGGTTTCACCACTTTCGTCCACTTGTAAGCTCTGTTGGCTTTGGGTCTCGTCTCTCGGGCATCGATATTTCTCTTCATGGCGTGAGTTTGAACTAGAATGTCGCCGTAATTGTCAAAATCCTGTTCCGTGTAATCGCCGGGCTTGTCGTAAAGGAGCAATCTCCGCAGACCATGAGTTACTTTATATTTATTCGAACCCACGATCAATTCATCATCATCCATTTCCATTTCCGTATCACCTACAAAAGTTCTCCCCTGAGAATCCTTATAAATTCCATACGACTGATCTCTCTTACCGCCATCATCATCGGACGATGCGATGCTACTAGTGGTGATAGTCGAAGCCGTATCATCAGACTCGCTCATATCTGTTTGAATTCCCGTGGGAACGTAATCCGGTGTAGATTGAACGGAATACCAATTTCCAAAACTAGGAGGCAACGAACCCATTCTCAAAGAACTCTCCTTTATGGGTCTCAATTCTTCGACTATCTCCTTCCTGCTTCGCTCTTGACCCTCCATCACGGGTTTAAATATTTTTGTGGCTTCACGTCTGAGTTCCATCTCACCAAGCTCCTATCAGCCGACTGAATGCTCTTCTTGGCACGTTCATATTCGTTTAAAATTCGATCTCGGTGTCTAGGATCCATCTTCCAAAACATCTTTCGTTTTAATTGTTTTTATTTATTTTTCAAAATTAAATGTTTAATTATATTTTTATATTTTATGTTTTAAGTAATAAAAACTCTTTCCGTCTTAATATAATATCTGAAAATATTTACATCTCAAACTCACTGTGTTAATTGAAGTTTAAAAAAATACGTTTAAACAGTACATGACAAACCGGTTTCTGATTTAACACATTTTGACAGTAGTGTTTACATTTGTCAAAAGATCTTCATTCATTCACACATCAATTCACTGAGTGTCGAATTAAGAGAGAATCCTTTTTGATGAGTGCGATTGCTATCATGAATATATTAAAAATTTTACCACTCAAAACCTAATTGAGCAGAAAATGCATTTAAACATTCCAATAAGTGTTTTGACTTTTTCGAACGAACGCTTTAACAGTCAATCAAGACAAAACACGAATATCTATTACAGATCATCTCAAAAAAACCCTCAAAACTCAATTTCTATCCGTCCCATCAACAGAAAACATCAATGTCTATAATACAGACTATATTCATAATCGACTCTTTTTGAACAAAAAACCTCATTCACTCATTACGATAACATGTGTTAGTTTTTTACTTCAAGAAGACGTGACTGGGTTTGCAAATTTCCAACCACACCGACGACGACAACGACACTCTTCGTTCAGATCGAGTTTTTTTTTTTTTACAAGAATCGAGCGATCCCATCGCTCGATCAGACGAGTTTTTTGAGAATTTCTCATAGTGGGAGGAATTCCCCTAATAATGTCATAAATGGGAGAAAAAAAACCCCACCGCCTCAAAAAAACAAGGGAGAGTTCTGGACCATCTGTACCAACACAATTGCGGGTTCTGAACCGCTGGTTTAGAGTTCCCAAAACTGTTTTCTGATGATGGTCCAGAATTTTTTGCTTTCGCTCGCGTTCGCCGACGATGGATCCGTGGTCTGATCTGCGATGGGAACATCGACGAAAATTACGTACACGATACAAGTGAAGATGTACAATTTCACCCCTTTTTTAAAAACGCTCGTTCACCACGAGTATTTGAACGTTAAAAGTGCGTTCTAGGAGTCACGACTGTACATCTGTACGACTGGGGAGGATTCAAGACCATGTACAGTTTTTGTGAACAAGCATGTGATTTAACACTGAATTCCACGTTGGTGAACGCATCATGAACGTATTTTGTACACGTACATGATCAAGTGGTCGTGGACTCTCAAAATATACCTACTTTCCTCATACTGCACTAATTTAAACATTTGGGCTCCCGTAGAGAGCCCAAATATGGACCCAGGGAATTTATTTCAATAAACATGTGAAACAATCTTCCAAAGATGTTATATGTAAAATTTGAAAGCTTTGGGAGCAGTGGTTTGGGAGAAAAGTAGTCTTATATGTTTTTCCCATTACCCACAGTGTTAAAAAATGCCGACTCAGCACTTTTTCAAAGTCCCCCAAAAGTACCCCATGATAAAACCGATAGCAATTTTTTTGACCGTTCCATTCTGTTGGTCCTAAGGAAGCTTCACACCAAATAAGAATTCTCAGTGCCGTGTAGTTTTGGAGATATGGGCGTTTTAATTTTTTTCTATTTTTAGCTCCTGCTGTTCCCATGGGGCGACGGGGAAAAAATTTGGGCATAAATTAAGTACTTATGACCCAATAAGCCCTCATATCAAATTTGGTTCAAATCTGCCTCTCGGTTTGGAAAGTAAACATTTTGGGAGTGGCAAAAATTCTTGCCCCTCCCATAACGAATGCAAATAATGCCCGACAAACTCCTCTTGAACAAACTTGATTCTAAACCTGAAAAGGACTCTGTATACCACATATCAAGTCTCTGCTACTGGTGGTTCATTAGAAGATTTTCCAAAAATTTGGCCATTTTTTCCCCACACCTCTACTCAATATGAGCTGAAACTTAATTTGCATAAAAATCAAAATGCCCCTATATAACCACTACTTACATGAAATTTAACTAAAATGTGGCCAGTGGTTTAGGAGAAAGAGGCTCAAACACCACCTTCATGCAGGACGACGGACAGGTGGACGGATGACGGACGAAGAGTAATAAGAAAAGCTCACGCTAACTTTCAGTCAGGTGAGCTAATAAATAAAGCATGATACATGTAACAGGATGAGGTTAGTGTCTTAAATAAGGTTGGAACAAGGGTGAGGGGTAGTGATTAAAAATTCAAATATTTTGCGTGAATCCACCCCCTCCCTCCCCCCCCCCCCCCCACCAACAAAGATTTTTTTCCATCCTACACCCTTGCGGTACCCAGAAAGGTGTGACAACCCACTTTTGTGGATCTTCTGCTGCCTGTGGCCTTGCCCAAGGACACAATGCAGTTACTGCTGGTCAGGATTCACCATTGACCTTCTGGTTTGATGCCCAATGCTCTAACCACTGAGCCACCACACTCCCAAGCAATTCATTCAAGTACCTTTTGTGGATATTTCTTTACCTGCTATATGACTTAATATCCCACAATGTCAACTCAAAGTGATCAATTATAAATTTCAAGGGGATTTCAAGGAGTTTCAAAGACCCCGATTTTTTTTTTATTTCTTGAAGGCACAGGAACCCTGATAATTACATATGAACAGAGAAATAAACGGGCTGACTAGAGCAACACTGCATCTCCTCCCTCTTCCCCATTCTATAACATCATGAAAGTTTCAATGACACTGCAGCTTAACTTGACCGTGTGTAGTGTTTGATGAAAAGGATAATGTTCAATGTTTATGAAAGGATTATGAAATAGGACAAGAATTGTGATAATTGAGAATATGTTAAGCTCTGTACCTTACATGCTATGTTTTCAACAACAATAATTTGAGGTGCAGACTGTACTAAAGAATTGCGGCCTGGGTTGGTGTGGCCCTAACAGTGAATATATGTCCCCCAAAGGTACAGTAAAACCATTCCAAAAACGAGTCATCCTACCAAGTTACAATGAAATCCCCTAAAAAATATGACACTTGGATTTTGCTAAAGGAATCTAGGTCATGTGCCGGTCTGGCAGTCACGGTTAACCGATCGCAACCAAAATAGGACAGTCTCATCCAGATATCATACCGAGTTCTACCAGGTTACAATGAAATCCCTCCATAAAAACCTGTAGACAGTGCTAAAGGAATGTAGGTCACATGGGCAAGCGGCGGTAATGATGGACCGATCGGGACAAAAATATGACAGTCTCATCTAGACATGATACCGAGTTATCCTACCAAGTTACAATGAAATTGCTTTATAAATATGAACTGTAGACTGTGCTAAAGAAATCTAGGTTACATGAATATGTAGCGATTATTGTTGACCGATCATGGCCAAACTAGGACGTTCTCATGCAGACATTATACCGAGTCATCCTACCAATTTACAATGAAATCCCTCCATAAATGCAACATGTAGACTGTGCTAAAGGAATCTCGGTAACGTGCCCCTGTGGCCATCAGGGTGGACTGAACCCAACTAATATAGGACGTTCTCATCTAGACATTATATGGAGTCATCCTACCAACTTATAATGAAATCCCTTCATAAATACGACCTGTAGACTGTGCTAAAGGTCTTCAGGCCTAGGTAGCCATCACGGTTGAACGATCGCGACCAAAATGGGACATTCTCATCTTGATATGACCTCGAACCTGTATATGAGACTTTGTGATGCTCGCACAAGAACTTCGGGATGTAGCCGCTGCTAAAGAAAATGTGAACAGACTCACAGACTTCCACACGCATGATGGCAATACGTCCTTCGAGTTCCAATGTATTCTATGTGCCTACTGGCACATGGAGCACATTGGAACTCAGGGTACGAATAGCTTATCTTGACTTTGTCATGTTAAGCTAAAGACAGGGGCGGACTGAACCAAGAAAAGTTAGCGGGAAAAGCACCAAGGGGGCACAGAGAAGAAAATTTTGATTTTTCAAACTGAACGAACACGGCTTCCTTGCATCTGAGCAATCAGTGACAGTCCACACAGAAAACATTTCAATGGCATTTTTGTATCATCTTCATCGATCATTTGGCAAAAAATGTTCTACCTGAGAAGGGGTGGGGTGGGGGCGTGGGGAGGACCCTTCGTGAAGACCATAGTTTGGCATAATGGGAAAATATTTTGATTTCTGAAACTGAAGGAACGCCGTTTCCTTTCATCTGAACGACCAATTGCAGGCTAGACTGCTGGTATATCGAAATGGCCTTTCTGTGGACTGCCAATGGCAGTTCACAACGAGAACATTTTGATATACCGGCAGTCTGTGCAATCAGATCCATTTCTCCTTTTGGTCATTTTCGTGAAATTTCATGCACAACAGGCTGCGTCAATTTTGGGGGCCCCAGGGGAAACCCAACAGGGGGACCACCAGGAATTTTCCGCCTCTACATAAAAAGTAAAGTCTGTATAACTGTTGCAAAACTTTAATTTCCAAGAATTTGTGTAATACAAATATAATTTCACAACACCTATATATAACATGTGTAAACAAAAATATTACTTTAATAAATAATTCTGGTGGCAATTGGAATGGTAATATTTAAACTTTTAGTGGCTGAATTTTACAGTAGTTCCATGACAAAAAAAGGCAGGGCCTTTCCATTTATAAAATTAATAACACCACGGTAGTATGTGTAAACAAAAATGTAACTTTAAATAAGGCTTGTTTCTCAGGCACCTGCTTCATCAATGAAAACCTGATTTGAACAAAATCAAAATTTGATGTCAGAATGAACAAGCACCTCAAATTTAACTGAAATCAGTTCAGCAGTTTTGTTGTCGAAGTCACAAACAACATATTCACAGATGACGGAGGACAGGAAGAGAGTGATCAGGACTTTCAGTCAGATGAGCTTAAAAAAATGGCAGGGCTTTTCAACCAACAAAATGTCACCTGCTGAAAAAGAACACACAAAAACATTACATCTCAGATACTATTTGGGCTCATTTTTTATGATTCGGTCTTGATTTTGGAATATTTTGTTTATGAAATCTCTGTCCACCAGTATAGATGGATCATGAACTAATCACAATCCTATCATGGGTCCAATCAAGAAAGAGAGTGCTTTATTGATCACAGTACTGCAACTATGGTCTGAAAGAAGAATTCTTCCTGACAATGTTCTCATTTTCTTGGTAGTAGCTTCCAGGAAAGTCTTCATTGTCTATCTAGGCAGCCAAGATTTTACTTAACCCTTTACCTAACATGAAAAGCAGACGACACTTGCAAAACAAATTCTTGAATAACTAATTTTTTTTCATTTTTTGTCTCAAAAACAAAGGTTATGACCCCTCGTGGGAACGAGCTCGTTCCAACGAGGGGTCATAACCTATATTTTTGAGACAAAAAATGAAAAAATAATGAAAATTAATTGGCGATTTTTGAGAATAGCGCTGGCCGGTTTTGACCATTAAGTTGGGTAAAGGACTGGAGATTTGATTGTACTTTATTGCGATACTCCGACAGCCTGTACATCCTGTGGCTTTGCAGTTGTTTCTAGTCAAGTCTTGGCGGCATATATAGGCAACCAAGACTTGAAAGAAATAGCTTCCAGCGTACTTGAAATCAGGTCTGAAAACAAGCCGTCTGACATTTGCAGAATGAGGTCCCCTGGGGGTGAATTTGATGATGATATCCCATACAGTGGGCCATTTATCCTCTGGGTACCAATTTCTGTTTCGTTTTGGGACCCTGATTCAGATTGAGGTTCACAGAGGGTAAATTTAGTGATGCTACCCTGCTATGCAGGGAAGCATCACTAAATTCACCCACTGGGGACCTCATTTTGCAGATGTCAGTCTGCTTATTTTCTGGCTTGCTTGAAATTCAACCCAAAAGTTTACTTAAAGGCTTTATGTTGGGGGTACCTGTCTTGTTGCAGAAAAATGTAACCATGCAGATTTCACGGAACCTGAAAACAGGATCCATGTATTTGATGTCTGGGAACCCAATGCAACCTACTTTTGGGTTTCAACAAGCCCTGTCAAGGAACTTATTTTTATTTCTTATTTATTATGTTCCCATTTTCTTATCCTGGTTTCCAGTTAAAGACCTGCAAAATGTTTAAGGACCTAGAATACAGATGGCAGGGTGAATACATTTAATGAAATAAATGAAAGTGTCAATGGCACTGTAGCTTAACTTGACTGTGCATTGTGTTTGATGAAAAGGATAATGTCCCATGTTTATGAAAGGATTATGAAATACCACAAGAATTGTGATAATTGAGAATATGTTAATTTCTGTTCCCTGTATGCTATGTTTTCAATAAAAATAATTTGAGGTGTTGACTGTACTAGGGAATTGAGAGGTGGGTTAATGTGGCCCTCACAATTAATGCATGTCAACCAAGTTACCAAGTTACAGTGAAATTATTCCAAAATGAGTCATCCTATCATGTAACAATGAAATCCCTTCATAAATACGGCCTGTTGACTGTGCTAAAGGTTTTCAGGCTCCAGGCCTGTGTAGCCATCACGGCTGACCCATTAGCAAACAAAAGGGGACATCCTCATCTAGACTAGATATTATACAATGAATTCCCTTCATAAATACGACCTGTAGTCTGTGCTAAAGGTTTTCGGGTTTTGGGCTCGAGCTGCCGTCGCAGTTGAACGATTGCGACCAAAAGGGGACGTTCTCATCTAGACATAATCGGGAGTCATCCCACCAAGTTACAATGAAATCCCTTCATAAATACGACCTGTAGCCTGTATTAAAGGTTTTTTGGCTTCGGGCCCCTGTAGCCATCATGGTTGACTATTCATGACCAAAAGGGGACGTTCTCATCTATACATTATATGGAGTCATCGTACTAAGTTACAATGAAATCCCTTCATAAATACGACCTATAGACTGTGCCAAAGGTTTTTGGCTCGGGCAGCCATCATGGTTGACCGATCGCGACCAAAAGGGGACGTTCCCATCTAGACATGACCTCAAACCTGCATATCAAATTTTGTGATGATCGGACAAGAACTACAGGGTGTAGCATGTGCTAAAGGAAAATGTGAACAGACTCACAGACTAACAAACTTCCGCACGCGTGATGGCAACAGCTTACCTTGACTTTCAAGTTAACCTAAAAATGAAAAAGTGAAACAAATTATCTTTATTTTCATTTGTGTATTTTATGCCCTTGAACATGCCATTTAATTGCAACAGGTGAACTGAGCCAATGATGCATCAGATGGGTGTGTAGTGTACAACATCACTTGCAAGTGAAAATGATAAATAATACCATTTTATTTAGCATTGGCAGAAAACTTGTAGTGTGTTTTAAGTGCCCCTTGATTGAAAGCAAAATGCTGAATAATTTGTGGAAACCTGTTTTTCAGCAGTGTTTTTGGCCTGATGGAACCTGCATGGAAATGAAACAATCGTTCCGTGAAATCTGCATGTCTGCCAAGGCAAGAACTGGTAAGAGTTTTAAATAATTTTTCACCAAGGAATTTGTTACATGAGTATTTTATTTTCAGGATAGCATTCTACCACCAAGGAACCACATATTAGCAAAGATTTTATCCATAAATAATTGTTTTAGCAAAATTTATTGGAGAGTGCCTGTTGGCACTCTCCAATAAATTATGATAAAACAAATTTATGTAAACATTTTTTTTCCAACTGCTGAGCAAAGAACAAGCCAATACATATAGTGTAAAGCCATCAAAGTGGCTTTCAGCTCTTTTCATTCAACAGAGCCATGATAGTGGCTTCCAGCACTCAATCAGTAAAGCCACTGCCAGACCACTAGTCTTACAGACCACACTCCATTAAAATTTCAGGTAAATCATCCAAGCCCTCAAGAGTCAAATGAACCTTTCTAGTAATAGTGTACAGCCACCAAAGTGGCTTTCAGCACTTTCAATAGAGCCATGATAGTGGCTACTGGCACTCAACCAGTTAAACCCACTGCCGGACCACTAGTGTTACAGACCACAGCCTATTAAAATTTCAGGCAAATCATCCAAGCCCTCAAGAGTCAAATGAACTTCAACTAACAAAATGAACTGATGGTGAAATGGCGATCTTGTAAATCTAAAAAAAATATAACTGTGTAAAATAGAATAAAAACATGAAATATATGTGGAAATAAAACAAAAAAAATCAACAAACAGAAAAACAAATACTGGTAAGTCAAAAAGACATAATAATACTTTAAATGGCAGGAATGTTCAAAAAATGTTATCACATCTGTTTAAAATATATACAACAGAATTTTAACCCTTCTTGTGCACAATGTGGCAGTGCTCTGTGCTTACCATGTTTCATTATCATGACCAATATTTCAATTATGATGGATTATCTTTGTGTGTTTGTTTTTGGCCTGTTTGAATTAGAAATTGTGGAATCCTCAGAAATGGTTACCGTAACTTTTCTCAGGCAATGTAGGTATGAGAATGGATTAAAAAGTGTCTGGCTTCACACAGCAGGGTAGATAGTTGTACTGGATAAAATATTTTCCAGATTTATTTATTTAATTATTGGGGTTTTAACGACACTTTCAACAGCCGGTTTCACCTTGTGTTAGACAGTTTTACAGATGGATGGAAGCTGGAGTACCCCAAGAGAAACACTGAGCAATGGCGAGCAACTGGCAGACTCCACAGTGTAATAAGTCCACACAAGCAGGGTTAGCTATGGTTGAAGACAAGTGCACTATCGCTATGCAGTATGCCTTAGTACACTGAACCCCAACATGCACAAGGATTAAGTGCCTTGCCCATGGACACAACACAGTAACCCCTGGAAGGGATGGAATGGCGAACCTTTCGGTTTGAAGTCCAATTCCGTAACCACTAAGCCACCATGCTCCTTGATTTCCATATTACTTTACATTACAAACTCCCAAACTTCAATACACTTCTTCCAGCAATACTACAGCTTAGTAATTCTCACCCTATAGAGGTCTTCTTTTGCAAGACAAGAGGAGTCCCTTAAATGTTAACGCTTGATCTGACTGAACATTTCCAGAGAGCTTTTAACATGGTTTCAAGGAAATCCTTGAGACTTCATTTGGAGAGCTGTAACTCAGGATGAGATATGGTTCCAATCCCACAGCAGCAGAGCGAGCAATGGAAGCAACCTGGTTCACCTCAAAGAAATTAAAGAAGGTGGCATCAGTTGACAGGGTAATTGCTTTGCGTTCTTGGACAGCAAGGATGTAATGATTCACTATCTAAATAAAGGTCACACCATAAATGGAAAACATTATGCCAAGTGAAACGGACTGTACCAGATCGCTTTTGTTGGTCAAGTCCCAAAACTGGCGATCTGATACCTGGGAATGTGTTCCAGTTTTCTCCCACTGGACCAGTCCAAGGCAGTCCACTACAGTGTTTTCAATTTTTAATCAATATAGGTTATTTTGACACATTCCATTTAAGTATTCGATGGTGGAG
The DNA here is from genome assembly GCA_031216915.1 of Pictodentalium vernedei. NCBI lineage: Eukaryota > Metazoa > Mollusca > Scaphopoda > Dentaliida > Dentaliidae > Pictodentalium > Pictodentalium vernedei. The sequence continues at coordinate 228,550,385 of CM062295.1, forward strand.
GGTAACTGCAGGTTTTTACTGGTTATCAGACATGTTTGATCAACTGCCCACAAACTGGCATTAGGGCTTTATATCTTCACCCGCTGACTTTGAGAGCAACAAGTCTCCATCTGCAATGCTTTAGGGAGAATATACTTAATCACTTATGCCTTTACTTGTAATGGGCAGGAATCTCCTATCAGGAACAACATGGATGTGAGACTATGAATGCAGCATGTTCCCAGAACAAATATAGTTATTTCCCGTGAAGTTGGAAGTTAGTGTCCAAAATTGAGCAGTGTGGTCCAAACTGGTAATAATTTGACACATTACAGTACCCCTCTTTTCTGCTCCAAACTCGTCCAGCTCATTTGTGTACAGGTACAGCAGGGGTGGTCCAGCCCTGAACTAGTGCCAGACTGGTATTAGCACTAATTATGCCACAGAATTATGCCACTTGAGAGAAAGACAGCCATGCAGAAAACTCTGAGTAGGAGTACTTCTATTTCAGGACAATGCAACACGTCACAAATGGTGGTTGATGCAGAACTATAAAGTGGCTCTGAAATAATCCCTCATTCCCTTTACTCTCCCCACCCATCCACCCCACCCCCCGGACTTCTGCCTCTTTCCAAAGCTCGAATCACACCTGCATGGGCAAGTTTTTGCTGTGATGTTGAGGCCTTCCTTGTGGTCAAAATGAAAATTACTATCCTGGAGTGTACTATAGTCCTGAGAGATTATACTGAAAAGTTATGTGGAAAACATTTTGATCTGGCAGGGTTATCTTAACCCTTTCAACTCCAGAAGCCGTTTTTAAGGCCTGGTCACAAGCTATGTCATAATGTCATTAAGGGGGATGACTGCAAGGTAAATGTGTGGTTTAGACCAATCAATATTTTCAACATGCAGCCCTAAGGCTGCACTTTGAAAATATTAATTGGTTTACCCCCAAATAATAAATATGGACTCTTCCTATTGCTATTTATTTATTTATTTATTGGTGTTTAAGGTCACATACTTATGCACAATGGCTAATCGTGACCGTGACAGTTTTACGGGTGGAGGAAGCCGGAGTACCCGGAGAGAACCACCGAGCAACGATGAGCAGCTTTCCTATTGCTACCATGGAACTGACATGGAAGATACCACCAGGGTTCAAAGGGTTAAGTGAGGCCACAACGTTTTTCATCCATCCTTGTAACCCTTTTTCATATTTTTAAATTGAATTAAAGGCAAAACAAAGCTGTGTTTACCACTGTTACTGAGAAGGCTATTAACCCTTTACCTAACATGAAAAGCAGTCAGCACTTGCAAACAAAATTCATTTTTTCATTTTTTTGTCTCAAAAACTTAGGTTATGACCCTCATTGGAACGAGCTTGACGGGCTTGTTCCAAAGAGGGGTCATAACCTATGTTTTTGAGACAAAAAATTAAAACATAATGAAAATTAATTGGTGATTTTTGAGAATAGCGCTGGCCAGTTTTGGCTGTTACGTTGGGAAAAGGGTTAAAGGAAACTCCAAATATTACAAACTATTTCGAGGGTTTCTTTCATTAAGAACTATGGGGCCTTGATTTTCAGAAAATGTGAACTGAGATTTTCAGGTGGAATATAAACAAGTGGGCATTAAGAAATAAATATCATTCACTTTGATGACACATGTACCAAAGATTTTCTAATCCTGTTTCCTAACAGCTCTTTTGTCTTCAAGGTAGAACAGTCAAATAGCAGAACTGCAAAAATCAAGGTCTGCTAGCCTTCAAGTCGCAGATGAACTGTGTTGTAGTACAATGTTCGAAAGGGCGCTATTAACACCCTTTACCTAACCCAACTAGAGGATAACATTCAGAATGTCTTAAATAAATACAAAAAATTCATTTTTTGTCTCAAAATTATGGCCTATGATTCCTCTTCGGAATGAGCTTGATGACCTCATTCCATTGAGGGAACATAAGCTATGTTGTGGAGGTAAAAACTGAAAATTAATAAAATTTGAATGATTGAATGATTTTCGTGAATGGCACTAGCCAGATTAGCCCATTACGGAAACAATGTCAGCAGCATGTCTAATAAATGTGTAGTCAGAAGTCAATATGACATCATAGTGAGCAAGTTGGTTTTAGAAGGAGAATTGAATTAATTTTATCGTTCACTAAAATTGATCTCTGCTTCCGCAAAAAATTTCAAATCATGACTCATGAGAGATCCTTGATTTCTTAAAAATTCTAAGCCATTAATATTGAGGTTTGGCCACTCATCCAGCTGATTTCAACTGAATGGCTTACCACATTGCAGAAAAAGGGTTATCTCACTGGACGGATTTGTTTTCCACCATTAGGTAAACACATTGCATAATACAAACCATAACAATAATTCAGAAATTTTAGGTAAAAATAAAACAATTCTAAGATTTCTATAAATTTTTCATGTTCAGACAGGGATTATGGTAGAAGTGGGGATGCTGTTGGAGTGAACATATTTTTTTTTTAAAGTCAGGAGGTTTCTCACCCAGGATTTGGTAACCTGGTCCTGTTTTAGCAGTTAACAGAACTGTTCACCAGCACTACTCTGCTTTCTGAAGTTGCCATGGAGATAAGAAATCAAATGTGCCTGTACAATTGATTTCTTATCTCCATGGGAAATTAGAGCAGTGCTTGATTATTTGTGTGCATAAAAAACAGAAATATGGCCCCATGAAATACATCTTCTGTTTCTCAGGCCATTTTTTGTAAATAGCATGTGGGCGGGCATTTTTTATTTTATTTTTTATCTCTGTAATAATTTCTTTGCCATCAAAAGTTCATGTTCTTGGTTTGTTTTGTTTTAGGCTTCATAATCTACAGAATAGCATAGGTGGTGGTGTATTTCATCCCTTGAGTGCAAGAAGCCTTTGCAATGCTAAAGCACTGCAAAGCCTCGTTGCACTCAAGCGAACAATTTATCAATTTTATTAACTTCGATAAAATATCAGACATAAACCATTTAATTTTTATTTTTTTTAAGTTTGCTTTGGTTATAAAAACAGAGCATGCAACAGCCAAAAGGACTTGAGGAACAGATTTTTTATTTTTTTAGGCCTATTTATTTCATTTTATTTATTGGAGTTTAAGGTCTATTTCAGCATCTTTGGTAATATCATGACTGAAACATAAGAAGGAAGTCAAGGGTAGCCAATCATTTATACCAGTGCTGCCCACTTTAGAGAGCTTCCATCCCACACATTGGTGCCAACGTTAGTAGGAATTCACAACTCCTTTACCGCAGTAAAAAAGAATTGCTCCACACTGGCGGATCCTGCAGGGAAAAGAAAAAAACAGATTTCTTCTCTTGATAAAAGTAATGAAATGCAAATCACAGTGGGAGTTCAAGAAGGGGCTGGGTATCTAGGAATCATTTTATTATGACCTCACTTGTTTAAAAAAAATGTTACATTCTGATTAATCATAGATATAATAATAATTATAATAATAAAATAATAATAGACATTTATAATGGTGAAAAGATTAAGTAATATGACACAGATTGTGAACTACACTGTTCTATTTATTAACTGGTGAAGTTCTAGATTAACTTAGATTGTCTATAATTCTTCTTGTGGATTTGTCTTGTTACAGTCCATTACAGAGTGTGTAAAGGATTGGCATTGTTACTATCTCTTTGGGAGTGTCTTTAACCTTCACCTAATGAATCGCCCACATCCACCTGCATAATTAACAAATTGTTTATTAATTTATTGGTGTTTAAGGTTACATACTAATGCACAATGGCTAATTGTGACCGTGACAGTTTTACGGGTTGAGGAAGCTGTAGTACCCGGAGACAACAACTGAGCAACGATGAGCAACTGTCAGCTCCTCAACATTCTAACTCTGTTCAAGCTCCACTCAGGCAGGGTTACAACGGTTGAAGACATGTGCATCATCGACGTGCAGTACGCCTTAGTACACAGCGTCATCGTGTCCCCATGTAGGCAACCGGGATAAAGTGCCTTGCCCAAGGACACAATGCAGGCTGTCCTGGACGGGGGATAGAACTTGGGACCTCTAGCATAGAAGTCCAACAGTCTACTACTGAGCCACAACGCTCCCATAATTAACAAATTAAGTAGTTGGAAAAAAAACAACAAATTTCAACAAACCTGTATCATGTGCACCATCAGTGGAACGAGCTCGAAGAGCTCGTGCCAATGATGGGGCACATGATATAGTTTTGTTAATTTTTTTTGACAAATTTGAAAAAAAGAACAAGAGCACCACCTAGTGGGGCAACATATGCCTGTGGTGATCACCATGTGTGCAAAGTTTGAACAATATAGCATGAAAAATGTTGAAGGAGTAGGCGACACAATAGTGTAATGTTTCAAGTATTAAAAGAGGGCATAACTCTGGAAATACAAAACAGAGTTACCTGCTCTTGTCACATTTACAACGGCAATTGGTGATTAACAGGTGTGCAAAGTTTGAACAATATAGCATGTAAAATGTTGAAGGAGTTGGCGACACAAAACTGTAATGTTTTAAGTACTAAAAGGGGGCATAACTCTGGAAATACAAAAGAGAGTTACTTTCTCTTGTCACATGCACGACGGCAATTAGTGGTCAACATGTGTGCAAAGTCTGAACAATATAGCATGTAAAATGTTGAAGGAGAAGGCGACATAATACTGTAATGTTTAAGTACAAAAAGGGGCATAACTCTGGAAATACAAAATGGAGGTACCTGCCCACATGCACAATGCCAATTGGTGGTCAACATGTGTGCAAAGTTTGAACAATATAGCATATAAAATGTTGAAGGAGAAGGCAACACAATACTGTAATGTTTAAGTACAAAAAGGGACATAACTCTGGAAATACAAAATGGAGGTACCTGCTCTTGTCACATGCACAATGGCAATTGGTGATCACCATGTGTGCAAAGTTTGAACAATATAGCATGTAAAATATTGATGAAGTAGGCGACACAATACTGTAATGTTTTAAGTTCTAAAAAAGGGCATAACTCTGGAAATAGATGGACAACGCCATAACATAATACTCCCGTTTTTTTCAAAATGGGCGCATAAAAATTAAAATAATAAATTTGGTATCATCTACATTGGGAAAGGGGTTATGCACTCTCCAAAGAGTTTGATAGAACTAATCCATACAAACTAAATATTTTGAAAATATTTATCCTTTTAATTGCTGTACTAGCATTTCTCAACATATCCCAAAATAAGTGGTTATAGAACTTAAGTTAACCAGTCACTTATTAACTCAATCCTCATCCTCATCACTACAAAAATGAATACAAACAACCTTATGTTTCACAGAGAGCGTTGAGCTCTATCAAATAAAATTTAATTGGATGGATATCTGATTTAAAATAGTTGTTCTACAGGTGTAGACAAATCAAAAAATGCTGAAATCTCTATGTTGGTAAAGAATATAGGACTCCATGCTCTTTAATAAATACAAGTTTCAAAAAACAGTATCAACATCTGCCATTATAACATCACCTTTCCGTTTCAAATACAGTTCAGTTAATGTTGAAATCCTTGCACAATGGGTAGTGTGTGTGCTTTTCATAAAAAATCTAATTTTAAAATGGCAAATGAGGCGACAAAAAAAATTATTTGCTTCTCAGGCAATTTTTTATTCAAATCAGTGAGGGAGAAAGGGTTTTATTTTTAATTTTAATTTTTTTTCCGCATGAATTGAGAGGTTTTCTACTGTCTTTTTACACACAGAAAATTAAGAAAGTGAATAATTATACAAATGAACTCATTTCATTTTAGAAATCAAACTTTTTTGAGTCTTTAGTTATGCTCTTCAGATTTCAGTTTCAGTGTCCAAGTCTCTGACACTTCAAGGCAATAAAAACGTACAATGAGGGGGTTCAATTTCAATGAGGGATTGCCTGTGAATCATTTTTTCTTTTTCAGCCTAAATATCTGTTGAGTGGGCCATGCCAAGCCTCGAAATATGATTTGATTTGAAAACTTCTTGATTCGAGTTGCCCTGATTAAAGATATTTTTGAATCGCGATGTTCTCAAAATTCTACCATGTGTCTCCCCTTGAATATTTCTTGTTATCAGGTCTCCCATACAAGAAGAGTTCAAGAAGGCTCCACTTCCAAAACTTCTTTGATCTGTTCATCAGATAGTTGCATCTAAGCACTTAATTCTACGAACTGCACCTCAGAAGAAATCAGCGACAGTACTTGTCTTTTTCAAATATCTCGGATGCCATAGAATTAAGAAAGGACGCTGGTTTTGTTTACATTGGCATGGCGGGGGTTCGAACCCACGCCGAGAGAGTTTCCTTCGGCACCAACCGCCTAGCGAAACTATACTTTGATTTGGTTGGGAATATTCAACTTTTTTTATTGAATTGCCCAAACTGATGATTCCCCATTGCATACAATACTTGAGCGGATACTGACGAGCCTGGAAGAAAGCAATCAGTCATTTGGAGATTGAGGTTCCCAGAGGGTGAATGTGCTAATGGTATCCCATACAATGGGCCAATTTCAGCTTTGGGGTACCTCTTTCTCTTTAAGCCTGAGACTGTGATTCACACTGAGGTTCAAAAAGGGTAAATTTAGTGATGCCACCCTGCTTTGCAGGGCAGCATCACCAAATCCACCCTCTGGGGACCTTATTCTGCAGATGACAGTCTGCTTATTTCCCGGCTTGACTACTGGATGCTTTAGTGATTTGAGAAGACTAATAACTTGTTATTTTACACTGTAACTCCTACTGGAATGATCAAGTGAATACATCCCAGCCAAGCTTGGAAATAAGCAGACTGTCATCTGCAGAATGCATTACTAAATTTATACAGGTTACATTACTAAATTTACCCTCTGTGAACCTCAATCTGAATCAAGGTTTCAGGCCTAAAGAGAAAGAGGTACCCAGAGGATAAAATGGGGGATTCTAGCTCCCTTTTGGGGACCTCATTCTGCTGATGACAGATTGCTTATTTCCAGGCTTGTTGACAATATTTACGGCTGTTATAAAGTACAATATCTTCAACTTGAGGAGCAGTGAGATTAAATTCAAGATTCGATTTGCTTTCAAAATTATCTGCCTAAGAAAATTCAACCAGCATTTTGATAAGTCACATGGCTCTACTGTCATGTAGTGATAACAAGCCTCAAGGTAATGCCAGAGGGATATTTGTTTTATCACAAAGATATGAACAAACATTGTAAAAGCACATCTTCCAGGCACAAAATGAATTTATGGAGATTATCATCGGTGATCATTCAAAAATCTGTTGAAATTTAACTGAAAAAGTTGTGGCTTTCCTTCCAATTCATTTTTCAATTTAAAACAATTTTAACAAACTTGTGAACATTGTGCAAAAAATACTAGAAAAGTCTTGGCTGGCTATAGATGCAGACAAGACTTGCCAAGAAGACACAGCCAAGGTAATTTGACCATGATCTGTAAGGGTTTTTCCTGATTACATGTTAGGGCACCTGCTCTGAGGCCATGATGCTTGACAGAGGCAGAAATGGGCCATCACAGGTTAATCCTTTGCCCAAGGCATACACAATCAAAATTTCATGTTTTAATTTTTTTTTAAATTTTTAAAAAACATTTTAACAAAGCCATATCATAATCATAGGTCCACCTCATTGGAATGAGTGTGTTACGCTCGATCCAATGAGGTTCACATGATATGGCTTTGTGGAAATTCTTTGTTAAAATAGTATTTTTTTCAGCTGCTCAGTTTGTAAAATTCGAGGGCATCTTTGGCTGATTCTTTAGAGAAAAGGTTAACATTGCAAACTGAAAAAAAAATCTTTAAGTATCTCCCCTCATCACGTAGAACACTCTTATCATACTAGCTATTCATAATACTGAGGGGATGATATAGATACTGTCATTCTCAAATCTTGTATTCAGTAAAGAGTAAAAAAAAATATTACCAAACAAGAAACGTCATTGTCTTTCAAAAATATATTTATATGCCCATTATTAAAAGAAACACAAAATAATTATATGTAATATGTAAAATAAATACAGTTTATTAAGCAGCATATCGTGAATCATTAACAATAAACACAGCATTAAAATAACAACTTCATGACCATCAATTATCAATTTTGTGTACTTTGCAGAGTAACCCCATGGCCCATGTAACTGTTCATACAAACTCTTTAGAAACACAATAATTTTCATGACTTACATTTCATTTAAACCGCTACCTAACACATAGAATATCATATTTTATTATTTTATTATTATTTAAAAAATTTTCAAAAAAGTTCAACAAAACCATATCATGTGACTCTCTCATTAGAACGAGCTCAGTGAGCTTGTTCTAATAAGGGGGTCAAATGATAGGGTTCTGTTGAAATTGTTTCAAAAAATATATTTTGTTTGACTGCATAATTTGTAAATTACATGGTCAGATGTGACTGATTCATTAGGTAAAGGATTAACATATGTTAAGATAAAAAATGTCTTGAAACTTTATTATTTATTCAATAATAGAAGATATCTCAGAAACTTGTAAAATTTTGACTGCTTTTAAGGCAAGACAACGTTAAACTTAGTGCATATTGGATCTAAGAAAGTGCCTTTACGTGAAGAGACCTCAAACACTTGGAATGCCCATTAACTTGTGGATGATCACCAAAATCAATGGAAATTAGATATTGATATATTATCAACTATGCTTGTACAAACTTTAGTGTCAGTATATTCAGTATTTTTTCTTGTAAGGTACAATACCTTTTTTTTCCATTTTTCTGAACTGTGAATTAGTGTCATAAAAAATTCTCACACTCCCAAAAAAGACTGAAAGCTTATCTGATGAAAAGTTATAGCTTTAAAGCACGATTGCTGTACAAATTCAATGTTATGCAATACAGTGGAACCCTGTTAATTTATTTATTTATTGGTGTTTAAGGTCACATATTTATGCACAATGGCTAACCATGACCGTGACAGTTTTACGGGTGGAGGAAGCCGGAGTACCCGGAGAGAACCACCGAGCAACGGCGAGCAACTGTCAGCTCCCCAACATACCAACTCCACACAAGCAGGGTTAGCATTGGTTGAAGACAGGTGCACCATCGACGTGCAGTACGTCTTAGTACACAGAGTCACCGTGCCCCCATGTGGGCAATGGGGGTGAAGTGTCTTGCCCAAGGACACAACGCGGTCGCCGCAGGTGGGATTCAAACCGAGGACCTCTCGGCTTGCAGCCTGCACCTCTACCAACTGAGCCACCGCGCCCCACCCTGTTAATTGAATAGTCACTTTGCCAATGAAACTTATTCAATTAACAGGAGAATACAATTAACAGGGATTGTGTCACTTTCCTGTATTCTGGAGATAAACTTGGCATTTATTCTATCTTGTCTGACAGAACTCTGTTAAACAAGATATAATAGATTAAATGCCTGTATTGATATACTGAAGCCAAATAGGTCTATAAACAAAGGAAAACTAGGGAGAGTTAGGGTAATTTCTCGACAGTTTACAAGATTTTTTATTCAATTCACTTGAGTTTACTCTATAACCTATATTCAATTAACAGGTCAAATTTGTACTGGAGGTATTGTAAATGGCTTGGTGTTGAGAATTCTATTCAATTAACAGGTTATTCAGTTAAAAGATCCAATTAAGTGGGCTCCACTGTACAATACAGACATTTAAAAATGTGCCAGGTAAATCACACATGGAATCCAGATCGTGTGAAAAAAATTTAAAGTAAGAATGCATCTTTATGGACATTATGCATCTGAGGGATGTAATGATGTGAATGAAATGCTACGAGACAAAACAGTGTTTAGCAAAAATATAAACAGACTGCCAAAGGCATATTTGTCTTTAAAAATATCTGCTTCATTCACTTGATTCAAGTTTAACCCTTTACCTAACGTAGCAGCCAAAACCGGCCAGCGCTATTCTAAAAAATCGCCAATTAATTTTCATTATTTTTTTCATTTTTTGTCTCAAAAACATAGGTTATGACCCCTCGTTGGAACGAGCTCGTCAAGCTCGTTCCAACAAGGGGTCATAACCTATGTTTTTGAGACAAAAAATGAAACAAATTAGTTATTCAAGAATTATTTTTGCAAGTGTCGTCTGCTTTTCAGGTTAGGCAAAGGGTTAATTGTGATATAAATGCAGAGCCTGACTCGGGTAGAGTACTGGAGACAGGAATCAATGACCCCTGTTGGAGTTTTCCCTGTATTTGACATATATGCAAATTACTGGAACAACTCCAACTCAGGTGGTTGATTCCAGTCCCTCATACCCCAACCCTGTTGTGTTCTGTCTTAATACTTTAAAAAGGATAATGAAAGCTTAGTTTCTGAGTACAGCTGTCGGCACTTTTTTTTACAGAAAACTTGACCTCAGAGAGTTGGTCGAGAAAGAGCAAGGCAGAAGATAAACTCTGAAAGGTACACAAGTTTTACAATGAAAATTCTACTCATGTATCACAGTGCCCTCTGGAACAAACATCGTTGAGGACCCTCTTGGCTTCTGGAACACCTTTTGCAGCAGCATGTCGAATCAGTTGGTGTGCATCACTGTAAAGAAACAATTCATAATGTTAAGTTTGAAAGTGAGGCGGCAGGAGAAAAGATTTCTTTAACTTATTTCATTAAAACCATTTCTATTGCTGCAATTTTTTACAGATGGGTGGTATTGGAATTTTGTGTTTGGTATTGGTTTCGGTAATTTTAAAGGGGGGGGGGGGGGGGGGGTGGGGGGTGGGGGGGGTAATTTGTGATCTGTTCTAAACACATCTCAATGTTTATTAAAGACCTATTTCTGGATTTTTTGTGATCTCAGAGCATGTGCCCTGACCATGCCATCTTTAAGAGATGCTGACAATTGACAAAACACCCGGGCAGTGATTTCTAGTCAGGTCTTGGCTGCCTGACTAGAAATCACTGTTAAGCAATTGGACATGTACAGGTTGTAGTCTAGTGGGTATTCAGGTCAGCTGCCCAGCCCACTGCAGGTTAACAAAACTGAAAAGAAAATCAGCCGGCTTTTTCATGGAAAATGAATCTTTCAACTGTTCCTCAACAGGGATTTATAAATAGCGAATGAAGAAAAATTTGAAAATTCAGGCTGTTTCGGTATTTAACAATGGGTATGGTTTGGTTTTTCGGTATCATGATATAAGTATTGTTTCGGTTTTTCGGTATATTGCCCATCTCTACAATTTTTAAAACATTTTTTAGTAAGAGAATGCCAAAGTAATACTGACTTGTCAACCTGTGTTATATGTACATGTAGTGCAAAGACTGAGGGGATATTGCCACAGGGTGTATGTGTGTGGGAGTATCTCATTCGTCAAATTTACAATAGTTGGAAAATCGAAGTCCTAAATTGGAAGAAGTTGGAAATTTTAGAGTACTGGTAGAATTTTTCCAAACAAGTCTAAAATTTGGCCAAAATATGTAGTCTTCAGACTGAAAAGTTGTGTAAGCTCTCCAAATATTGATTGAAAATTAGCAAAAATCCACCCAAATATTTATATGCAGTTGGACTTTGTGACTATCGAAAGCCTCTGTTGGATAATTTACAGTCAAGGGAGGTGTACAAATGGAATTTTGCATCTTAAACCTGTACCAGGAAAATTTTGACTGGGTGAGGGTGCAATTGTAATCCAAGAGGTGGACTCCCCCCCCCACCCCCACCCACCCACTCCCAGTGCTGGTGTTCTGAAGAATCTTTGAGGGCTAAAAATTGCCCTCGCCAGACTGCTTTGCAGGGGCCAAAAGTAATTTTTCTGAATAGCACTGCTTTGGGCTATTTGTTATGTGAAGGGTTAATTCTGACCTCTTGAGGGTTGTGTATTAGCTCAGTCAGAATGGTGGCTGCATGGCATGAGTATGGCCTATTGCATCATTTCATGTAGAATAACAGAGTGTTTAGCATATCAGGTAGTGTACTTAATCTTTTTGTTCACATTGGTATAACTTCATTGACATTTATTTTTGGTATGTGATATCCACAAATGTAATAATTGTCATTTTCAATAGACTATTAGGTGAACAAATTGTAAAGCAGTCTGTGAAATAGATGAGAAATCAAAGAGTTTATGTGCTGATGATTTGTGTGGTGTGTTGCATATCAGGAGGGTCTGTGTTTATGTTTTGTAAGTCTGTTGCATAGGTTATGCACCTATAGTGAGACTTACATGCAGTTAACTAAATGTTCAAATCTACAATATTCCTATGGTAGTTGGCTGGAAATTGTTGTGGCTGACAAATTTAATGTTAACTGGCTGGAAGAAATTAGTGGTTAGTTATGTCTTAGAATGTTCATGGCTTGTGTTGGAACCTTATGGTCTACTGAAATAATCAGAATTTAAACATTGTTGATTCAAAAGTATTCTTCTCCAACAAAAATCACCAGCATTGAAAAATAAAGCACATTTCATATTATTTGAGGATTAATACCACTACTAAAAGTTGGCAAGAATCAATTCCATTTTGTCCTTCAGCCTATGCGAATCATTCACAATAAATATATGTTTGATACCCAAGGGAGCAGGAAGCATGCGAGGGTCAAGGTGTGTATTTAAAATTGTAATGTGACCTATAAAGCCTACCATATGGTTTGCAAAACTTGTAATATAAACACATAAAGTGTATATTGACTGTAATGAAGCTGTGTTATGTTATGTCAAACTCATGTCAAAAACAAATTGCTTTAGCACATATAATGTGGTTGCATTATTACATTTATTCTCAATAAAAAAAAGACAAACTGTGAGCAAGGCCCAGCATCAACCCTTGTATTTCCAAGACAAGCATTAACCATTAAAGGGGCAGATTAATTTTTATAATTATAACTACATGTAAATCTGCAGAATTCGATCCCCGTCTGGGACGACCCACGTTGTGTCCTTGGGCAAGGCACTTTATCCCAGTTGCCTACATCGGGGAGTGGGGGGGGTGGAGGTGGTGGTGGATGACACCGTGTACTAAGGCCTACTGCACGTCGATGGTGCACTTGTCTTCAATCGCTTTAACCCTGCTTGAGCAGAGCTTGAACAGAGTTAGAATGCTGAAGAGCTGACAACTGCTCGTGGATGCTCGGTGGTTCTCTCCGGGTACTCTGGCTTCCTCCACCTGTAAAACTGTCACTGTCACGGTCACCATTAGCCATTGTGCATAAATGTGTGACCTTAAACATCAATAAATGAATTCAATATATGAAATCTGCAGATGACTAAACAATGCTTCTACATTTTTGCTGGCAGCCTGTACAGGTAGCCAACAATGATGTAAAAACATTGTTATGTTCTCAAGGAATAATACACATGGGTGCAACATTTTCCAAGCAATATAAAAGTAGCAGTTTGTGTCTGTATGGCATCTTTAGGGTTAACAAACACCATTCAAAAGTTTGAGACACATTAATAATTTATTCAATAAAAAATAAAAAACAAGATTATGCCACATACCAAGGCTTCAACCAATTTTTATGAACAAGATTAAAAGATTTCAGATCAAATCATGATGTGTAATTTAACATTTCAGCTCACAAAATGTAAGTGTCAATGATACTGTAGCTTAACTTGATTGTGTGTTGTGTTTTATGAAAAGGATAATGTTCAATGTTTATGAAAGGATTATGAAATACAACAAGAATTGTGATAATTGAGAATATGTTAATTTCTGTTCCCTGTATGCTATGTTTTCAATAAAAATAATTTGAGGTGCAGACTGTACCAAGAAGTGAGGGGTGGGTTAATGTGGCTCTCACAGTTAATGTATGTCAACCAAAGTTACCAAGTTACAGTGCAATTATTTCAAAAGGAACCATCCTATCACAATGAAATCCCTCCATAAATACGACCTGTAGACTGTGCTAAAGGTATTCACGTTTTGGGCTCGGGCAGTCGTCACGTTTGACAGATCGTGACCAAATGGGGAAGTTCTCATCTAGACATCATACGGAGTCATCCTACCAAGTTACAATGAAATCCCTCCATATTAAATATGACCTGTAGATTGTGCTAAACGTTTTTGGGTTTCGGGCTTGGGCAGCCATCACGGATGACAGATCATGACCAAAAGGTGACATTCTCATCTATATATGATACAGAGTCATCCTACCAAGTTACCATGAAATCCCTTCATAAATACAACCTGTAAACTGTGCTAAAGGTTTTCGGATTTTGGGCTTGGGCAGCTATCACGGTTGACCGATCGCGACCAAAAGGGGACGTTCTCATCGAGACATGACCTCAAACCTGAATATGAAATTTCGTGATGAACAGACAAAAACTATGGGGTGTTGCCTGTGCTAAAGGAAAATGTGAACAGACTCACAGACTCGCAGACTTCCGCACGCGTGATGGCAATAGCTTATCTTGACTTTGTCAAGTTAAGCTAAAAATTGCTGTCCACATTTTATAAAAAAAAATTTCTTATTGCATTGGGGAGTCAAGAGCTGTTTTCAAGACAGAATGAAAGTGTCAATGACACTGTAGCTCAACTTGTTTAAGACATGTACATGTAAAGTGTGTGACACAGCAATGACAAACATCTAGGTAATGACCTGATAACAAAGGTACATGTAAAGTATTGTAACGGTCTGTACATAAATGCTGACCGGAGACTGTAACAAATATATAGGTAAAGTATTGTAAATGTGGGGTGACAGTTAGATGCTAAACTAGAAAAGAAATCTTAGAGTCCCAGAGTGGGTCTGACTGAACCCCAAAATATTTGTTCTCATAGCACAGTGATAACAAAGGTGCCCAAAAACACTTGTTCCTGTCACAAGGTGATAACAAAGGAACCCCCAAGATGTTTCGTGAAGATCAGTTCATAAATACAGACTCTAACCCGAGCCATATTGACATGTGCACTTACTGTGTATAAGAAGCACTGAAAAAATCAAAATTCATTTAATTTGCATAATTTCTGCAAGAGAAAAAAACCCGTATTATATGTGATGTATTCCATGTTACTAAACATTCCTACGAAAATTTATTCAAATCAGAACTTTCATACAGAAGTTCTGTACAAAAAACTGATTGCACTAATTGTGGTACAAAAAGGCTGCTGGTGGCCATCTTGAATTTTGGACTGCACCCAAAACCACTCGTTCTCGGCCCACAGTGATAACAAAGGTACCCAAGAAGTTTCGTAAAGATCGGTTCATAAATACGGCCTCTAGCCTGAGCCGTATAGAAGTTGTGTACAAAAAATGATTGGACCTAATTTCGGTACAAAATGGGCAATGGCAGTCATCTTGAATTTTGGACCGCTCCCAGAAACACTCGTTCTCATCCCAAGGTGATAACAGGTGATAACAAATGTACTCAAGAAGTTTTGTGAAGATCAGTTCATAAATACAGCCTCTAGCACCAAGCTATATTGACACATATTTATTATGCACTTACTGTGTATAAGTGGCACTGAATAAATTAAAATTCATCTAATTTGCATAATTTCTGCTCGAGAAAAAAACCTGTATTATATGTGATGTATTCCATGTTACTAAACATTCATACAGAAATTTATTCAAAACAGAACTTTCATACAGAAGTTCAGTACAAAACCAGATAGCACTAATTTGGTACAAAATGGCCGCCGGCAGCCATCTTGAATTTCGGACCGCACCCAAAAACGCTCATTCTCGTTACACGGTGATAACAAAGGTACCCAAGAAGTTTTGGAAAGATCGGTTCATAAATACAGCCTCTAGCCCGAGCCATATTGACATTTACAGTTACACTGCTGAAAGTAACATTAAATAGATCAAAGTAAGTCCAATTGGCATAATTTATGCACGAGAAAAAAACCTGTATTATATGTGATGTATCCCTTGGTACTAAACATTCGCACAAAAAATTTTTCAAATCAGTGCTTTCATATGGAAGTTCTAATTTTGTACAAAATGGCTGCCAGCAGCCATCTTGAATTTCAGACACGACCCCAAAACACTCGCTCTCGTCCCACGGTGATAACAAAGGTACCCAAGAAGTTTCGTAAAGATCGGTTCATAAATACTGCCTCTAGCCCGAGCCGTATTGACATTTGCAGTTAGTGCTGAAAGTAACACTAAATAAATCAAAGTTAGTATAATTTGCATAATTTACGCACAAGAAAAAAACCCGTATTATATGTGATGTATCCCATGGTACTAAACATTCATACAAAAAATTATTCAAATCAGAGCTTTCATATGGAAGTTCTGCGCAAAAATCGGATTGCACCTAATTTTGTACAAAATGGCTGTCAGCGGTCATCTTGAATTTCGGACTGGACCCAAAAACACTCATTTTTGTTACCCAAGAAGTTTCGTAAAGATTGGTTCATAAATACAGCCTATAGCCCGAGCCGTGTGTATGGCACGACGGACGGACAGACAGACCATGACAATACCTCTAATTTGGCTTCGCCAAAGTTGAGCTAAAAATTAAAATATTTTCTTCAAGAAATGTTTTCAACATAAGTTGTTTGCAGTTTGTATTCGGTAGACCGTTAATGAAAAACTAGAGGCTCAAGTGAACCTAAAATGCTCACCTGGCTCAAGTTGTCAAAAGAGATGAGTGTGCCACCAATAAGTGATGGATGGAATGAGCAATTTTTTGATTTGCCATGACACAACCAAAAGCAATTTTTTGGGTCATTCATTTCTGCTGGTCCTTGAAAAGCTTCTCAGGCAAAGACAAAGCTCTGTTTTGTGAAGTCTCAAAAAAGTGTCAGTACTGAAATTTTTGTTTTTAATTTCTATGGTTTTTGGGCCATAAATCAAGTACTTATGTCTCAGTTATACCACTTGATAAATTAGGTTCAAATCAGCCCCCTGGTTCTGGAAATAGAAATTTTGGGTGTAGTCCAAAATGAACATCCTCTCGTAGGGAGCCCAAATTTGACCGAGTTCCTTAGAAAAAATTTGAATCTGCATCAATAAAGTAAGTTACATACCGGAAATCTAAGCATTAATGTGAGTGACTTATGAGATGATGATTTTTAAAGAATTTTAGGCTTCTGGGGCATTAACCCCAACCCAAGGGGCATTAACCCCAAACCAAGGGGCACAGTAATTTTTGGGGAAAAATCAGAAGAGTAAACTCCACCAAGATGCTTTGTATCAAATTTGTTTAGACTCTGAATGAATGAATGTGGATGAATGAATGAATGAATGAATGAATGAATGAATGATTTATTTATTATTTATTTATTTATTGGCGTTTTAAGGTCTCATACTTATGAACAATGGCTAATCGTGACCTTGACAGTTTTACGGGTGGAGGAAGCTGGAGTACCTGGAGAGAACCACCGAGCATCGACGAGCAACTGTCAGCAGAAGAAAGATAATGACTCAGCCTTTTCCCATTGCCAACACACTTAAAATGAGCATCCTACAGGCATAAATTGCATGTTTGACGTCACAGGCACCAATTTACTTGTGTGCCCGATACATAAAGACAAGGCTTGTCATGATAAATCAAGAAGTCAACTAATCATCAGAAACACCCATAATCGACTACAATTTCTAAGTTGGCGATTCCGGGTTTTCATCACTCCTTTACTGATGAATTATTAGTTATTAGTTTATTACTCTCTTCCCCATCATGCTCGTACTAAGTGTCAGAGGCTGTAGAATATCAAAATACATTGTAATTGATATGGAAAAGAAGTATAAAGATTCAACACAACACATGACATCAGGTCTGGCATTCTAGAAAGTATGGGAGTACAAATAATTGTGCTTCTCAGTTTGTTAAGTTGTGCAATTGCCTACTTAAATCTCAATGGACTCTCAACCATGTCAGGTCCAAACTTGAGCCAAGACTCAGGTTTGAGGCCGAGGTAGTCAGGAGTCTGAATATTCTTTGGAAAGCAGTAGGCATGCAGCACGCCTAAAGATTGTCAGTCCTAAGGAACTGATGACCAAAAACATTGTTTTTAATATAGTTGTTTATAGAGGTCATAGAGTACGATTAAAGTCAACTTTAATCAATAATTCTTTTTCAAACGTCGATCATGAAATTTCATAATCGCGTCAGCCTTAATAATGACCAGTACAATTTCTTGCAATTAAGTACTTTCTGTAACTTTATATTAATTATAAGTATTATATTATAAACATAACAGGAAAAATTCAGTATGAAATTGTGGAAGAGAAAGTGACAGACTGAATTTGACATACTATCCGATGTATCTCATGGTGACAGAAACTTGTTTTGCATGGCTTATATTTCGGCGCGAATCCACGAATTGATTCACGTAAATATTTGCGCAAACGAAATTACGAGAATCTACTTGGATTTGCGTGATCTCGGTACTAAGATTCGTGCAAAACATGGGTGGGAATGAAGTCACATTGACTGAATGAGCATGTATGCACAACACACCAAATTAGCCCTGAATGACACACATGATAGAACAGTGAACTGGCAGAATTAATTTTGTCAACTGACATAATAAATTTGTCAAAACCACGTGTGCTGCATGCTGACAGTCTGCTATTCAAAACTGGGATCACTCTGATGTTGCAGACAAAGTGTTTGTTTTTCTTTCATCTGCCATCTGTCTCTTTCATCCTGCCATCACTGTTCAGTGAATTGGGCCACACTGTGAACTCGCACTGTCAATAAATTGTTTGAAGATAAGTTCCTGGTTAATTTCAAAGTTCCGTAAAAGACAATTCAATCTCCCACTCCCCTTACATCACAAATAAAACACGCCAGGCCAATTTGGCAACAGTTTATAGCATTTTTGCATTTAAAGAGTCGAGACTCGTTGAAAAATTTCAGTGACAAACAAAACTCCATTAATTTGTTTTCCGTCATGTCGGAGTCCACATAAAAATGGAAAGCCATTTCCAAAACGTCTGCGGATAAATGGCCTACTAATATCAGGAGCAATTTTGAACTAACTGAAGATCCATCAGACTCTTTGAAATATTTCAAAGCAGTATGCCTACTTTGTGCCAAAAACGGGAAGAATATATCAGAGAAATTCAAATGGAAAATTGCTACGGACATTGCACAACATGCAGAAGGCACGACACATTTACTGTTGCCAAACTTGAAGCGGCACATCATGAGTTCTGCACATGGAATGTGTTACGAAGCTGAGCACCACAAACCCTTCAGTGAAGCAAGCACTAGTACCCCTGGCACATCAAGGGGGTTGCACGACGTGGTCGGCGCCAAACCGACGCAAGTTACACAACCATCCATCCAACAATCGTTCGGGTCGGCAGACAAGGAGGTTATTGTTGCTTAAAATTGCATGGTATTTGGCAGAAAATGAAAAGCCGTATGCTGATTACCGAAGGCTGTGTGATCTTGCATCTGAAATTGGAGTTGTCATTCCTAATGCATTTATAGGACAGACAGCATGTCACGTGTTTGTCAAATTACTTGCCAATAAAATCACGGACAGTATCACCGAAATGATCGGAAAAGCAAAGTTCTTCAGTTTTCTCGTTGACAGGAGTTCCATATTTAAGCGAAAGCTAACACACGAAGGAGAACTAATTTATATCATGACAGCACTGGGTCTGAAAGTCAGGGCTGACTACTTCAACTTACAATCCATGAAATCTTACACCAGTGTAAACGCCGATAACCTACTACATGCTGTTTTGAGGAATATTCTTATGGTTATGGAGGGCAAGCAGAATTGGCAAGATGTGGATAATACGCGCGACCGTCTTCTAGAAAGTATGGCGCCATACAAGCACAAGTTAATTGGTGGTGGAGCCGACGGCGCGAATGTTAATTTTGGCAACCGCAGAGGTTTGATGACTCAGCTGAAGCAGCAATACCCATGGTTTATCCCCATACATTGTTTTAGTCACCACTTCGAACTGTGCATTGGCGACACAGTCGCTGCGACAAAGGATTCAATGAAATTGACAGTTTTCTGGATGACATCTATAGACAATTTAAACATTCCCCACTCGAATGGTCATCCGTACAGAACATAGCAACAGAGACGATGAACTGCCGAGTCACAAAACTGCCAAAATGTTCTGGAACCAGGTTTGTACAGTTCCAATATTGAGCTTTGGAGGCATTCTTTGACTATCTTTTACCAATGACATTCCACTTTTCAAATACTTCACAAAGTAAGGGCGATACAAAAGCTGAGGGTTATTTGAAATCACTGATCGACGGCCACTTTATCCTCACAGCAGCAGCTTATTCTGATATTTTAGAACTTTGCAGCAAACTATGTGTGGCTATGCAAGCTGCGACGGAAAATATATCTCATGCATTCCAGAAAATTCAAACACTACAAACTGAACTATGCATTTTGGCAGAGAACGACGATGGTCTTTTCTCTACAAAGGAGAGTAACATGCATAAAGTCTTTGCTGATTCACCATGCTCTGACCCCCCCCCCCCCCACGCCCTCCCCTTTAGCGTCGACAATGTGATCGTCAACGAAAAGGTCAGGACCAAACTGTGTTTTCAAGGATGTCAAATTCGGTGTGAAATCAATGGAGCGTGTCAGAAAGCGAAAATCGGATAACCCATCGGATGTGAATGTAAAACGGTGTAGGGAGTATCCTGAACCCATCCCTGTCAAGGTTGGAAACTCATTGGAATCTGATGTGAATAAAGTTAGAAAGGAACTGTGTTTGAGAATAATTGACAATAGTTTGATGTGGTTTGAGGACATGACGAGCACATCTGGTGTTTTAGCGCATTTGGAATGGCTTGATGTGAATTCATGGCCCATTGGAGATTCTGAATGACGCCCACTGAATCATGAAGACATAGTCAAGATATCTGGGTTTCTAAATGAAGATGTTGCAAAAATAGTAGAACACTTCGCCACCCCACTTTCAGAATATCAAGTTGATGTTAAGAAAGCCTTATCAGAATTCGCTCACCTGAAGCTTGAACGAGCAACTTCGACAGCTCAAAAAAAGATGTCATCGACGGAGTATTGGCCTTATATTTTCACAAAAGCCCACAAAGACTGCCAAAACTTTCTGACCCTAGTAGAACTAGTGTTGTGTTTACCATTTACACAGTCAGTGGTTGAAAACGGGTTCTCCAGTAAGATGCACATCATTACTGACTGGAGACAAAGTTTGTCAGATTCGTCAATCACAGACTGTTTAATTTTCTCAAAAAACACCAAGAATATGATAAGATCAAAGAACAGTATAATTGAATCTACAGCACATAAATTTGTAACTGGAAAGGGCTCAAATGTAAAAGGCCTTAAGAAAAGGCATATCAGGAAGTTGGCCACGCTCTTGAAAATTCCAAGGGCTGATGATGAATTATCAGAATCATCAGAGTCGGACTCTGCACAATCTGGAGATGATGATCCCAAATAGTGTTGTATGCCATGTCTTGAAGTTGAGTCAGTGAGATGGACGGGTTACTGAGTTTAGAGATTATAGGTTTTAGTTCAGAAAGTATCTGAGTTTCCTAAACTTTATTTTCATAATTTGCAAGACTTACTATGTGTCATAATAAATCACAAATGGTACAATAACCTCATGAGTCACTAAATTTCAAACTTGAAAGTATTTATTTATTGGTGTTTAACTAATAAGGTCACTTTTCTGCAGCTATGGCTAATTGTGACCGACCCCCCCACCCCACCCCCCACACTTTTTCCGTGTTTTGGTGAAAATAATAGGCCTCGTCATGAACTCTCCTACTGTCCTACATGTCTGTGATTTTGCTGCAGTGTTGGCTGTCTGTTGTAGAACCAGCCAACACTATCGAATCTGGCTTGGTACTGCTAGCAAACCAGTGTAACTTACATTGGTATGTATACAGCACCAAGACAAATTCAGTTTATTGGTTGTGGTTTTCATGATGTGTTCATGAACATATAGAGGCATGAACGGGCATCTGTTCCAGTGGATAGGACATTTCCTTTGCGTAAATTTTGCAAATCCTCTATCACTATAGGATGCAGCATTTGCATAATTCACGTGAAGGAAGTACCAGCATCTTTAAAAATTTCCAACATGCTGTTAAACAAGAGGCCCCACGTGGTCTGAAGCGCTCATCTTGTACAGAACACAATTTAAACAGAGTCCAAGAATGAGTCTACATTAAGCAAGCCATCTCCATAGGCTACACTGTCAATCCTTGAGTCCCTCAGGAGTGACAAAAATAATCTGGGCATCATGCCTTTTCTTCAGTTGATCATAAGTAAAATGTAGAGCTCCCCTATGAAGCCCCTTGATACAACCTATGTGGATTAATCTTAGTACCTCTAGAGGGTAATGAATACAAAATTTTTAATTCTTCAGCAAAATGGCCAATTCCGGCTCCCATAGAGAGCCCAAATATTAACCCAGGCTCTTGATTTGAACACAGTTAAATCTGACTTCCCTAGAGATGTTGTGTACCGAATATGAAAGCATTCTGACTGTTGGATCTGAAGAAGAGAAATTGTAAAGAAAATTCTTCGAATTGCACTAAGTTCAAATTTGGGCTACCATAGCGAGCCCATATATTAACCTATGGATCCGATTTGAACAAACTTGAATCTGACTCCCCTAGAGATGTTGTATACCAAATGTGAAAGCATTCTGACAAGTGAATCTGAAGAAGAAGATTTTTGAAGAAATTCCCTCATATTGTACTAAGTTAAATTTCATGTTCCCATATGGAGCCCAAACATTAACCTAGGCACTCAAATTGAACAACCTGGAATCTGACCCCCCTAGAGATGTTGTATACCAAATATAAAAGCATTCCGACTGGTGGATCTGAAGAAGAAGATTTTTAAAGAAATTTCCTCATATTGCACTAAGTAAAAATTTGGGCTACCATAGTGAGCCCAAATATATACCTAGGGATCTGATTTGAACAAACTTGAATCTGACCTCCATAGAAATGTTGCATACCAAATATCAAAGCATTCTGACTGATGGATCTGAAGAAGAAGATTTTTTTAAATTACCCTCCATATTGAACAAAGATAAAATGTGGGCTTCCATAGGAAGCCAAAATATTAACCTAGGTACTTGGTTTGAACAATCTAGAATCTGACCCTCATGAAAATGATGTATACCAAATATTAAAAGATTCTGACTGGTGGTTCTGAAGAAGATTTTTAAAGAATATTCCCCATATTACCCTATGTTAAAACTTCGGGCTCCTGTAGAGAGCCCAAATATGAACCAATGAGCTTTATTTCAACAAACTTTTATCTGCCCCCCCCCCCCCCTATGAATGCTGTATACCAAATATAAAAAGATTCTGATGATTGGTTCTGGAGAAAAGATTTTTTAAAATTTTTGCAAATATGCTGACTCAGCATTTTTTCGATGCCCATTACAGAACACCCTAACATAACCGATGGCAATGTTTTTTTACTATTCACTTCTACTGGTCATAAGGATACTTCATACCAAATAAAAGCTCTCTGTTCCGTGGGGTTTGGGAAATATGGGCGTTTGAAAATATTTCTATTTTTAGCTCCCAGGGTTCCCATGGGGATGCGGGAATTTTTTTTTTTTTGCATGGGTCAAGTACTTATGACCCAATACTACCACAAACCAAATTTGGTTCATACCGGACCATCGGTTCAGAAAATAGAAATTTTGGGCGGGGCCAAAAATCTTACCCCTCCTATTACAAAGCCAAATATTACTTCACGAACTTCGTTCGAACAAACTTGATTCTACACCTCATATGGAAGCTCCATAGCAAATATCAAGTCATTGTACTCACTGGTTCTTGAGAAGAAGATTTTTAAAATATTTTGGAGCATTTTCCCCCATTCCTTCCCTAGGGGGCTGGGCATGCTGAGTTGAACAAAAATGAAATGCCCCTTTGGGACCATCACTCACACAAACTTTCACTTGAATTGGCCCAGTGGCTTTGGAGGAGAAGACCAAAACATGGTGTTGACGGAAGTTAAAAAATTTATAGTAATTTATATATTTTTTATACTTACCAATGACCCAGACATAGCTGGTGCTAACTCTTAAAATATAGGGCCAAACACAAATTTTGCCCCCCAATCCCCAAAATTTGCATCTAAAACCAAAGAAAACATGTCCTGAATGGCCCTCCACACTTCACCTCTAGTGCGCATGCGCAGTGTCAAGGACATTCCGAAATTGGCGCCATTAATCATTCTTATAACCAGTGCCTGGTAAGCGCTATGTACTCAGCGGGGAGGTATGAGTTCCCAACTCCTGGGAGGGCCATCCCCATCTGGGTCATTGGTAAGTATAAAAAATATATAAATTACTATAAATTTTTTAACATTTTTATACTGTACCAATGACCCAGACATAGCTGAATAGTAAAAAGGCTGGAGGGCCTAGGACATAGAGCCAGTTGGAATACGCTCAATTATATAAAATAGAGTCATCGCCTCTAGGGAAAAAGAAGTATTAGGCCTTACATGTATCTTTCTTATTTATGTTAAATTAGAAAGATACAACACCTTGCAAAATTGAGCATCATACATCCATGTACTCTATTAATATCTAGTATAATCCTTATACTAATAATTTTTAAAGTAAGCCAATAAATAAAGTAAGTCTAGAGAATAAAGACTCTTTATACTTCTTAAAAGTGTCTGAGGATTCTATAATAACGTCCGTTGACACGTGCTATATTCCAAAGCTATACTTTAAAAACTAAGACCTGAATGAATTTTTAACATAAACTTCTCACTAAAAAACCATCCCAATAACAGCTCAGAATTACTAACTCCGGAGGATATATCCCCTTGTTTTCATAGTAAAACAGGTGACCCAAGGGAACACCCTCCCCCCCCCCCCCCCCCCCCTTTTTCTTCCCCTGGGTCAAATAGCCCAGAGCGAAGAGGGCAGCAGAACGGAGTCACTGCCGAAACAGACAGCCTACCTAGCTATAGTAGCAACTGTTAAGTGAATGATATTCTGAACAGTAGATAAAAGACCTAACAATAGAGGCCTCCAGAAATGGACTCGATATTTCTGAGATAAAAATTCATGAATGTGGATGGCTGAGCGCAATGAGCAGCCTTCAAAAATCTATAATAGCGACACTATTAATGTAAGCCCACGATGTAGAAGAACTCTTACTTCATGAGCCGAAATCTCAAGCACAACTGCTGAGGCAATGATATACCATAAGCAGTATCGATAGTTAATTGAATCCATTAGCAATAGAATGGAGCGTAACGTCCTTCTATTAGGCATCAAAGACAGAAGAAGCTTACGCCCATAGTAATAAATGGATATCTGTTTATAAATACGTAAACTCTAACCGGACAGAGTAAAGGCCTATGCCCGTACGAAGACGGAAGGACCTTAATAACAATAGGTTCCGGATATTTATTAGGAGCCTGACTCTTATGCAAAAATCCAACCTAAATAGTAAAGGAAGCAGTGATTCCGAAACTACGAAAGTGAGAATCATCCACCGATAGTGAATGAAACTCACTGACTCTTCAGTAAAAGAGAAGCCAACAGAATTACTGTCTAAAAGGTCAGAATTTGAAAACTACTGTTTCCAGAGGCTCAAATGATTACTTAGCTAAATAAGAACCGAAGTTAAATTCCGTATAGAAATTTAATCTAATGATTCTAAGTCTATTTATCGAAAAGTTACTAACTGACTTAGATAAAGAGACATAAGACTCAATTGTAAACTATCATAGAGTGCATAGGTATAAGATAACATAAACCTATAACCCTAATAGTAACAGGCTGCAGTAGATCTTGTCAAACAAGTATACTAGAAAGTTGCAATGACTAGTATGGAGGGATCAACAATATCAACATAGTGATCCCTACACCAACGATGGAAGAGCCTCCACTTAGCCACATAGTATAGCGAAGAAGAGGTTCTCCTACAGTAAGAAATTGCGTCCAAAGCTCGTCCAGTACAATGCTTACAATGCAAAAAGGACCACACAACGGAATACGTGAAGGTTGAGACCTTGCGGGTTGTGATGAAGATGACACGATTTTTCCCAGCGAAAAAAGATCCTCTCATGGAGGAAGTTTTCGCGTTAAGTCCCACAGTAGACCTCAGAGTAAATTTACCCACGGTCTCTGTGAAGACAGAGATGCTATCAACAGAAATGTATTGTGGTTGTTTAACTTAGCAATACTTGCTGAAACAACAGCGCAGGAGGATACGCATATCCTATCATTCCGTCCTATTAGATCAATAGAGCGTTACATAAGCTCAGAGATCCGGACATGTAAACACATACGTCTGCAATTGATTAGCAAGTTGTGTCGTAAATAAATTATCATTGGGCGCTCCCATTAATAGCAAATCTGATTGAATACTTGTTTGTTGAGAGTCCATTCTGACGGCAATAAGCGACCCATAAGTGAAAGGGAGTCCGGTAACACAATCAGACGACCCGGAATATGTCGGACCGAAGCAGAACTTGGTGTACTATAACAAACAGAAGGATTCTTTCCATTGAGTGCCACCCTGGTTCCGGAGATACGCCACTACTGCCGTATTATAGGACAGGATTTGGACATGCGTTTCTGAATAATGTTCATCCAAAGACATAAAGCAAGCGTAAAAAACATTATTCCGTAGAAGATAAGTGCTTGCCTAGAGACTGCGGAACCCAAAGACCCTGGCACTTCGAATCCGTTGGGATCAATATTGCATCCCAACCTGTTTGACTGGCAACCGTCATAATTATAAAACTCGGATCCGGCAACTGCAGTGGCACTCTCTGAGTCAACCACCGAATGTTTGCCCCAGTCTGAATCTCTTGCTACACTAGATAGACAAGAGAACGTGTAATCGAGCAATTCATGGATTGCTGAAAAGTTGCCGTCGAAGAGAAACTTCTCCGAGACCGAAGCGACTCTGAGAGAGTTCTTCACCTTACTATCCACGCGCGTGGATGTATCTAGGGCTGCGTCACGTCTAACCAACTCCAGGTAGCCACTGAAGGGCGGAGTTATACGTGAACAAACTACTGCCCTCAAAAGAAATCACATTGAGAATCATATCCCGGAATTCTTTCTCTTGAAGACGTAATGATAACGCCTCAGTACGATGGATTACGTATGACAAAGCGTCTAAATTAGTCTATCAGATATCATTGCCGTTTCCAAGATTGTGGTTGGAAAAGACATAAACGGTGAAAAAGATAATTTGCAGTCTTTAACCACGCCGTCTAGACGCATATGAACTCTCGGTATGCCCTGTTCTGCCAAAATAAATTATTCCTACAAATGATAAAATGCAGAATTGAGCATTGCGGACAAGAAACTAAACTATCATGCTTGGTAGCAAGCTTATATATATATAGCGTCGATAAATAATACACATGTTCTAATGACATTATTGGACTGTGTCGGTAAGTCAGGGACAATGTCCCTGAACCGATCCAAAATTCTGTGTCCAATGACGCTATAAGTCTCTTATCCAACATCGCAGCAATGTAGTCCGAGGGAACAACCACTGGAAGATAATGCCGGAAGAAATGTATGGCAGCTTCTGATGTTCCGAAAGGGAAAACTCGAAATCGTCCGAATCCCTTTCGCCATCCTGTCGGACGCTATAAAGCGTTCGGTCGTCCGAACCTAATGCAACCGCGGACCGCACCGACCCAGCGCCGTCGGATAATTCCTGATCCGACCGAGAACTGTCGATTGCTGGGATGCTGCGAAAAACTGTGCTAACTTGGATAGCACGACCCTTACCGGGGCCTGTGGAGAAGCGGTCTTACGATGCATTGCCGCTGGAAGCTCCGTGATCGTTACCCCGTACATACTACTATTATGCGAGCGAACGGAGTGTGTAGGCCTCGTGTCCCTTTGCTACCGGATGGCGTGACCTGTTCGCCGTGGCATCACTGAATGACGAAACTGGTCGGATACTCGAGGTCACGTAGCCAATGTGCGGTCGTGTGAACTGCTGTGAGGATGAGGAAGCATTATCGACAGTCTCTCGGACTGTCAATATAACGGAGCGTCACGAGCGGCGGACATATGCTCCGAATGTAAAATATCTGAACCACAACATGCGGTCCCCTATGTTGTTGGACGAGAGAGGGACCTCTCTCGCTCACAGCCCAGACGGACCTGGACGAGCCAGGAACCGGACTAACAGGCTTCCTCCGATCTGTCCTCAATCCGCCGTCACTGGGTGAGTACTAAAGTTATTATAGTGCTCGCATCACCCAAATCTCCTTCCTAGACTGCAACGGACGAACCCGGCAGCCGAACCATTCGATGAATGTATGCTACACCGGGTGAGCTAGCGAATGTCACTCCGTCGATCCTACAAGGGACCACTTACGCGATAGACATATTCCATGAGCACTTATTGCCGCTAGCTCTTCATTAACTATGACGACAGAGGCACACTTTTGAAAGACATCTCCGTAACTTTGCGAACAAGAAACCAGAAATGCTTGGTAATAGCAAGCATATAATAATAAATATATAGCGTCGTTCAATAATTCGAAACTTTGTGTGACATTATTGGACTATGTCGGAACTGAGGGACGATGTCCCTGAACCGAACCAAAAATTTCTAAGTCCACCGATGCTATCAGTTTCTTATCCGGCATCGCAGCATTCTGGTCCGACGAAAGACCCTGTAGAAGATCAAGTCAGATGACATACACAACAGCATATGTTATTCCGAAAGGGAAAGCTCGAAATCCTCCGAATCCCTTTCGGTATCCCGTCGGACCGGATGAAATATTCGGACGTCCGTACCCGCTTCCGCGGAGCGTCCCGACCCAGCATCGTCGGATAAAACATTATGCGACAGATTCAGTTGTTGCTGGGATGCTGCGATAAGCTGTGCTATTTAGGATAGCACGTCCATCCCCGAGGCCTGTGCAGTAGCGGTCTTACGATGCATTGCCGCCGGAAGCTCCGTGTACGTTGACTCCCGCACACTTTCCTATGCGAACGTCCGGAGTCTGCAGGCCTCGTGTCCCTGGCTACCGGATGGTGTGACCTGGTCGCCGATGATTCTCTGACTGGCGAAGCTGACTGGATATCCGAGGTCACATAGCCAAGAGCGGTCGTGTGCGCTACCATGAGAATGAGGAAGCCTTATTGACAGTCTCTCCGGACTGACTATATGTCGGAGCGTCCCGAGCGGCGGACGTATGCTCTGAATGCGAAACATTTTGTACCACAACATCTGGGGCCAGATGCTGTTGTACGAGAGAGGGGCCTCTCTCGCTCGCCGTCCGGATGGACCTGAACGAGCTAGGAACCGGACTAAAAGGCTTCCTCCGTTCTCCCTCTAATCCGCCGTCACTGGGTGTGCATTTGGTTGATTTATAGTGCTCGCATCACCCCAAAACTCCTTCTAACCGCAATGGACGAACCCAGCTGCCGAACCATTCGATGAATGGACGCTACACCGGGCGAGCTAGCGGACGTCAAAGGCCGTCGAACCTACTGGGTCCTCTTAGGTAATTGGCATATTTATATGAGCACTTTTCCGCTAGCCCTTCATTAATTGTGACGACGGAGGCACACTGTTGGAAGACATCACGGATACATCACCCTAATCTTGATCGTCTGAAATAGAAATTGATAAAGTAGAGTGACCCTGCGGGGAAAGGACCGGAATGTCCAATTCCCCACTAACATACCGTGACATACGCTTCCCATGTTGTCATCAAAATCATCACATACAGAACAGGAGTTAGTGCGAGTACACTGACTACATATAGAATGATTATAAAAGTCAGAGGAAGACTTCCTCTAATTAGAATTGATCAAAATCCTTTCAATGTGAAAAGAAAACAAAGTCCTGGTACTCGCACCAACCCCTGACAATGAAAATACATAATAATAATATGATCCATTAACATAGAAAAAATAATTGAAATCAAAATATTTTGAAAAAATATTTTTTCAGAACAGCCCAAGTTTCTGAAAAGTAACGTTGAGCCCCAATGGATCCCAAGCCTAAGTGTGGACAAAAATTTTAAAAACATTTTAAACAATTTATGCAACACTTACGAACAATAATAATGTATCTAGTTATGATTAAATTAACATCAAGATATTATTTTCAAGAAATCCCCCCTCACACAGAGGGCTGTTGTAAATGTAAACAGTAAGTGTAAAAACACTAAAATAAGACTCCAGGCACCCAGGCCCGAAATCAGTTACCAATAATACACTATCTGATGCAAAACAGAGACTTCCAGGGAAGAAACTGCAGAACATCAGATGGTAGATGCAGAACACAACGCCTAACCACCCATAGGTGAAGACGTAAACATGGGGAAAAGAACAGAATTCATTCTGGTATTCAGCTAAAACTCCTAAGAAATTTTAGTAATAATAATTACAGAAAATATGCCAAAAGCATGGGAGAATAGCAAGAGGGGACTTAAAGGAAAGGGAGAGAGGAAAACACTGAAAAATCAGTGTAACTTGATAACAAGAATGACAACAAAATGGCTGCTGCCTCGAAAATAGGTAACTTAACATAATTTCATTAAAAAATTTTAAGTTACAGCCCTGATAATTTTCTGTCACACATTTTTCCTCTCCTCCTTCTATATCCTCCTTAGAATCACCATTTCACTAATATTTATGTGTCTGGCATCATTTAAACTGAGATTTACAAGCACAAAGATCAGTCAGATGTTAACTGATGAAGGGCCAAACTAAGAATGATTAATGGCGCCAATTTCGGAACGTCCTTGACACTGCGCATGCGCAGTAGAGGTGAAGTGTGGAGGGCCATTCAGGACATGTTTTCTTTGGTTTTAGATGCAAATTTTGGGGATTGGGGGGCAAAATTTGTGTTTGGCCCTATATTTTAAGAGTTAGCACCAGCTATGTCTGGGTCATTGGTACAGTATAAAAATATCAATTTTTTCTGTTGAAGAAAACAGGAAGATTTTCATCTCAAAAGCCACCAGAATGCTCCATTTGATACCTCTGGGTTTTTTTTTTTTAGAAACGCCCCAAATAAACATAGATAATATAAAGGACATCCAAATAATCAATAAATTATGCATGGGCCAAGTTTAATTCGTTGAAATAATAGTGTGGGAAACCCAATAATATTGCATATGCCCATCGTTTGTGCTTCAAGTCATGTCAACTTTGTGGCAGGTCGTAAAATGGATTTTGTTTAATAAAACGCAGAAGTAATGAAAGGAATAACATTTATATAGATGTGAATAAACTCATCATAATCTACTTTATACAACACATCAACAGAGTTCAGAGTTTGCAAGTAACATGAATCAGTTTAATTAAAACAATCCTGCTTTACGAAAGCATGACACAATTTGTTCTTTTTGCTGTGCGATTGCATCATGTGCAGCGATAATCCATTTTTCATGAATGGGCTTTATTGTCGATGTCTTAACTGGTAGAGTGCTGGAAGCCCATATTTGGGCTTTACTCTGAAGTGTCAGTACCAGCACTTAAAGGCTTCATATTTTGTGGATGTTGTTCATTCCACCTTTGAAGTGAAATTATTTAGTCTGTTAGTATTTGCCTTGTTACAATTTATGGGAGAGTGCCTATTGGCACTCTCCCATAAATTGTAACAGGGCAAACATATGTGAACAAATTTTGATGACCAAAAATAATTCAGCACTCTACCAGTTAATGGCCACAGTGACTTCAGTGACATATTTGACATGTCTGATCATGTATATCCCCAGAACTAGTATATATACGGGTGACACAATAATATACTACTCAAAAGTTTGCTAAGCACCAAGTATATCCAACTACCTGTTTTACGTTTTAGTTGAAATATTGTAATGAAAACTGTATATATTTTTTATTTAATTATATCTTTAATAATTTAAGAACAGAAATTAAGATTTTATTTGTGTTTGACATTATTTTTTAGCCTTTGAATACGATAACCATGGAAAAAGGATATTATTGGTAAAAGAGGAAATTTTTCAAATTTGACAAAAAGTTGACCGAGCAAACTGGTATGGGTTCAATATCGAGTATGAGACCCATTACTGTTAATTACAGCTTGACAATGCCTTCTCATGCTCCCAATCAGGTTCCTGGTGGTCCTTTGTGAGATGTTGTTCCATTCTTGGACCAGCATGACACCAAGCTCCTGGACACTTCTTGTCTGCACTGGACGGGCTGAAACTGCAAGCTGCAACTCGTTCCAGACATGTTCGATTGGACTGAGGTCAGGGGATCTTGCTGGCCAGTCCATACGCTCAATCCACTCCTTCTGTCGGTACTCCCCAACACCATGGGCAACATGAGGACGGGCATTATCGTCCATCAGAATGAATCTATTACCCACTGCACCTGCATACAATCTGACGTGGACATCCAGGATCTCATCAATATACCGCTGTGCAGTCAATGTACCACGTTCAAGGACACAGAGCTCTGTACATCCATCCCTACTGATGCCGCCCCAGACCATGATTGACCCTCCACCATAGCGGTCATGCTCAGCAATGTTGGCTGCATGGAATCGCTCTCCTGCTCTTCTCCATACCCTAGAATGCCTATCTGTGTGGTCTGGGCAGTACCTTGACTCATCTGTAAAAAGGACAGGTCACCAATCTTCTCTAGTCCATCCAACGTGGTCCATGGCCCATTCATATCATGCCTGACAGTGGTTCTGGGACAGCTGAATGCGAATACATGGTCTTCTCGATCGGAGACCACATTTGTGCAACCTTGTCCGGATAGTCTGCGTCGAAACATTTACCCCGGATGCATTCTGAAGGTCACTGTGAAGCTGGGTTGCTGTGGCACAGCGGTTCCTACGGGCCTGAATGTTTAAAAACCAGTGTTCAGCTGCAGATGTTGCCCTGTCTCTGTCACCACCATGCTGTTTTACTGGTGTGACATACTGCTGAAATCTTGCCCAGGCTCTGGTGATCACCGTATGGTGCACACCAAGGGCTTCACCAACCCGACAATGGGTAGCCCCTTGCTCCACCATCCCTACAGCCCGCCACATTTCTGCTTCAGACAAATGTCTTCTTACATTTGCATTTGCCATATTCAATCATTAAATCACAAGAGTTTGTGTTGAAATGAAGATTGAATACCCTACACATGTCATGTACATGTAGACAGTACACGAAAACATTATGAAAATCAAGGGGTACATGCTTTCCATGACTGTCACGAAAAGTCTGCCTGTCAAGGGAGCTAATGAAACCACTGGGGACCATCTCAATATATTCCTTAATCATATCCACCAAAAATATCGCACATATGTCACAAGCAAATTTCACAATGATGTGTCAAATGTTAAAAAATTTATAGTAATTTATATATTTTTTATACTTATCAATGACCCAGACTTAGCTGGTGCTAACTCTTAAATATTTAGGGCCAAACACAAATTTTACCCCCCAATCCCCAAATTTGCATCAAAAACCGAAAATTACATGTCCTATATGGTCCTCCATACTTTTACTCCACTGTGCATGCGCAGAGTCAAGGAGGTCACGAAATTGGCGCAATTATCATTCTTACAACCAGTGCCTGGTAAGCGTTATGTACTCAGAGGGGAGGTATGAGTTCCCGACTCATGGGAGGGCCATCCCCGTCTGGGTCATTGGTAAGTATAAAAATTATATAAATTACTATAAATTTTTTAACATTTTTATACTGTACCAATGACCCAGACTTAGCTGAATAGTAAAAAGGTTGGAGGGCCTAGGAATAAAGGAAAATCCAATAGGCTCAACTACATATAACAGAATTATCCCCTCAAGGAGAAAGGACAAATAGGCTTTACAGGTATCTTTCTTATTTGCATCAAAAACAAAAGAAAGACACAACACCATTCTGTAATTGAGCACAATAACATCAATGATCTCTATTAACATCCAGTATAACCCGTTATACTAATACTTTTAAAGGAAAGCTAATAAATAAAGGAAGTCCAGAGAAATGAGACTCTTTATACTCATTAAAAGTGTCCGAGGATTGTATATTAATGCCCGTATGACACGTGACATATACAAATGCTTCACACCAAGCTACACTTTAAAAATATTAAGGATGAGTTAACATTAGCTTTACACTTTAAAACCATCCCGGCACCGACTCAGAATTACTGACTCCAGAGGAGGTATTCCCTTGCTTTTCACTATAAAGCAGGTGACCTAAGAGAACACCCCCCCCCCCCCACCCCTTCCCCTTGCCCTGGATCAAATACACCAGAGCGAAGAGGACAGCAGGACAGAGTCACTGCCAGAACAGAAAGCCTGCATAACTATAGTTGCAACTGTTTAGTGGACAACATTCTGAGCAACAGATAACGGACCTAAACAATGCAAATCTCC
This sequence comes from Pictodentalium vernedei, assembly GCA_031216915.1. NCBI lineage: Eukaryota > Metazoa > Mollusca > Scaphopoda > Dentaliida > Dentaliidae > Pictodentalium > Pictodentalium vernedei. The sequence goes on from CM062295.1 coordinate 228,584,579, forward strand.
AGAAATGGACTCAATATTTCTAAGATAAAAAATTGTGAACGTGGAAGGCTGAGACCAATATGCATCCTTTATTTGATCTGTAATAGCAACACTATAAGCGTAAGCCCAAGATGTAGATAGAGCACTTACTTCATGAGCTGAAATCTTAAGCACAGACTGCTGAGTTGAAGATAATTTATCATAAGCAGTACGGATAGTTAATTGAATCCATCTAGCAATAGAATGGACCGAAATGTGGAGGAAGCTTTCACGGCATGTCCCACAACAGACACCTGAGTAGATTAATCCACGGTCTCTGTGGAGACAGAGATGCTACCAACAGAATTGCATTGAGATTGTTTTATCTTGAGCAATATCTGCTGAATCAACGGCGCTGGAGGATATGCAAATCCTATCATTCCGTCTCACGAGATCGATAGAGCATCTACTGGAAACGCTCGAGGATCTGGACATGGTGACACATACGTCTGCAACTGATTGTTGAGATGCGTCGCAAATAAGTCTTACATTGGCCGCTCCCATTGGTAGCAAATCTGATTGAATACTCATTTGTTGAGAGTCCATTCTGACGGCAACAAGTGACCCCTCCGTGAAAGGGAGTCTGCTAATACGTTCAGACGACCCGGAATATGACAGACCGATAGGAGAACTTGATGTTCTAGTACAAACAGAAGGATTCATTCTGTTAACTTGAATAACAGAATGGAATGAGTGCCTCCCTGGTTCCGAATATACGCTATTATCATCGTATTGTCGGACAGAATTTGCAGTGTGCATTTTGAATAACGTTCATCCAATGATGTAGCGCAAGCCAAATTGACATTATTTCTTTGATGTTTATGTGCTTGATTAGGAACTGCGGATCCCAAAGACCCCGGCACTACAAATCCGTTGGGCTCAATGTTGCGCCCCAACCTGTTTGACTGGCATCCGTCATAATTGTAACTCCCTGAGTTAACCACTGAATATCTGCCTAAGTCTGAATCTCTTGTTTCATTTGATTTGACAAGAGGATGTCCGTATCGAGTGAATGAATCTTCACCCTCCAATTCTGGGTCAGAAAGATTTGGAGAAGAAGAGTGCGTAGCCGCCCCATTGGAATAAAATCCGCAGCAGCTGCACACAAACCTATCATTCTAGTAATTGGAATGCCAGCATATTTATGATAGAATAATCAGGTTACTAATTGGTATTATTCTGGGAATTGAATATGTGCTAAACAAATGCTCAAGCTCAGAACTCTAATCATCTTGGAAGTGTGAATAATGAAATTAACTCAGGATAACGATTTTACATGAAGAGATTTTCCTGAAGTGCTTTCCGATGTTTTTTTTACAATAAATAAACATACAATAGAATCCTCGTACCGATTCGATTGTGAATGAAGGAATTAAGTCAGGATTCTACACGGTACACAGCGTGATTTTCTTGAAATGCATTTCGACTTTTGAGAAAAGTAAACGTACTATAGAAAACTCATACCAATTGATATCATACATACTTTTGAAGCTCGACATTACGTATGCTGTATTTGTAGATAGTACCAGATGGAATTTTTGCTGATTTGAATTCGGGTTGGAATTTTGGGAGGTAAATGAGACATCAGCATCAAGAAAGAAGCTCTAAAATCCAGATAGGTGGAATTTCCAACTATTCATGATTTGCCCTACAAATTTCCAACTGTAGAAAATTTTTATCAGGATTGGGGTGCCCCCCCCCCCCCCCCCCCCCCCTGCCGCCATGTCCCTGCTCCTGCTTCATTCAGACACTTTCTCATTTTCTTCTTTTTGATCTCCTTTAAATCTGTTTGTGTGTTGTTACCAAGTTGACTGTAAAACGCCGCCACATTTGCCAAAAATGTGAAATATATTTATAGTGTGGAAACAGCTTAACATAAGCTTTTAGCTTTTTGTTGAATCCACAAATATGTATTCTATGTAGTATTGTATAATAATGCAACTTGGAAATAAATAATGTTTAAACTAAACTAAACCTATCAGTCTCATGAATTCTCTCGCTGTAACTTTGTCTGAATGAAGACAATAGCGAGCATAACAACTGATTAATTTCGCTCTGGTTAACGGCAGACGAACGAGATTGTTGTGCATCGCGAAGCTCATCCCCAGGTGGGTGAATAACTTGGACGGCACCACATCCGACTTCTCCTGGTTTACTATGAAACCGAGACGTCGGAGCAATAGAAGCAGATTCTGCACATCGTTCTGAAGCATTAACTCATTGCCGTACCTCTGGAGAATGTCGTCCAGGTAGGCCGACTTTACCGCAGACGAATGAGCTCGGAAATGAGTCATTACCGAGTTCATTATTCGAGTGAAAGCCCAGGGTGCTAGATTCAGACCGAAGCACATTGCTCGGAACTGATACATGACTCCTAGGACGGCGAAACGAAGATACTTTCTGAATGCCGGATGTACTATGATGTGAAGTACGCATCCTTGAGATCTATGCTCATAGCATAGTCGTTCACCCGAATGCTCGCTCTGACTGATCGGATGGTCTCCATATAGAATTTTGGAGCCACAATCAGCTTGTTTATCCAGCTCAGATCTATGACTGGACAGAACAAGCAGTCTGGTTTCGGAACCAGAAAAAGATAGCTGTAGAAACCTGGAGATTCCTGGTTTTCTACGACCTCTATCGCGTTCTTCTCCAGAAGAGACTGGACCTCTGATAGAAGCGAGCCTCTTTCTGTTGAATTGACGGAAGCTGAGTCCATCTTGGACTTCGAGTTAACGGAGGTTTTCCTATGAAGGACAGATTTAGTCCTTCCAAAATCACTCCTCGAACCCAAGGGTCATCCGTAATCGACTCCCAATTGGTTGAGAAACGTGACGGTCTTCCGCGCACTGGAACACGATAGAGGTTTGTACCATCACCTCCTGGACCTGCGAGGCTTGCGGAAGGAGAAACCACGACCTCCACGGCCCGCACCTCGCCCCGTCGACCTAGGGGCATCTGACCGGTTGTCTCGGCCAGTATTACGGCCCCTACCTGAGTCGCTACCCTGACAGTCTCTAGTGTAAGACCTAGAGGATGCATAGGAACCTCTACAGGAACCTTCCTTGGACGTATTTGCCCCAAAAGTGCCTGTCCTACTCTTCTCCACTGAATCCGACTTTTTAGAAGCGGATTTGAAAAGCAGAGAGTCTGAAGCTTTCTTAGTTATCTGATCATAGATTGCGGAAAGCTTGCCGTCGAAGAGAAGCTCTCCGGAGACTGGAGCGACTCTGAGAGAGTTTTTCACCTTACTATCCACGCACGTGAATGTAGCCAGGGCCGCGTCACGTGTAACCAGCTCCAGATTTGCCACTGAAAGGGCGGAGTTATATGTGGAGAATGTTGTGGCCCTCGAAAGAACTCTTAAGGAGGATTGTACATCCTGGAATTCTTTTCCTTTGAGACGTAATGATAACGCTCTGGTAAGGTGAACTGCATATGATAATGCGTCAAAACTAACTGTTAGACGATATTGTCGTTTCCAACGTCTTGGTTGGAATTGACATAGACGACGATATAGACAATTATAGGACTTCAGCCTGGTCGTCTAGACTCAGAGGAACTCTCGGAATGCCCTGTGCTGCCGCTTCGAATTATTCATTGAATTGATGAAAGGCAGATGTAGAGCATTTACCGATAAGAAACCGGACCTGCCCGATTGGTAGCAAGTTTATATATAGCGTCATTCAATAGTTCAAATGTCCGTGAGGCTTTCTGGACTGTGTCGGAAACTCAGGGTGATGTCCCTAAACCAATTAAATAATTCTGTGTCCAGTGGCGCTATCAGTCTCTTATTCGGCAACGCAGCATTTTGGTCTGGAGGAACAAGGTCAGAAAGATAAAGCCAGATGAACTCTACAGCAATTTATGTTGTTCCGAAAGGGAAAATTCCAACTCCTCCGTATCCCTTTCGCCATCCTGTCGGACCACTTGTAATTTTTGGTCGTTCGTGCCTGCATCTGCAGCAGAACGTACTGGCCCAGCTTCCTCGGATAATACCTGATCCGACAGAGTTTCTGTCGGTTGCTGGGATGCTGCGATAATTTGTGCTATCTGTGATAGCACGTCCGTAACGGAGGCCTGTGAAGCTGCGGTCTTACAAGATTTAGCCGCTGGAAGCTCCTAGGACGTTGACTCCTGCATACTTCTTTATGCGAACGTCCGGAGTATGAAGGCCTCGTATCCTTGGCTACCGGATGGCATGACCTGGTCGAAGAATTCCTGGTCGGCGAGGTTGGCTGGATATGACTGGTCACGTAGCCAAGGTGCGGTCGTGTGTGCTGCCGTGAGGATGAGGAAGCCAATAGAGCAGTCTCTCCAGACTGTCTGTATAACAGAGCGTCCCGAGCGGTGGACGTATGCTCCGACTGAGGAACGTTCTGTACCACAACATCTGGGCCCAGATGTTGTTGTACGAGAGAGGGACCTCTCTCGTTCGCAACCTGGATGGACCTGGACGAGCTAGGAACCAGACTAATAGGCTTCCTCCATACCATTTATATAATATGCGAACGTCCCAACTGGAAAGGCCTAGTGGCCTTGGCTAGCAGATGGAGTGACCTGGTCAACGTGGATTCCCTGGTGGGCGAAGCAGGAGCTCCAAGGACGTTCATTCCTGCATTTATATAATATGCGAACATCCCCTGGAAATCTGTGGTCACATAGCCAAGGTGCGGTCGTGTGTGCTGACGTGAGGATGAGGAATCCAACAGAACAGCCGCGTCGGACTGTCTATGCGACGGAGCGTCCTGAGCAGGAGGAGTGGACATATGCTCCGACTAACCAACGAACATACAACAACATCGCGGTGCAGATGTTGTTGTAAGAGAGAGGGGGCCTCTCTCGCTCGCGGTCCGGATAGACCTGGACGAGCTTGCTACCATACTGACAGGCTTCCTCCGTACTATCCTCAGATCCGTCGTTGCTGGGTGTGCACATTCAATGTTTATAGCGCTCGCATCACCCAACTACTTCCCTTGACCGCAACAGATGAACCCGGCTGCCGAGCCATACGATGAATGGTCGCTACACCGGGCGGACTAGCGGACAATCAAAGCCTTCGATCCTACTAGGGACCTCTTCGGCAATTGTCGTATTTCCATGAGCACTTAGCCGCTAGCCCTAATACTGCAACGCCGGAGACACGCTTGTTGAAGACATCACAGAAACATCACCCTGTTCTTGTTCTTCTGAAAAAGAGACTGATAAACTAGAGTGACCTTGCGGAGAGAGGACCAGAATGGACCTCTCACCACTAACAATATACCGTGACACACGTCTCCAACGTTGTCAATCCAAATAGCACACACTGAGCAAGAATTAGTCCGAGTACATTAACATAAGAATAAGAGGAAGATTTCATCGCATTACAATTGAACAATATTTTTTCATCTTGAAAAAATATAAACAGTTATAATACACACACTAACCCTTGAAACAAAGATACATAATATAATATAATCCATTATAACATTTCAAAAAAATAATTTCCAAACAAAAATTTTTGAAAAATTTTCAGAAGAGCCCAAGTTCCCAATGTGAACAATGAGCCCAAATGGATCCCAAAAAAGCCTAAGTCTGGACAAAATTTTGAAAACATTTTTAAAAATTAATGCAACACTTCCAGACAATATTAATGTATCTGGCTATGAGCAGAACTAATAGAAGACAAGTAATCACCATCAGAAGTAACTGTTGTCAAAATAAGCAAAAGTGAACAGAAACCAGAAACATGACTCCAGGCACTGAAACCATGGCCCAAAATCAGTAACCAATTTAAACACCATCCGATGTAGAACAGAGGCTTCCAGAGAAGAAACTGCAGTACATCAGATGGTAGATGCAGAAAACAACGCCTAAACACCCAAGGGTGAGGACGTAAACATGAGGAAAAAACAGAATAATCATTCTGTTACCAAGCCAAAACTCCAAAGAAATTTTAGTAAGAAAAAATTCCAAAATTATGCCAAAAGCATGGGAGAAGAGCAAGGGGGTTATTAAGGAAAGGGAGAGAGGAAACACTGAACAAACAGTGGTAAGTTCATAGCCAGAATGACAAAATAAGGCTAATGCCTCGAAATTAGGGAACATGAAATAATTTCGTAAAAAAATTACAAGTTACATCCCTAAACACATTCTGCCACTGTTTCTTCCTCTCATCCTTTATTTCATCCTTAAATCAACCATTTCTTTCAAAATTATGTGTCTGGCATCATTTAAACTGAGATTTACAAGCACAAATATCAGTGACATGTTACTTATTTTAGGGCCAAACAAAGAATGATAATTGCGTCAATTTGGAGACCTCCTTGACACTGCACATGCACAGTGGAGTAAAAGTATGGAGGACCATATAGGACATGTAATTTTCGGTTTTTGATGCAAATTTGGGGGATTGGGGGGTAAAATTTGTATTTGGCCCTAAATATTTAAGAGTTAGCACCAGCTAAGTCTGGGTCATTGGTACAGTATAAAAATATTTGGTGCTTAGCAAACTCTGAGTAGTATACATTGAGTAAACATGTTTTAGGCTTCAGTAAAGTGAGATGGATTCATCACACATTCATTGCATAATTCTACTGATGCTCATTCAAAGACTTCCCATGGCTGTATATACAGCGGATAATTAAACTATTGATATGCTCACTTATTGGACCTACGGCTATACTAATACAAAACCCACATGTGCATGGCAGACACTGAATTTTTAAGTGATGACAGCTTGCATTTGGCATCTCCTAACATTATACTTTGTGATCATGTGTAAAACATTGATTGATGGTGGCTTGTGGATTCGTGGGCCAAGTTGATCCACAAATTTAACCCCCAACGAAATGGTCATTTTGCATCAAACAATGAAAATTGATACCAACGAAATTAAAACCATTTACAGTACCAGGGGGCGTGGTGGCTCAGTTGGTAGAGGTGCAGGCTGCAAGCCGAGAGGTCCTCGGTTCGAATCCCACCTGCGGCAACCGCGTTGTGTCCTTGGGCAAGACACTTCACCCCGATTGCCTACATGGGGGCACGATGACGCTGTGTACTGCGGCGTACTGCACGTCGATGGTGCGCATGTCTTCAACCAATCTAACCCTGCCTGTGCTGCGGTGCAGAGTTCAGAGTTACGATGTTGGAGAGCTGACAGCTGCTCGTCGTTGCTCGGTGGTTCTCTCCGGCTTCCTCCACCCGTAAAACTGTCACGGTCACGATTAGCCATTGTGCATAAGTATGTGACCTTAAACACCAATAAATAAATAAATAAATTTACAGTACCTGGCTATGCACATGATGACCTTCTCAATGGTGTAATACAGCTTCATATACCTTCACTGAAATATACATGTATTACATATATCTGACATACATGTAGTAATCGTACACCAAAATACTGAGGCCTATAATCCCAGTGACATGACAAGTAGTGTCTGGGATGACAGTCACCTTAGAGCGGGTATCTGCCACAATGACAGGTAACCAAAAATGTATTATTTGCAGGCTTGCTTATCAGGATAGTGGGATACATAACAACAGTTCTGAGCAATATAAATCATGAGCTGAGCTAAAAGGAGTTCTTACAATGGAGCCGAGCTAACCAGAAATGCTTACAACTAGAAAATAATGGGTCTTTCGAATAATGAGTAAAATCAACCAATTTTCATAGTTTAAATAAACTAAATATAAACCAATGACAACCATATATACAAAAGGGTTAACGAAAGTTAGTTTGAAAAACTACTAGAGTGATGTCACACATGCAGCCTGACTGTCCCAGCAATGGCAATGCTTAGACGCAAAATAGTCGGAGCCATTTTTTGTTAACTCTTTACCTAATGAATCTGCCATATCTGTACTCGTGATATACAAAATTTGCTATTCAAATTTTGGAACAAACTTGATGAGATTGTTCCAATAAGGACTAATAAGCCATGGTTAGAAGTAAAAAATAAAAAAATCTGATGTTTCAGAAAAATAATTTGTACTATTGGCTTCAACTTGTGTTAGGTAAAGGATTAAAGATGCAGTACATAAAGCAATGTTGGGCTATAGGAGTCAATTTTCTTTTTTGCATGTAATAACTCCCATTCCTTCAAAATGCATTTTGGGAATAATGGCCTAAGTGACACGTGTGTGTGTGTGTGTGTGTGTGTGTGTGTGTGTGTGTGTGTGTGTGTGTGTGTGTGTGTGTGTGTGTGTGTGTGTGTGTGTGTGTGTGTGTGTGTGTGTGTGTGCGTTTGTCTTACCAACTTGACGAGGTAACTAGACAAAAGAGTTTGCGTGTTTCGCCTTACCGAGGTACAAAAGACAAAAGAAACCCTTTACCTCGGTTGTTTTCCCAGAACTGTACCGGCAAAACGAGGTTGAAACCGTTAGTCCACACAAAGGACAGACAATGGGGTACCTCGGTATGTAGGGAAAACAAGACTCTGTGTGTGTGTGTGTGTGTGTGTGTGTGGGTTTGTCTTACCAACTTGACGAGGTAACTAGACAAAAGAGTTTGCGTGTTTCGCCTTACCGAGGTACAAAAGACAAAAGAAACCCTTTACCTCGGTTGTTTTCCCAGAACTGTACCGGCAAAACGAGGTAGAAACCGTTAGTCCACACAAAGGACAAACAATGGGGTACCTCGGTATGTAGGGAAGACAAGACTGTGTGTGTGTGTGTGTGCATGTGTGTGTGTGTTTGTCTTACCAACTTGACGAGGTAACTAGACAAAAGAGTTTGCGTGTTTCGCCTTACCGAGGTACAAAAGACAAAAGAAACCCTTTACCTCGGTTGTTTTCCCAGAACTGTACCGGCAAAACGAGGTTGAAACCATTAGTCCACACAAAGGACAGACAATGGGGTACCTCGGTATGTAGGGAAAACAAGACTGTGTGTGTGTGTGTGTGTGCATGTGTGTGTGTGTGTGTGTGTGTTGGGGGGAGAGAGCAGTGGGGAGAGGGGGGGGGGGGGCTGAGGGAGGGAGTTGTGGAACCTATATTCAAACCTGGCCTGTATTACTAGCTGGAAAATACACATATCAACTTTGGTTGAAATCGAATAATCCAAACTGGAGTTATTGGTCGGAAACCAATTGTTTACAGACAGATGGATGGACCGACAGATGGATGGATGGACGAAAGTCATGATTATAGCCCTGACTATAAACAGTCAGGCTAAAAATGCATTTTGTACCAAAGAAAAAATATTGCATGAATGACCCTGGGTGAGGAGGAGGAGGAGGTGGGGGTGGGGTGGGGGGGGGGGGGGTGGAGAGTGGGGATGTGTTAGGGGAGTCCATTTTTTTTCCACATGTGGTCAGTCTAAATCCTTCAGAATGCATTTTGAGCAAAGAGAAAAAAAATGCCTAACTGGCACCCTGGGGGTGGGGGAGTGGGGGAGTGAGGTAGGGGGTGGAGTGGAGTGGGGGGTGGTGCATTTTGACGAAAGAGAAAAAAAGTGCCCAATTGCCCCCTCCCCCGCCCCAATATAAAGGGGTGGCTGGAGTAAAAAAAATAGTCCAAAACCTGCACACAAAAGTCCAAAATTAAACTAAATAATGAGCTAAAGGGTTAAATAATATAACAATAGCCCCCAAAAAGCATGCTAACATAAAATAGGAACCATGGCAATATGCTACAAGGTAAGTCTCCACTTTAAAGAAAAGAAAGACAAACCTCAAAACCTGCACATAAAAGTCAAAAAAGTATCACATTTGTTTCAAAGGGTTAAAATTTAGAAAAATACCCTGAAATGTTAAGGTAACTACCATGGCAATATGCCAGTAAGGTAAAACTCCACTCGAAGACAAAAGTTCAAAACCTGTACACAGAAGTCAAAAACCTGCACAGAAAAGTCAAAAACCTGTACACAAAAAGTCCAAAATTCAAGTAACTAAGCATGGAAAGGGTTGAATAAAATATTACTATCCCTGAAAAGCATGCTGACATAAAAATGAAAGTGTCAATGACACTGTAGCTCAACTTGTCAAGACAAAGACATGTACATGTATAGTATGTGACACAGCAATGACAAACATCTAGGTAATGACCTGATAACAACGGTACATACAAAGTATTGTAACAGTCTGTACATAAATACTGACCGTTGCCTGTAACAAATGTATAGGTAAAGTATTGTAAAGGTGGGCTACAGTCAGATGCTAAACTAGAAAAGAAATCTTTTGAGTCCCATAGTGGGTCTGACTCAACCCCAAAATATTTGTTCTCATAGCACAGTGATAACAAAGGCACCCCAAAACACACTCGTTCCTGTCCCAATGTGAAAACAAAGGTACCCAAGAAGTTTTGTGAAGATCATGCAGTTCATAAATACGAGCTGTATAGAACTTGTGACAAAAAACTGACTGGACCAAATTTTGGTACAAAATGGCCACTGGCAGCCATCTTGAATTTTGGACCGCACCCAGAAACACTCATTCTCGTCCCAAGGTGATAACAAAGGTACCCAAGAAGTTTTGTGAAGATCGGTTCATAAATACAGCCTCTACCCTGAGCCGTATTGACATGTGTGCTTACATTGTGTAAGTAGCACTGAATAAATCAAAGTTCATCTAATTTGCATAATTTCTGCACGAAAAAAAAAAAAAATTACAATATGTGATGTATTCCATGTTACTAAACATTCATATAAACATTTATTCAAATCAAAACTTTCATACAGAAGTTCTGTACAAAAGACTGATTGCACTAATTTTGGTACAAAATGGCTGCTGGTAGCCTTCTTGAATTTCGGACCACACCCAAAAACACTCGCTCTCATCCCACGGTGATAACAAAGGTACCCAAGAAGTTTCGTAAAGATTGGTTCATAAATATGGCCTCTAGTCTGAGCCGTATAGAAGTTGTGTACAAAAAACTGATTAGACGTAATTTCGGTACAAAATGGCCACTGGCAGCCATCTTGAATTTTAGACCGCACCCAGAAACACTCGTTCTCGTCCCAAGGTGATAACAAAGGTACCCAAGACATTTCGTGAAGATCAGTTCATAAATACAGACTCTAGCCCGAGCCGTATTGCCATGTGTACTTACTGTGTGTAAGTCGCAATGAAAAAATCAAAGTTCATCTAATTTGCATAATTTCTGCACGAGAAAAAATCCCGTATTATATGTGATGTATCCCATGGTACTAAAGATTCACACAAAAAATTATTCAAATCAGCGCTTTCATATGGAAGTTCTGTGCAAAAATCTGATTGCCCCTAAATTTGTACAAAATGGCTGCCATCGGCCATCTTGGAATTTCGGACCGGACCCCCAAAACACTTGTTCTCGTCCCACGGTGATACCAAAGGTACCCAAGAAGTTTCGTAAAGATCGGTTCATAAATACGGCCTCTAGCCCGAGCCGTATTGGCATTTGCACTTACAGTGCTGAAAGTACACACCAAAAACCATCAAAATTAGTCTAATTTGCACAATTTACGCACGAGAAAAAAAACCCGTATTATATGTGATGTATCCCATGGTACTAAACATTCATACAAAAAATTATTCAAATCAGAGCTTTCATATGGAAGTTCTGTACACAAAACAGATTTCTGCATCGTCGGTACAAAATGGCAGCTGGCGGCCATCTTGAATTTCGGACCGTACCCAAAACACACTCGTTCTCGTCCCACGGTCATAACAAAGGTACTCAAGAAGTTTCGTAAAGATCAGTTCATAAATACGGCCTCTAGCCCGAGCCGTATCCAATTGTTGACGTACGGACAGACGGACGACGGGCCATGACAAATGCTCAAATTTGGCTTCGCCAAAGTTGAGCTAAAAAATCAAAATCTGCACACCAAAAGTTCAAAATATGAATGAATCCGGACGCTGACATGAGGGCTATGCCATAGGCTCACACAACTATCATTGGTGAGCCAAAAAAAGGTTTCGCATGTTACGATGTAGTGACTGTAAATAGTTCAAAATGCATATTGGAGAAAAGAGAAAAAAATGCCCTAATTAGGGTGGGGCAGGGGGGGGGGAGTGGTGGTGGTGGTGGTGTTTGTCTGGGTTTTTAACCACAAACTTTAACCAAAACTCTAAAACAACATTTTTGATGAAAGAAAAAAAAAAAGTACCTAATCCCACCCCCCCCCCCCCCCACCCCCGAAAAGCATTGCGAAAACGGTTAAATTAATGCCAATATTATTTGAAACCACTGTGCACAGCTTCAGTAGACCTTGCCCGAAATGAAAAAAAGAAATGACGTAACAGAGTGTTTGGAGAATGAAAGGTAGAACTTTGAAAAGCAGAACTTTAATCCGACATTTTAAGCTGGGAATACTAAGTAAAAATTGATTGGCAAAAAAGGGTTAAATATTTCCTAAAACCGATAAAAGAAATCATTGATGTAATGGAATCATCAAGTTGTATTGGACCATTGCAAGAATCAGAGTAAGACAAATTTGTGGCAAAGTCTAATTTAAAATACAAAGAAAGTCAGTCTGAAAACATGTTTAAAAGGGGGTTAAAATCATGCCGATTTTAATGAAAATCACTGTAGAAATGTTCAGTAGATAGCAGACATTGTCCCAAATAAGAAACAGTGACATTCCACCAAACTGTTTGAAGAATTAAAGGTGTAATTTTAAAACACCACCCCCCCCCCCCCCCCCCCAAAAACAAAAAACAAATTAACCAAAAACTTTAACCTGGAAGTTGTAAGTTAAATTGGCCATACACAAAAGGGTTAAATATTTCCCAAAATAACATGAAACATAACAAAAATAAAAACAAAATGAGAATGATGCAATCAATAGTGATATCAGTTTAAAAGAAAATGAAAGTGTCAATGACACTGTAGCTCAACTTGTTAAGACATGTACATGTGTAGTATGTGACACAGCAATGACAAACATCTAGGTAATGACCTGATAACAAAGGTACATATGAAGTATTGTAACGGTCTGTACATAAATACTGACTGCAGCCTGTAACAAATGTATAGGTAAAGTATTGTACAGGTGGGGACAGTCAGATGCTAAACTTAGAAAAGAAATCTTTGAGTCCCACAGTGGGTCTGACTGAACCCATAAATATTTGTTCTCATAGAACAGCGATAACAAGGCACCCCAAAACACACTCGTTCCTGTCCTAAGGTGAAAACAAAGGTACCCAAGAAGTTTCGTGAAGATCAGTTCATAAATACAAGCTTTATAGAAGTTGTGACAAAACAACTGATTGGACCTAATTTTGGTACAAAATGGCCACTGGCAGCCATCTTGAATTTTGGACTGCACTCAGAAACACTCGTTCTCGTCCCAAGGTAATAACAAAGATACCCAAGAAGTTTTGTGAAGATCAGTTCATAAATACAGCCTCTAGCCCGAGCTGTATTGACATGTGCACTTACAGTGTATAAGTAGCACTGAAAAAATCAAAGTTCATCTAATTTGCATAATTTCTGCACGAGAAAAAAACCCGTACTATATGTGATGTATTCCATGTTACTAAACATTCATACAAAAATTTATTCAAATGAGAACTTTCATACAGAAGTTTTGTACAAAAGACTGATTGCACTAATTTTGGTACAAAATGGCTGCTGGTGGCCATCTTGAATTTGGACCACACCCCAAAACACTCGTTCTCATCCCATGGTGATAACAAAGGTACCCAAGAAGTTTCGTAAAGATCGGTTCATAAGTATGGCCTCTAGCCTGAGCCGTATTGAAGTTGTGTACAAAAAACTGATTAGTCGTAATTCCGGTACAAAATGGCCACTGGCAGCCATCTTGAAGTTTGAGACCGCACCCCGAAACACTCGTCTCGTCCCAAGGTGATAACAAAGGTACCCAAGACGTTTCATGAAGATCGGTTCATAAATACAGACTCTCTAGCCCGAGCCGCACTGACATGTGTACTTACTGTGTGTAAGTAGCACTGAAAAAATCAAAGTTCATCTAATTTGCATAATTTCTGCACGAGAAAAAACCCTATATTATATGTGATGTATCCCATGGTACTAAACATTCACACAAAAAATTATTCAAATCAGCGCTTTCATATGGAAGTTCTGTGCAAAAATCTGATTGCCCCTAATTTTGTACAAAATGGCTGCCATCAGCCATCTTGAATTTCGGGACCGGACCCCAAAACACTCGTTCTCGTCCCCACGGTGATATCAAAGGTAACCAAGAAGTTTCGTAAAGATCGGTTCATAAATACAGCCTCTAGCCCAAGCCGCATTGGCATTTGCACTTATAGTGCTGAAAGTAACACCCAGAAAAACATCAAAATTAGTCTAATTTGCATAATTTACGCACGAGAAAAAAAGCCGTATTATATGTGATGTATCCCATGGTACGAAACATTCACACACAAAAATTATTCAAATTGGCACTTTCCTATGGAAGTTCTACGCAAAAATCTGATTGCAACTAATTTTGTACAAAATGGCTGCCAGCGGCCAACTTGAATTTCGGATCGGACCCCAAAACACTCATTCTCGTCCCACAGTCATAACAAAGGTACCCAAGAAAGTTTCGTAAAGATCGGTTCATAAATGTGGCCTCTAGCCCGAGCCGTATTGAATTACTGACGGACAGAAGCCCAGATGGACAGACGTCCAGACGGACGACTGGCCATGGCATAAGCTCAAATTTGGCTTCGCCAAAGTTGAGCTACAAACCAAAAAAACTTAAAGGTTGACTAAAAAAACTTTAAACACAAACTTTAACCAAAACTCCAATTGTTAACAGACAGACAGAAGAAAGTCATGACTAAACAGGAAAAAAAGACAAAAAAACACTTGAACCTTCAGTAAAAAACTTTAACCACAAACTTTAACCAAAACTCAAAATGTTAGCAGATGGACAGACGGACGGACAGACCAAAGTCATGACTATAGCCCTTGTTACAACCAGTAGTGTATACATTTACCAGTAATGTCGAAATCGACCAGTAATGTCGAAAAAATTAACCAGTAATGTCGAAATCAACCAGTAATGTCGAAAAAATCGATCAGTAATGTAATGAAAGTGTCAATGACACTGTAGCTCAACTTGACAAACTTGAACTTGGTAAGTTATAAATGAAATGGCAAAATTGAAGATCATTGGTACCAATGTCATTTTTTTTGCCAGTGGCGACATTTTTTGACAGAAACCGAAGAAAATCGATAGCTCCCATCTAGAGGCCTCCCCAAACAAGCATGCCAGGTTTCAAAGCAATCCGATCATAAATGTGCCCTGTAGGGTGTACAAAAGGGAAATATTGTGGTCTGACTAGACTAAATTCTAAGAACGTTGGCCGTGGCAACATTTTTTGACGGAAATGGAAGAAAATCGATAGCTCCCATCTAGAGGTCACCGTAAATAAGCATACCAGGTTTCAAAGCAATCTAATCATAAATGTGTCCTGTAGGGTGAGCCAAAGGGAAATATTGTGGTCTGACTAAACTAAGTTCTAAGAATGTTGGCTGCGGCAACATTTTTGGATGGAAATTGCAGAAAATCGATAGCTCCCACCTAGAGGTCTCCCCAAACAAGCATACCAGGTTTCAAAGCAATCAAATCATAAATGTGCCCTGTAGGGTGTGCCAAAGGGGAAATATTGTGGTCTGACTAAACTGAGTTCTAAAAACGTTGGCCACGGCAACATTTTTTGACGGAAATTGAAGAAAATCGATAACTCCCATCTAGAGGTCACCCCAAACAAGCATGCCAGGTTTCAAAGCAATCTGATCATAAATGTACCCTGTAGGGTGTGCCAAAGGGAAATATTGAGTCTTCTGACTAAACTAAGTTCTAAGAACGTTGGCCGCGGCAACATTTTTTGACAGAAATTGAAGAAAATTGATAGCTCCCATCTAGAGGTCTCCCCAAACAAGCATACCAGGTTTCAAAGCAATCCGATCATAAATGGGCCCTGTAGGGTGTGCCAAAGGGAAATATTGAGGTCTGACTAAACTAAGTTCTACGAACGTTGGCCGTGGCAACATTTTTTGCCGGAAATTGAAGATAATCGATAGCTCCCATCTAGAGGTGACCCTAAATAAGCATACCAGGTTTCAAAGCAATCAAATCATAAATGTGCCCTGTAGGGTGTGCCAAAGGGAAATATTGTGGTTTGACTAAACTAAGTTCTAAGAACGTTGGCCGCGGCAACATTTTTTAACGGAAATTGAAGAAAATCGATAGCTCCCATCTAGAGGTCACCCCAAACAAGCATACCAAGTTTCAAAGTAATCTGATCATAAATGCGACCTGTGACGTGTGCCAAAGGAAATTGTGGACGTACGTACTAACGTACTAACGTACGTACGTACTAATGAACGTACGTCGACGGACGAGAAGTGATGGCAATAGCTCAGCTTGACTTTGTCAAGTTGAGCTAAAAATCCGTAATGTCGAAAAATTAACCAGTAGTGTCAAAAAGTGACGACCAAAATGACGATTTTTCGCAAAAATTTCAATATTTTTTCGGGTTGCTCTAATTGTACTTTTGCCTATATTTATCGACTTTTAACCATTTTGGCGCAAGTTTAAACACATTTACCCCAGTAAATATGGAATTTTATGTTAACAATTATTTCCCTCTTTCATGTGCACAACATATCCCATCCTATTTGCTCTCTCTCTCTCCCCTCTCTCTCTCTTTCTCTCTCTCCTCTTTCTCTCTATCTCCCCTCTCTTTCTATCCCATGTCCCTCTGCCTTTGCCCCCCTCTCTCTCTCTCTATCTCTCTCCATCATCCTCTCTCTCTATCCCCCTCTCCATCTGTCTTTGCCCAGCCCTCTTTCCCCATCCCCCCTCTCTCTCTCTCTCTCTCTCTCTCTCTCCATCATCCTCTCTCTATCCCCCTCTCCATCTGTCTTTGCCCAGCTCTCTTTCCCCATCCCTCTCTCTCTCTCTCTCTGCCTTTGCCCTATCTATCTATCTATCTGTCTGTCTGTCTGTCTGTCTGTCTGTCTGTCTGTCTGTCTGTCTGTCTGTCTGTCTGTCTGTCTGTCTGTCTGTCTGTCTGTCTGTCCCCTGTCCCTCTGCCTTTGCCCCTACCTCTATCTCTCCTTCTCTCTCTCCCCTTCTTTCTCTCTCTATCGCTCTCTCCCTATCCCCTTTTCCCTCTGTCTTTGTCCAACTCTCTCTCTGTCTCTCCCCCTCTCTCTCTCTCTCTCTGTCTCTCCCTCTCTCTCTCTCTCTCTCCCTCCTTCCCCCTCTCTATCTCTGGATAGATAATGAATTGATATGACGCTGAAATATTTAGTCTAGTATTTAGCGCTCGCACAGACAGACATACAGTCACACATGTAGGCTGGCAAGTGTGGAGGCAGGCAGGTTAGCAGCATCCAGACAGATGGACAGAAATCCAGACAGACAGAGAGCAATGTGGCGTGTGAAAAATAACCACTAGACGTGGATAGACAACTGAATGACGGAAAGACAGGCAGACCTACATAAGGAAAGATTGATTGGTTGGTTGATTGATTGATTGATTTCGTTTACGACACTTAGTTTAAAGCACGTGCACCATACACGTGTCATTTCGGCATGTGGCTTGGCACACGAAGTCAACGTGCACCTGGGATAAAGAGTCATTCCCAAGGACACAACTTAACTGACCTCGTCGGGTATGGAACCCGGATATTCATCAAATTGAATTGCGAGGCAATTTCTCGATTGAGCTAATAGTGCTCCCTACGTACATGCGGGTACATGCGGGTGACGCAGACTGACTGATTGATGGATGTAGGTAAAATGACAGGTAGCAAATTGGTAGAACTAGATGATAGACATGTAGCAAATATCGGGTAGTGACTGACATTATAATAGTCAGTCATTAAAGCACACGACCAGGGGTGTTATCGGGGGGGGGGGGGGGGGGGGGTGGGGGGGGGGGGGCTATACCCCCCTCCCCCGTCGGCAAGTGTTAATGCTCCTCATTTTGGTCGTCACTTTTTGACACTACAGGTTAATTTTTCGACATTACAGATTTTTACATTACTGGTCGATTTTTTTCGACATTACTGGTTAATTTTTTCGACATTACTGGTCGATTTCGACATTACTGGTAAATTTATACACTACTGGTTGTAACAGCCCTCACTGTAAACAGTCAGGCTGATAAAATGACAAATGTGAATGAATGACATTTGTGCATAGCTACCAATATAGTAGTCTGGTACTAGTGCTGTCTTAGTTCCCATGATACAGCACAAATTTACAGTGACAGTTGTGAAATATTACTCTCTCCTCGAACCATGTCCCCCCTCCCATACACACTTAACCCTTCTGCTGGTGATAAACATTTGGAAAGTCTGTACAACATATTTTTAGAGGCTGAAGTTAATATCATAACTTCCAGTTTCTTATAATTTACTTTGAGACTGCAGCACTCATGGTCCATTGAGTTATTTTTCTATTTGACTATCTTGTCCTGGCTCCTCCACTATATTTTTCATTGTATGTCATTCAGTACTCTAATGTAGACTTCCTAAATGTGTGGCTGAAATTTTATCTGTCTCCTGTCTGTCTGTCTCTTCAACAGACAAGTTGTTTTCTTTGTTTTTCATTTACCCGTGTCTGTATTTTCAACAATTGGCAGCTGACTATCTATCCCTCCCCCCCCCCCCCCCCCCAAAAAAAAAAAAAACACACACGCACAAACACCACTATATTCTTGTTGCAAATCCCAGATTCATCCTCTTTGGAAACATATTTTCTACAATTTCACTCTTCTGGTCAGAATGGGTGTCTGTGGGAATTGAAACAAAAGTTGTGAAAGTGCACTGATGGGTACTTGCAGCACAAGCATAGCACCATAGAATCAATATTTGATGGTTTTGATGGTTTTAGGCATTTGACATTGTTATGAGTTACCACAGAAGCAGGTACTGGTCTTTCCTTTGGAAAAAAGCACTGTTTTATGTTTTGTCAGTGCCATACCAATGACTCTAGGTGCTTTAACTGAGAAAACTGATGCTTTCTTTCACAAAAATTGCAAAATATTCATCAAACACAAGGTGAAATATCTTCAGAAGCCAGAATGTGATTTAAAAATCTATCCCAAATGGGAATTTAATATCACAGGGGGTTTGTTTTGGGTCAATATCAATTAATTTCTGAATTATGTCATAGATTTTGATGAAAAGGGGCGTACCGGAGGGTCCTATTCAGGGCTATATTTTAGGTAGAAGAAAACTTTACATCAGCTCTTAGGATAAAATGGCAGAGTCCTTTTATATTGATGAAATATATAGCTGCAGCCCCAATTTTTTAAACAAAATTGACATTCATGTTGTTTTGTGGGGGTTGGGGCACTGTTTTGCTTGCAGTATGGTTAAATGAGAGATTTTTTCCAAAAATATTGCGTGCTGATGCAGATTTTAGTTTTATTTTGGGATCAGGGTAGTTTTTAAGGAAAGCTATAAATTCTCATCCCTCTCGGCTAATTTATTAGGTAATGGGCGAGAAAAATCTTTTGGAGGCAATACCAGTTTTTAAGCTTATTTGACACAGTTTGGACACTTTTCCTTAAAAGAGCAAATTTCCCATGTTTTTGACTCAGTAGAAGCCAAAAGTTGGATTTTAATGCAGAAATGATTCTTTTATCTCATGAAAGTGGTAAAATGTCTCTTTGGCAGGGTTGTGGATGGTTAAAGGTATCACTGAACTAAATATTTGAATTAGAAATACCCACCTTGAAATGTTGCAAGTTGCACTTGGAAGTGAAATAAACAGCCTTGGGAAAATAAATTGTTTCAATAAACATTTGTAGCATTTTACTGACATCTTGCATTATTGATGAATATTCCAAATAAAAAAGAGGGTGATTTGATGACTTGGACTTAAAAACATACAATTTACATTTGGTGTATTTTTGTAGGGAATTCCCTGAAAAATATGTGCATGTGACCGGTACTTCCCTTGCTGTCAATTTTTCTCTCTTATTTGTTGCATGACCCTTTGTTTTAGGGTCAGAAAAAGTTGTCTGAAGGGCTATACTTGACAAAGATATTTGAATGCCAAAATTAAAGTGATGCGATCATATTTTTTTTTGCCTGAACGTTATAATGGTCGCCTATGGGAAAATATTTAGTTCCATGATACCTACAGTAAACACAACATTTTTATTCAAATAATTTGTCATATCTTAAATGATAACTGACTGGTCAGCTCTACATGATGAGAAAACAAAATAAACAAAACTTCTGTGCTTTCCAAACACCTGGCATCAATCAGTATTTCTGATGAGTAACTCGAGAGTAACAAATGTATTAACATAATTACAGCTGCGCTTGTTCACAGTACAAATCAAAAGAAGTGTAGGATAACCACTATAAACTATATATCTTTCTCTTCATACACTGATAAGACCAGAAGCTGACATTTTCTGGAAAGCTATCAGTGATGATGTCAGATTCTGATCTTGTCCGTGCAGGAGCAGCAGTTTACTTAGTTTACTGCGGTTATGCTACAACTTATTTTGACTTGTCCTGTATACACAATATTTTGGGCGTTTTTTCCCCAGTTCTCAGTGGAGAAAACTGGAACCAACCCTAACCAGATTCTCAAACAAGAGGCCCCACGTGGCCTTAATCGCTCACCTGACAAAGTGACTCTAAGAAGTATTTTAGGTCACCTTCACCATGTCATGCCTCATCAACATTAACTGGTTGAGTGATAGATTTTGTTTGAAGTTCAACATTTGTTACCTAAAATTAGTTTTATTTAAAATCATTGGTGTGTGGCCAATCTCCAATGATTTTTAATAAAGCAAATTTATCTCTGCAGACAAACTGGTTTAGCATGAAGCACAAACAAGGAATGTGAAGAGATAGCCTTGGGCATCTCTCCCCAACTGTGGATATCTTCCATGTGCTACATGTACATATTTGCATGCAAGAAAACAAAAATTTTCACAAATTTTCCAAAATATTAGTTTTTTTTTATCATCATTGGAACAAGCTCAAACAGCTTATTCCAATAGGGGTATGGGAAGATCAGGTATATTTTTGAGACAGAAATGTGAATATATAAATAATAGTGTTTTTCTGTGAATGATGCTGGAGAATTTTGCGTAAAGATATGGTAAATGGTTTGTTCTAGATACAGAATGATGCAAAAGTATTTAAATTTGATTAGGCAAGTTGTTCCTATAATGCATTTAAAAATTGAAGTAACTATTTTTTTGCTGCCGAACTTTTAGATGTGTGTGTCTGTGTTTGTGTGTGTGTGTGTGTGTGTGTGTGTGTGTGGGGGGGGGGGGGGGGGGGGGGGGGGGGGGGGGGGGGTAAGAGTGTTCTTGCAAACAAAATTCCTGAATAAATGGAAAATTTTATTTTTTGTGTGAAAGACATAGTGCGTGAATGTTGATTGGAACAAGCTTAGAGAGCTCATTTTAATGTGAAGTCATAAAGCTGTGTTTTACGTACGAAATTCTGGAATAACTAAAAAATTGCTTTTTTGACTCAAAAAGCATGGTGTGCGACCTCTCATTGGAATGAGCTCAAAAAGCTCATTCCAATGGGGTATTTACAAGCGATAAGTACATGTATGTTTAAGAGACAAAAATTAAAATTTGAATAGCGATTTTTGCGAAGAATGCTGACAAGTTTTGGCAGTTATGCTGGTAAAAAGGTAAGATATGCAAAGTGGTTGTTTTTTAGAGGCGACATTTAATTAAGGGGAATTAACCCTTGATTACTGAGGTAACTTCTAAAAGTACTGAAATTTCATGAAGCAATGTGAATAACAGACAACAGTTGCCTAAAAATTTCATGAATAACTAAAATTGTTATTCTTTTGTCTCGAAAACATGGCATATGACCTTTGTTGGAATGAGCTGAATGCGTGTGTTCCAATGAGGGGTCATAAAATTTGAACGGAGATTTGTGTGAATAATGCATTAGTACTGCTAAATTTGGGTAAACGGTTCACCCTGGATACCACCCCTTCTATAGTAGATCTTTTCTGCAAATTTTGTCTAAGATTCTATCAACTTTACAAATAAATACGTTCATGAATCACAATCAGATCCACCCCACAATGTTGCATACCAAATATCAAAAGATTCTGCCTGCTGGATCTGGAGAAGAAGATTTTTTAAGAAATATGCCTGAAATGCACTAAGTTAAAATTTGGGCTCCTATACGGAGCCCAAATATAAACCCAGGGGGCCGATTTGAACAAACTTGAATCAGATCCACCCCACAATGTTGCTTACCAAATATGAAAAGTTTCTGAAGCTGGATCTGGAGAAGAAGATTTTTTAAGAAATTTGCCTGAAATGCACTAAGTTCGAATTCAAGCTTCTATAGTGAGCCCAAATATGAAACTAGGAAGCCGATTTGAACAAACTTGAATCAGATCCACCCCACAATGTTGCATACCAAATATCAAAAGATTCTGCCTGCTGGATCTGGAGAAGAAGATTTTTTAATAAATTTGCCCGAAATGCACTAAGTGCGAATTCAGGCTTCTATATTAAGCCCAAATATGAATCCAGGGGGCCGATTTGAACAAACTTGAATCAGATCCACCCCGCAATGTTGCATACCAAATATCAAAAGATTCTGCCTGCTGGATCTGGAGAAGAAGATTTTTTAAGAAATTTGCCCGAAATGCACTAAGTTTGAATTCGAGCTTCTATAGTGAGCCCAAATATGAATCCAGGGGGCCGATTTGAACAAACTTGAATCAGATCCACCCCGCAATGTTGCATACCAAATATCAAAAGATTCTGCCTGCTGGATCTGGAGAAGATGATTTTTTAAGAAATTTGCCTGAAATGCACTAAGTTCGAATTCGAGCTTCTATAGTAAGCCCAAATATGAATCTAAGGAGCCGATTTGAACAAATTTGCATCAGATCCATCCCACAATGTTGCATACCAAATATCAAAAGATTCTGCCTGCTGGATCTGGAGAAGAAAATTTTTTAAGAAATTTGCCTGAAATGCACTAAGTTCGAATTCGAGCTTCTATAGTGACCCCAAATATGAATCTAGGAAGCCGATTTGAACAAACTTGAATCAGATCCATCCCACAATGTTGCATACCAAATATCAAAAGATTCTGCCTGCTGGATCTGGAGAAGATTTTTTAATAAATTTGCTTGAAATGCACTAAGTTCAAATTTGGGCTCCTATACTGAGCCCAAATATAAACCCAGGGGGCCGATTTGAACAAACTTGAATCAGATCCACCCAGCAATGTTGCTTACCAAATATGAAAAGATTCTGCCTGCTGGATCTGGAGAAGAAGATTTTTTAAGAAATTTGCATGAAATGCACTAAGTTCAAATTCGAGCTTCTATAGTGAGCCCAAATATGAATCTAGGAAGCCGATTTGAACAAACTTGAATCAGATCCACCCCACAATGTTGCATACCAAATATCAAAAGATTCTGCCTGCTGGATCTGGACAAGAAGATTTTTTAAGAAATTTGCCTAAATGCACTAAGTTCGAAATCGGGCTTCTATACTGAGCCCAAATATGAACCCAGGGGGCCGATTTGAACAAACTTGAATCAGATCCACCCTACAATGTTGCATACCAAATATCAAAAGATTCTGCCTGCTGGATCTGGAGAAGATTTTTTAAGAAATTTGCCTGAAATGCACTAAGTTCGAAATTGGGCTCCTATACTGAGCCCAAATATTAACCCAGGGATCCGATTTGAACAAACTTGAATCAGATCCACCCCACAATGTTGCTTACCAAATATGAAAAGATTCTGCCTGCTGGATCTGGAGAAGAAGATTTTTTAAGAAATTTGCCTGAAATGCACTAAGTTCGAATTCGGGCTTCTATAGTAAGCCCAAATATGAATCCAGGGGGCCGATTTGAACAAACTTGAATCAGATCTACCCTGCAACGTTGCATACCAAATATAAAAAGATTCTGCCTGCTGGATCTGGAGAAGAAGATTTTTGAAGAAATGTGCCTGAAATGCACTAAGTTCGAATTCAAGCTCCTATAGTGAGCCCAAATATGAATCTAGGGAGCCGATTTGAACAAACTTGAATCAGATCCACCCTACAATGTTGCATGCCAAATATCAAAAGATTCTGCCTGCTGGATCTGGAGAAGAAGATTTTCAAAGAAATTTGCCTGAAAAGCAGTAAGTTCAAATTTGGGCTCCTATACTGAGCCCAAATATAAACCCAGAGGGCCGATTTGAACAAACTTGAATCAGATCCACCCCACAATGTTGCATACCAAATATCAAAAGATTCTGCCTGCTGGATCTGGAGAAGAAGATTTTTTAAGAAATTTGCCTGAAATGCACTAAGTTCGAATTCAAGCTCCTATAGTGAGCCCAAATATGAATCTAGGGAGCCGATTTGAACAAACTTGAATCAGATCCACCCTACAATGTTGCATGCCAAATATCAAAAGATTCTGCCTGCTGGATCTGGAGAAGAAGATTTTCAAAGAAATTTGCCTGAAATGCAGTAAGTTCGAAATCGGGCTCCTATACTGAGCCCAAATATGAACCCAGGGGGCCGATTTGAACAAACTTGAATCAGATCCACCCTACAATGTTGCATACCAAATATCAAAAGATTCTGCCTGCTGGATCTGGAGAAGAAGATTTTTTAATGTTTTTCCCATTGCCTACAGTGTTAAAAAGTGCTGACTCAGCACTTTTTCAAAGTCCCGAAACTGTACCCTATGATAAAACCGATGGCAATTTTTTTTTACCAATCCTTTCTGTTGGTCCTAAGGAAGCTGCACACCAAATAAAAATTCTCAGTGCCGTGCAGTTTTGGAGATATGGGCGTTTTAAATTTTTTCTATTTTTAGCTCCTGCGGTTCCCACGGGGCTGCGGGAAAATTTTTTTTTGCATAAATCAAGTACTCATGACCCAATAAGCCCTCACATAAAATTTGGTTCAAATCAGCCTCTCGGTTTGGAAAATAGAAATTTTGGGCGGGGCAAAAAATTTTGCCCCTCCCATAATGACGCCAAGTATAGCCCCACAAACTTCTCTTGAACAAATCTGAGTCTACACCTCAAAAGGAAGCTGCACACCAAATATCAAGTCTCTGCTACTGCTGGTTCATGAGAAGAAGATTTACAAAGATTTTGGTGCCCCTTGGGGGCGTGGCACCACCCAGGAGGAGGGGCAACTTCATTTGAACAAATCTGAATTGGCATTAGGTAATAAACATTTAGCCAACATTTGAATAAAATTGGGCTAGTGGTTTAGGAGGAGAAGTCGATAATGTAAAGTTAACGCCGGACGGACGACGACGGACGACGGACAGAAAGTGATTAGTAAAGCTCCCCTTGAGCTTCGCTCAGGTGAGCTAAAAACAAGTATTTTTCTGACAGTACCGATCTTCATGCAGACAGGAGAGGCACTGGCTTAAGCATTAGAATATAGCCTCTGGAGGCCACATTTTTTCATTCTCTCAAAGAGCATTCCTGTCAAATTTTGGTTCACATCGGCTCAGTAGTTCCAGAGAAGAAGAAAATGTGATTTCCCATAGGCTTTCCATGATAACTATGAGCTGCAATTGTGGCCATGTTTGCAACATTACATCAACACTACATGAGGATCGTTGGTGGGTGTCCCAGTCCTCAATCATGTGAAGCTTTAAAACATTTGACTTTGTAGTTTCAGAGGGGAATATTTTTGTAAAATCCATCAATCAGAATCAGAGAATATTTTCCAACCAACGTGAACAAAAAGAGGACCATTTGTAGAGGGCCTCCTATAGACCATTCCTGCCAAGTTCAAGTCGGCTCAGTAGTTCCAGAGAAGAAGATGAAAATTTGATTTCCCATAGGGTTTCTATAGTAACTATAAGCCGTTTGCAACATGAAATGAGGATCGTTGGTAGAGGTGTCCCAGTCATCAACCATACAAAGTTTCAAAACATTTTGCCCTGTGGTTTCAGAGGAGAATATTTTTCAAAATCCACCAATCAGAATAAAAAAATGCTTCTGGCAGCCATGTTTTTCAATGCACGGTAACAAAATGAGGAGCATTTGTAGAACTTGCCATAGATTATCTCTGCCAGGTTTGGTTCACATCAGCTCAGTAGTTCCAGAGAAGAAGATGAAAATGTGATTTCCCATAGGGTTTCTATGGTAACTCTAAGCCACAATTGCAGCCATGTTTCCAACCCAATCAACATTAAATTAGGATCATTGGTAGAGGGGGTCCCAGTCATCATTTATGTGAAGTATCAAAACATTTGGCCTGGCAGTTTCAGAGGAGAAGATTTTTGAAAATCCACCAACCAGAATCAAAGAATGCCTTTCGGCAGCCATGTTTTTCAACCCACGGGAACAAAATGAGGATCATTTGTTGAGGACCTCCCATAGACCATTCCTGCCAAGTTTGGTTCATGTCAGCTAAGCAGTTCCAGAGAAGATGATGAAAATGTGATTTCCCATATGGTTTCTAAAGTAATTATAAAACAAAACATTTAGCCTGGCAGTTTCAGAGGAGAAGATTTTTGAAAATCCACCAACCAGAATCAAAGAATGCCTCTGGCAGCCACGTTTTTCAACCCACTGGAATTAAATGAGGATCGTTTGTAGAAGACCTCCCACAGGCCATTCCTGCCAAGTTTGGTTCACACTGGCTCAGTGGGTCAGAGAAGAAGATGAAAATGTGCAAAATTTACGGATGCCGGACGACGACGGATGCCAAGTGATGAGAAAAGCTCACAGGGCCTTTTAGCCTTTTGGCAAAATTTTCCAACCAACGTGAACAAAAAGAGAATCGTTTATAGAGGGCCTCCTATAGACCATTCTTGCGCAGTTTGGTTCACGTCTCAGTAGTTCCAGAGAAGAAGACGAAAATGTGATTTCCTATAGGATTTCTATACTAACTATAAGCCGCAATTGCAGCCATGTTTGCAACACGATCAAAATTAATTGAGGATCGTTGGTAGAGGGTGTCCCAGTCATCAACCATACAATGTTTCAAAAGCCCTGTGGTTTCAGAGGAGAATACAAAAATGCTTCTGGCAGCCATGTTTTTCAATGCACGGTAACAAAATGAGGAGCATTTGTAGAGGACTTGCCATAGATTATCCCTGCCAGGTTTGGTTCGTGTCAGCTCAGTAGTTCTAGAGAAGAAGATGAAAATGTGATTTTCCATAGGGTTTTTATAGTAACTCTTAAGCCACAATTGCGACCATGTTTCCAACCCAATCAACATTAAATGAGGATCATTGGTAGATGAGGTCCCAGTCATCATTTATGTGAAGTATCAAAACATTTGGCCTGGCAGTTTCAGAGGAGAAGATTTTTAAAAATCCACCAACCAGAATCAAAGAATGCCTCTGGCGGCCATGTTTTGCAACCCACAGGAACAAAATGAGGATTGTTTGTAGAGGACCTCCCATAGACCATTCCTGCCCAGGCCTGAAAATAAGCAGTCCGACATTTGCAGAATGAGGTCCCCAGAGGGTGAATTTAATGATGCTATCCCATACAGTGGGCCAATTTATCATCTGGGTACCTCTTTCTGTTTAGTTTTG
Organism: Pictodentalium vernedei; assembly: GCA_031216915.1. Classification (NCBI taxonomy): domain Eukaryota; kingdom Metazoa; phylum Mollusca; class Scaphopoda; order Dentaliida; family Dentaliidae; genus Pictodentalium; species Pictodentalium vernedei. The sequence goes on from CM062295.1 coordinate 228,612,037, forward strand.
AGGCCCTAATTCAGATTGAGGCACACAGAGGGTAAATGTAGAGATGCTACCCTACTATGCAGGGTAGCATCACTAAATTCACCCTGTGGGGATCTCATTTTGCAGATGACAGTCTGCTTATTTTCTGGCATGTTCCTGCCAAGTTTGGTTCACGTCAGTAGTCCCAGAGAAGATGAAAATAGGGTTTCTATAGTAATTATAAAACAAAACATTTGGCCTGGGAGTTTCAGAGGAGAAGATTTTTGAAAATCCACCAACCAGAATCAACCCACGGGAACAAAATGCGGATCATTTGTAGAGGACCACCCAAAGACCATTCATGCTAAGTTTGGTCCACGCCAGTTCAGCGGTAACAGAGAAGAAGATGAAAATGTGAAAAGTTTACAGACGCCGGACGCCAAGTTATGAGAAAAGCTCACATGGCCTTTTTTATCCAGGTGAGCTAAAAATATGGCAATTTTAAACGAGTCCATCAATGAGGGAAAACGTGAAGCTAAATTACCCTCGTTTTTCATCCACAATGATACAGAGATAAACAAAGCCTGCGACATGGCAAAAGAATTCAATACGTTCTTCATGAACATCGGAAAAACAATATCTGAAATTGAAAATATTCCAAAGTCAAATAGCTCTTACTTGGACTATATGAATAGTGGCATTCTAACTAATTTTTGTATAAACCCTACTAACCCAATAGAAGTTTGGCATGTGATAAATAAAATGAAGGCAGAATTGTTGAAAGATTGTAACGTTATCACCACATGTCTTCTAAAACAAACAGTAAATGGAGTAGTCCACCCTCTCGTATATATATTATCAACAATTCATTCATTACTGGCAAAGTACCAGCCGGGATAAAAATTGCGAAGGTGATACCTATTTTTAAAGCAGGTGACAAGAACAGTTATACCAATTACAGACCAATCAGTGCACTTCCCGCATTCTCAAAAATAATGGAGAAGCTCATGGAGGTAAGACTTGTAAACTTCCTAAACAAGTTTAATTTTTTATACCCTCACCAATAAGGATTCTGAAAGAAACATAGTACAATCCATCCAGTTCTCCAGCTCCTGAAAAGCATCGGAGTAGAAAATAATAAACAGGAAAAGAACAGTACCTTAGTGCAATTCTTGGACCTATCTCAAGCATTTGACACAATAAATCATGAAATACTCTTTGGCAAATTGAAAACGTATGGCATACATGGTCTTACTAACAGATGGTTTAGAAGCTACCTGTTAAACAGATCGCAGTATGTTTTGTGGGGAATACAAATCAGACCTTGCCAACCAGTGTCGTGGTGTTCCACGGGCTTCAATTCTAGGACCGGTCCTCTTCCTTCTATATATCAATGATATTAGTAACTGAACCTCACTCAACATTTTATCATTTGCCGATGACACTACTGCACACTCCTCAGACTCCAAAATAATCCCATAACAACGTATTTTAATGATGAAATTAAAAAAGTATTTGAATGGTGCTCTGCTGACCAGCTAATGATGAAAGCAAAAAAAAACAACGTACACTGTATTGAACCCTAATGAAATAAGCAATAATAATGTTTGCCAAGAGCTAAAAATAAACCAAATAATAAACAAGGTTGGGGCCTCGAAAGCCGAAAAAAATTCCTGAAGTTTCTTGGAATAAACACTGATGAACATTTGACTTACAAGGCTCACATATCTCGATTATTTTCCAAAATAGCACTCGCGAACTATAGGCTTAACAAAGTCAAGAGAATTCTCCCCCATGGGGCCATGCAAACACCATACTACACCTTAATACACATCCAACTGTTATACAGAGTCCAGATATAGGGGTAGCTCAGGGCTACTAAGAAACTTAGCAAAAGTGATCACTACAAATAATTAATAACCAAAAATACAAAACCTCTATTAGTGATGAACCGATTATCAAAACTTGCTATAAATCGATTACCGGTTATTTTTCTGCCGATTATGCAGATTCCGATGCCGATTCCGATGGTTGAAGTAGGACACTGAAGAACAAGTGCACCGCGTAGCGGGACAATATATGCCCGTTTTGTATTTTTGAAGGGTTGGGGTAAGGATGGGGGTGAGGGTGAAAATTGTTTGGACCAACCCCATATTCGAACTTGACCTGTATTTTGTTATGATTAAACAACATACCAAGTTTGGAACCAATCGGAAAAGAAATAATAAAAGTTATCATCCGGAAACCAAATATTTGATGCATTCTATGTCCAACAAGGACCATAATTCAGGGAAACTTCGAAGTTTGAACTGACTCGAACTTGACATGTCTTTTGTTTTGATCATACCAAGTTTAGGAGTCAATCGAACAAGAGGCCCCACGTGGCCTTAATCGCTCACCTGACAAAGTGACTCTAAGAAGTATTTTAGGTCACCTTCACCATGTCATGCCTCATCAACATTAACTGGTTGAGTGATAGATTTTGTTTGAAGTTCAACATTTGTTACCTAAAATTAGTTTTATTTAAAATCATTGGTGTGTGGCCAATCTCCAATGATTTTTAATAAAGCAAATTTATCTCTGCAGACAAACTGGTTTAGCATGAAGCACAAACAAGGAATGTGAAGAGATAGCCTTGGACATCTTCCATGTGCTACATGTATATATTTGCATGCAAGAAAACAAAAATTTTCACAAATTTTATTTTTTTTTATCATCATTGGAACAAGCTCAAACAGCTTATTCCAATAGGGGTATGGGAAGATCAGGTATATTTTTGAGACAGAAATGTGAATATATAAATAATGGTGTTTTTTTGTGAATGATGCTGGAGAATTTTGCGTAAAGATATGGTAAATGGTTTGTTCTAGATACAGAATGATGCAAAAGTATTTAAATTTGATTAGGCAAGTTGTTCCTATAATGCATTTAAAAATTGAAGTAACTGTTTTTTTGCTGACGAACTTTTAGATGTGTGTGTCTGTGTTTGTGTGTGTGTGTGTGTGTTTGTGTGTGTGTGTTTGTGGGGGGGGGGGGGGGGGGGGGGGGGGGGGGTAAGAGTGTTCTTGCAAACAAAATTCCTGAATAAATGGAAAATTTTATTTTTTGTGTGAAAGACATAGTGCGTGAATGTTGATTGGAACAAGCTTAGAGAGCTCATTTTAATGTGAAGTCATAAAGCTGTGTTTTACGTACGAAATTCTGGAATAACTAAAAAAATTGCTTTTTTGACTCAAAAAGCATGGTGTGTGACCTCTCATTGGAATGAGCTCAAAAAGCTCATTCCAATGGGGTATTTACAAGCGATAAGTACATGTATGTTTAAGAGACAAAAATTAAAATTTGAATAGCGATTTTTGCGAAGAATGCTGACAAGTTTTGGCAGTTATGCTGGTAAAAAGGTAAGATATGCAAAGTGGTTGTTTTTTAGAGGCGACATTTAATTAAGGGGAATTAACCCTTGATTACTGAGGTAACTTCTAAAAGTACTGAAATTTCATGAAGCAATGTGAATAACAGACAACAGTTGCCTAAAAATTTCATGAATAACTAAAATTTTTATTCCTTTGTCTCGAAAACATGGCATATGACCTTTGTTGGAATGAGCTGAATGCGTGTGTTCCAATGAGGGGTCATAAAATTTGAACGAAGATTTGTGTGAATAATGCATTAGTACTGCTAGATTTGGGTAAACGGTTCACCCTGGATACCACCCCTTCTATAGTAGATCTTTTCTGCAAATTTTGTCTAAGATTCTATCAACTTTACAAATAAATACGTTCATGAATCACAATCAGATCCACCCTACAATGTTGCATACCAAATATCAAAAGATTCTGCCTGCTGGATCTGGAGAAGAAGATTTTTTAAGAAATATGCCTGAAACGCACTAAGTTAAAATTTGGGCTCCTATACGGAGCCCAAATATAAACCCAGGGGGCCGATTTGAACAAACTTGAATCAGATCCACCCCACAATGTTGCTTACCAAATATGAAAAGATTCTGAAGCTGGATCTGGAGAAGAAGATTTTTAAGAAATTTGCCTGAAATGCACTAAGTTCGAATTCAAGCTTCTATAGTGAGCCCAAATATGAAACTAGGAAGCCGATTTGAACAAACTTGAATCAGATCCACCCCACAATGTTGCATACCAAATATCAAAAGATTCTGCCTGCTGGATCTGGAGAAGAAGATTTTTTAATAAATTTGCCCGAAATGCACTAAGTGCGAATTCGGGCTTCTATATTAAGCCCAAATATGAATCCAGGGGGCCGATTTGAACAAACTTGAATCAGATCCACCCCGCAATGTTGCATACCAAATATCAAAAGATTCTGCCTGCTGGATCTGGAGAAGAAGATTTTTGAAGAAATTTGCCTGAAATGCACTAAGTGCGAATTCGGGCTTCTATATTAAGCCCAAATATGAATCCAGGGGGCCGATTTGAACAAACTTGAATCAGATCCACCCCGCAATGTTGCATACCAAATATCAAAAGATTCTGCCTGCTGGATCTGGAGAAGAAGATTTTTGAAGAAATTTGCCCGAAATGCACTAAGTTTGAATTCGAGCTTCTATAGTGAGCCCAAATATGAATCCAGGTGGCTGATTTGAACAAACTTGAATCAGATCCACCCCGCAATGTTGCATACCAAATATCAAAAGATTCTGCCTGCTGGATCTGGAGAAGATGATTTTTTAAAAAATTTGCCTGAAATGCACTAAGTTCGAATTCGAGCTTCTATAGTGAGCCCAAATATGAATCTAGGAAGCCGATTTGAACAAACTTGAATCAGATCCACCCCACAATGTTGCATACCAAATATCAAAAGATTCTGCCTGCTGGATCTGGAGAAGAAGATTTTTTAATAAATTTGCTTGAAATGCACTAAGTTCAAATTTGGGCTCCTATACTGAGCCCAAATATAAACCCAGGGGGCCGATTTGAACAAACTTGAATCAGATCCACCCCACAATGTTGCTTACCAAATATGAAAAGATTCTGCCTGCTGGATCTGGAGAAGAAGATTTTTTAAGAAATTTGCATGAAATGCACTAAGTTCAAATTCGAGCTTCTATAGTGAGCCCAAATATGAATCTAGGAAGCCGATTTGAACAAACTTGAATCAGATCCACCCCACAATGTTGCATACCAAATATCAAAAGATTCTGCCTTCTGGATCTGGAGAAGAAGATTTTTTAAGAAATTTGCCTAAATGCACTAAGTTCGAAATCGGGCTCCTATACTGAGCCCAAATATGAACCCAGGGGGCCGATTTGAACAAACTTGAATCAGATCCACCCTACAATGTTGCATACCAAATATCAAAAGATTCTGCCTGCTGGATCTGGAGAAGAAGATTTTTTAAGAAATTTGCCTGAAATGCACTAAGTTCGAAATCGGGCTCCTATACTGAGCCCAAATATTAACCCAGGGGGCCAATTTGAACAATCTTGAATCAGATCCACCCCACAATGTTGCTTACCAAATATGAAAAGATTCTGCCTGCTGGATCTGGAGAAGAAGATTTTTTAAGAAATTTGCCTGAAATGCAAATTTTGTCTAAGATTCTATCAACTTTACAAATAAATACGTTCATGAATCACAATCAGATCCACCCTACAATGTTGCATACCAAATATCAAAAGATTCTGCCTGCTGGATCTGGAGAAGAACATTTTTTAAGAAATATGCCTGAAACGCACTAAGTTAAAATTTGGGCTCCTATACGGAGCCCAAATATAAACCCAGGGGGCCAATTTGAACAAACTTGAATCAGATCCACCCCACAATGTTGCTTACCAAATATGAAAAGATTCTGAAGCTGGATCTGGAGAAGAAGATTTTTAAGAAATTTGCCTGAAATGCACTAAGTTCGAATTCGGGCTTCTATAGTAAGCCCAAATATGTATCCAGGGGGCCGATTTGAACAAACTTGAATCAGATCTACCCCGCAACATTGCATACCAAATATCAAAAGATTCTGCCTGCTGGATCTGGAGAAGAAGATTTTTGAAGAAATTTGCCTGAAATGCACTAAATTCGAATTCGAGCTCCTATAGTGAGCCCAAATATGAATCTAGGGAGCCGATTTGAACAAACTTGAATCAGATCCACCCTACAATGTTGCATACCAAATATCAAAAGATTCTGCCTGCTGGATCTGGAGAAGAAGATTTTCAAAGAAATTTGCCTGAAATGCAGTAAGTTCAAATTTGGGCTCCTATACTGAACCCAAATATAAACCCAGGGGGCCGATTTGAACAAACTTGAATCAGATCCACCCCACAATGTTGCATACCAAATATCAAAAGATTCTGCCTGCTGGATCTGGAGAAGAAGATTTTTTAAGAAATTTGCCTGAAATGCACTAAGTTCGAAATCGGGCTCCTATACTGAGCCCAAATATGAACCCAGGGGGCCGATTTGAACAAACTTGAATCAGATCCACCCTACAATGTTGCATACCAAATATCAAAAGATTCTGCCTGCTGGATCTGGAGAAGAAGATTTTTTAATGTTTTTCCCATTGCCTACAGTGTTAAAAAGTGCTGACTCAGCACTTTTTCAAAGTCCCGAAACTGTACCCTATGATAAAACCGATGGCAATTTTTTTTTACCAATCCTTTCTGTTGGTCCTAAGGAAGCTGCACACCAAATAAAAATTCTCAGTGCCGTGCAGTTTTGGAGATATGGGCGTTTTAAATTTTTTCTATTTTTAGCTCCTGTGGTTCCCACGGGGCTGCGGGAAAATTTTTTTTTGCATAAATCAAGTACTCATGACCCAATAAGCCCTCACATAAAATTTGGTTCAAATCAGCCTCTCGGTTTGGAAAATAGAAATTTTGGGCGGGGCAAAAAATTTTGCCCCTCTCATAACAACGTCAAGTATAGCCCCACAAACTTCTCTTGAACAAATCTGAGTCTACACCTCAAAAGGAAGCTGCACACCAAATATCAAGTCTCTGCTACTGCTGGTTCATGAGAAGAAGATTTACAAAGATTTTGGTGCCCCTTGGGGGTGTGGCACCACCCAGGAGGAGGGGCAACTTCATTTGAACAAATCTGAATTGGCATTAGGTAATAAACATTTAGCCAACATTTGAATAAAATTGGGCTAGTGGTTTAGGAGGAGAAGTCGATAATGTAAAGTTAACGCCGGACGGACGACGACGGACGACGGACGACGGACGACGGACGCCGGACGACGGACGCCGGACGACGGACGACGGACGACGGACGACGGACAGAAAGTGATTAGTTAAGCTCCCCTTGAGCTTCGCTCAGGTGAGCTAAAAAAAAATACTGAAGTTATCATCTGGAAACCAAATGTTGACGAACGGACAGACCGACTGATGGACAAATGGATGGACAAATGGACAGACAGACAGACAGACTGATTCCATAATTCGATGGTTTTTCAACAGGTGTATAAAAAATCAGTTAGGCCATACTAAAGTTATAATCCGGAAAACACAAAATGCACAAATTCAAGAGGAATAACTCTGGAAAGGTACATGCGATTTTGGCCGAAAGTGAACTTGTGCTGTGCTTTGTGGTCATGAACAAAATCTGAGAATTTGAAACAAATTAGTCAAGGCAAACTAAAGTTATCATCCGGAAACCACATAATTCACAAATTTGCAACCATTCAAGGGGAATAACTATGGAACGGTACATGCAATTATGGCCAAAGGTGAACTTGAGCTGTGCTTTGTGGTCAAAAACAAAATCTGAGAATTTGAAAAAAATCGGTCAAGGCAAACTAAAGTTATCATCCAGAAAACACAAAATCAACAAATTTGCAATCATTCAAGGGGAATAACTCTGAAAAGGTATATGCGATTGTGGTCAAAATTGAACTTGAGCTGTATTTTGTGGTCAAAAATAAAAAACTGAAAATTTGAAATAAATCGGTCAAGGAAAACTAATGTTATCACCCGGAAACGAAAAGTTGGGCTAAATTCCCATAAATAAAGGGCCATAACTCTACTGCAAATGGGCCGGTAGAAACGGAAATCGAACCCATCCTGTATTTTGTCATACTAAATCCACGTGCCAAATGTAACTCAGCTCAATCCATTAAAACTAAAGTTATCATCCGGAAACAAAATGTATCCATGGACGGACAGACAGACAGACAGACGGGTGGAGAGACCATTCACATAATACGTTCCGTTTTTCAAACAGGTGTATAAAATCAATATTTGAAAAATTTGGTGTCAATCCGTCAAGGCATTCGGCTTTAAATGAACGGAAACCAATTTTTTTTCAAAAATTGTGTTTTCAAAGGGCCATAACTCTGCAGCGGATGGACTGAGAAACACCAATATCGAACTTGACCTGTATTTTATTGCTACAAACAACATCTGAAAGTTTGATGTCGATCCGTCAAGGCGTTCGACTTTAAATGAAGGGAAACCAATTTTTTTCAAAAGATTGTGTTTTCAAAGAGCCATAACTCTGCAGTGGATGGACAGAGAAACACCAATATCGAACTTGACCTGTATTTCATTGCTAGAAACAACATCTGAAAAATTTGGTGTCAATCCGTCAAGGCGTTCAGCTTTAAATGAACGGAAACCAATTTTTTTAGAAAAATTGTGTTTTCAAAGGGCCATATCTCTGCAGCAGATGGACTGAGAAACACCAATATCGAACTTGACCTGTATTTTAATGCTAAAAACAACTTCTGAAAGTTTGATGTCGATCTGTCAAGGTGTTCGACTTTAAATGAACGGAAACCAAATTGTTTATGGACAGACAGTTGGACAGACGGACAGACAGACAGACCGATAACATAATACAACCATTTTTTAAACGGACATATAAAAACTGTTGGTGTCTGTTATAATACAGAATTTCGTTGATAAATCATCAATTACAAAAGCTTAATACCACATAAGTTCTCAGAGTATGCATATTTAGTGCTAGGCAATATTAGCCAAAATAATATTTGCATTTTGGTTGGGGTATGGGGAAAAGATCGTTATTAACGATACAATCACACGATATTGTTCTCGTGAAGATTGTGTCTTATTCCGGTAAATAGTGTTAATACGGTTTTGTGTAAGGATACGATACACTTGGCTGTATTAACCAGGAATATACTGAGCACACATACTTTGTGTCTTAAATGAATAATTTTGATGTTAATGTGTGTTGTGAAGTAATATGACACATGGTTTACACGTATGTCAGTGTGTATTATTCAAAGTTCTTTTTTCAATGTGTTACCTCCCCTGATGTGTTTCTCTAATGTTTACATGAACTCTACAATCTTTGGGAAATGGAGGCGATCTCGTACCAATTGCAGTTGGTAAATTCCGTAATATCTCTGCTCTGTAAATCCCTAAATTTTCTGCTATGCAATACGCATGTTTTTAATGGGGAAACTTTATTGAAATGGCCAGATAGGGAAGGGATTTTTAATAGACAGTGTTAAATATAGAATAACCGGAACTGCCAGTTTTTAACTGCCAGTTGTCATAATCAGCCAATGCCCCACAACCAGCCAGTTCCGATTGCCGATTCCGATTATCGGTTCATCACTACCCTCTATTCAAGAAAGACAGATTATTTAAGGTTGATGACTTGTTTAAACTACATGCTTTGCTGTTCGTCTTTGACTGGAAACATGGGAGATTACCTGCGTCCTTTAATGATATATTTAGTGTAGTAGAAAATCAATCTGATAGGACTACCAGACAATTTGGCCTCCTACATATAAAGAAAACATGGACCAAATCTCTTGACAAACTCCCTCTATACACCTTTCTGAAACTTTGGAAAGCTCTCGACAATGCAACTCGTAATACCAGAAATAGAAACGAGTTTAAGAAAAACATGACTTCCAAATTTCATCAACATATTCCACTTTTGTCACTTGTGATAATCCCTATTGCCCCGACTGCACTTAGTAAACTTGTAATCTAGAATAACCTTAACAGGTGTTTACATAACACAACAGACATACTCTCTTTATCTGGAACCCTTGCTGTGGTCAAGCTTGCTGCTCACTCCAACAAGTACACAAAAGAATACATTCAACACCCCAAAAGGAGTCTGTTGGCAGTAATATCGAAGAACACTTAGCTCCTAGTAGCTATCTGCTTAAGAAGCTAAGTCCACAGAGAATAATGAAATGCAACACTGCTAGTGCTCAGTAAGTGATCCAAGCATAATAAAGATGCAAGACTTGTCAGCAGGCACATTCACAGAACACCCTCAACATGATGCCCTCCAAATGTGCTTCCCAGCATGGATGCTCAATTCACATAGATTTATCCCTTTATAGCTCTCAGAATGACATTGAGTGCTTGATGTGACCTTATGGCACCGAGTAATGGAGTGGCCACTAACAGCAGCTAGTTTCGTACCAATCCCTAACCACCAATCCCCCCACTGGCTTTTGTGCTGGAAAACTTCCTGCAAATGCATCTTGGCAATGAAAAAATTCGACACGCAGTCCCAACTTAGCATCACATACTTTTTTTTCCCTCCTAAATCTGAACCATTTGGTCACTGTTTGCAACTACACTTACTTCCAGGGGGTGACAGGTAGACAGCCCATCTGGCTAAGGCACCCCCTGCAGTATATTATTTACTAAACTTATGAAATATAATTATGTATTTGTAATCATTATTTATGTATACCATGAATAAACCATCTGAATTTGAATATGAAAAGTAACTAATTTTCATACATACCCTGGTTTCAATTTTGTCTTCATCCCTTTCATGTGCCCAACTGCCAAATTGTATTTAGCATGAGGATGACCATTATCAGATGCAGTCCTACAAGGAAATACAAAATTTGTACATAAGAATCTCATGCAAAACAACAATACAAACATTCATGTAGAAAATAATAACTAGAGTGATGTCACGCATACAGCCCGACTGTCCCAGCAATGGCAATGTTTAGACACAAAATAGTCTGAGCCATTTTTTGTTAACCGTTTACCTAACGAATCTGCCATATCTGCACTCATGATATACAAAAATTGCTATTCAAATTTTATTTTTTCATTTCTCTACCCCAAAAAATACCTCATGACCTATTAATGGAACAAGCTTGATGAGCTTGTTCCAATAAGGACTAATAAGTCATGGTTAGAAGTAAATGAAAGTGACAATGACACTGTAGCTTAACTTGTGTGTTGTGTTTGATGAAAAGAATAATGTTCAATGTTTATGAAAGGATTATGAAATAAGACAAGAATTGTGATAATTGGGAATATGTTCATTTCTGTTCCCTGTATGCTATGTTTATGATAAAAATAATATGAGGTGTACACTGTACTAAAGAGCTGAGGGGTGGGTTAATATGACCTCACAGTTAATGTATGTGGCCCTCACAGTTAAAGTATATCAACAAAAGTTATCAAGTTACAGTGAAATTATTCCAAAAAGAGTCATCCTATCAAATTACATTAAAATCCCTTCATACATATGGCCTGTAGACTGTGCTAAAGGTTTTCGGGCTTCGGGCCCCTGTAGCTGTCAGTTTCCCAATTGCGTCCAAAGGGGACGTTCTCATCTAGACATTATATGAAGTCAACCTACCAAGTTACAATGAAATCCCTTAATAAATATGACCTGTAGACTGTGCTAAAGGTTTTTGGGCTTTGGGCTCTGGTAGCCATCATGGTTGCTGATTGCAACCAAAAGGGGACATTCTCATCTGGGCATCATCTGGAGTGATCCTACAAAGTTACAATGAAATCCCTTCATAAATATGACCTGTAGACTGTGCTCAAGGTTTTTGGGCTTCGGGCCCCTGAAGCCGTCACAGTTGACCAATCACGACCAAAAGGGGATGTCATCATCTAGGCATTATATGGAGTCAAACTTATGGGTTACAATGAAGTCCTTCCATAAATATGACCAATAGACTATGCTAAAGGTTTTGGGGTTTTGGGTTCATGCAGCCATGAAGGCTGAATGAATGCGACCAAAAGGGGTAGTTCTCATCTAGACATTATTTAGAGTCATCCTACCAAGGTACAATGAAATCCCTTCATAAACATCACCTGTAGACTGTGCTAAAGATTTTCGGGTTTTGGGCCCCTGTAGCCAACACAGTTGCCTAATGGTGTCCAAAAGGGGCTGTTCTCATCTAGACATTACATGAAGTCAACCTACCAAGTTACAATGAAATCCCTTCATAAATATGATCTGAAGACTGTGCTAAAGGTTTTCGGGCTTTAGGCTTGGGCAGCCATTATGGTTGAATGATCGCAACCAAAAGGGGACATTCTCATCTGGGCATCATCTGGAGTGATCCTACAAAGTTACAAAGATATCCCTTCATAAATATGACCTGTATACTGTGCTCAAGGTTTTCGGGGTTCGGGTACCTGTAGCTGTCACAGTTGACCAATCATGACCAAAAGGGGATGTCATCATCTAGGCATTATATGGAGTTAACCTAACAAGTTACAATGAAATACTTCCATAAATATGACCAAAAGACTATGCTAAAGGTTTTTGGGCTCGGGCAGCCATCAAGGCTGAATGATCACGACCAAAAGGGGACGTTCTCATCTAGACATTATTTGGAGTCATCCTACCAAGTTACAATGAAATCCCTTCATAAATATGACCTGTAGACTGTGCTAAAGGTTTTTGGGCTTCAGGCCCCTCTAGCCGTCACAGTTGCCCAATCAGGTCCAAAAGGGGACTTTCTCATCTAGACATTATATGAAGTCAACCTACCAAGTTACAATGAAATCCCTCCATAAATATGACCTGTAGACTGTGCTCAAGGTTTTCGGGTTTTGGGCTCAGGCAGTCGTCACGGTTGACAGATCGTGCCCAAATAGGGAAATTCTCCTCTCGACATCATATGGAGTCATCCTACCAAGTTACAATGAAATCTCTCCATATTAAACATGACCTGCCGACTGTGCTAAAAGTTTTTGGGTTTTGGGCTTGGGCAGCCATCACAGTTGCCAGATCATGACCAAAAGGGGACGTTCTCATCTAGGCATTATACAGAGGCATCCTACAAAGTTACAATGAAATCCCTTCATAAATACAGCCTGTGGACTGTACTAAGGGTTTTCGGGTTTTGGGCTTGGGCAGCCATACTGGTTGACCGATCACGACCAAAAGGGGATGTTCTCATCTAGTCATGACCCCAAACCAGCATATGAAATTTCATGACAATCAGACAAGAACTACGGGGTGTAGCCTGTGCTAAAGGAAAATGTGAACAGACTCACAGACTTACAGACTAACAGACTTCCGCACACGTGATGGCAATAGCTTATCTTGACTTTGTCAAGTTAAGCTAAAAATGAAAGTGTCAATGACACTGTAGCTCAACTTGTCAAGACATGTACATGTATAGTATGTGACACAGCAATGACAAACAACTAGGTAATGACCTGATAACAAAGGTACATATAAAGTATTGTAACGGTCTGTACATAAATACTGACCGTAGCCTGTAACAAATGTATAGGTAAAGTACTGTAAAGGTGGGTGACAGTCAGATGCTAAACTGGAAAAGAAATCTTTGAGTCCCAGAGTGAGTCTGACTGAACCCCAAAATATTTGTTCTCATAGCACAGTGATAACAAAGGCACCCCAAAACACACTCATTCCTGTCCCAAGATGAAAACAAAGGTACCCAAGAAGTTTCGTGAAGATCAGTTCATAAATACGAGCTGTGTAGAAGTTGTGACAAAAAACTGATTGGACCTAATTTCGGTACAAAATGGCCACTGGCAGCCATCTTGAATTTTGGACCACACTCAGAAACACTCGTTCTCGACCCAAGGTGATAACAAAGGAACCCCAAAGAAATTTCGTGAAGATCAGTTCATAAATACAGACTCTAACCCGAGCCGTATTGACATGTGCACTTACTGTGTATAAGTAGCACTGAATAAATCAAAATTCATCTAATTTGCATAATTTCTGCATGAGAAAAAAACCCGTACTGTATGTGATGTATTCCATTTTACTAAACATTCATACAAAAATTTATTCAAATCAGAACTTTCATACAGAAGTTCTGCACAAAAGACTGATTGCACTAATTTTGGTACAAAATGGCTGCTGGTGGCCATCTTGAATTTTGGACCACACCCAAAAACACCCGTTCTCATCCCACGGTGATAACAAAGGTACCCAAGAAGTTTCGTAAAGATCGGTTCATAAATGCGGCCTCCAGCCTGAGCCATATAGAAGTTGTGTACAAACAAGAGGCCCCACGGGGCCTGAAGCGCTCATCTTGTACAGAACACAATTTAAACAGAGTCCAAGAATGAGTCTACATTAAGCAAGCCATCTCCATAGGCTACACTGTCAATCCTTGAGTGCCTCAGGAGTGACAAAGATAATCTGGGCATCATGCCTTTTCTTCAGTTGATCATAAGTAAAATGTAGAGCTCCCCTATGAAGCCCCTTGATATAACCTATGTGGATTAATCTTAGTACCTCTAGAGGGTACTGAATACAAAATTTTTAATTCTTCAGCAAAATGGCCAATTCCGGCTCCCATAGAGAGCCCAAATATTAACCCAGGCTCTTGATTTGAACACAGTTAAAGCTGACTTCCCTAGAGATGTTGTGTACCGAATATGAAAGCATTCTGACTGTTGGATCTGAAGAAGAGAAATTGTAAAGAAATTTCTTCGAACTGCACTAAATTCAAATTTGGGCTACCATAGCGAGCCCAAATATTGACCTATGGATCCGATTTGAACAAACTTGAATCTGACCCCCCTAGAGATGTTGTATACCAAATGTGAAAGCATTCTGACAAGTGAATCTGAAGAAGAAGATTTTTGAAGAAATGCCCTCATATTGTACTAAGTTAAATTTCATGTTCCCATATGGAGCCCAAATATTAACCTAGGCACTCGAATTGAACAACCTGGAATCTGACCCCCCTAGAGATGTTGTATACCAAATATAAAAGCATTCCGACTGGTGGATCTGAAGAAGAAGATTTTTAAAGAAATTTTCTCATATTGCACTAAGTAAAAATTTGGGCTACCATAGTGAGCCCAAATATATACCTAGGGATCTGATTTGAACAAACTTGAATCTGACCCCCCATAGAGATGTTGCATACCAAATATCAAAGCATTCTGACTGATGGATCTGAAGAAGAAGATTTTTTTAAATTACCCTCCATATTGAACAAAGATAAAATTTGGGCTTCCGTAGGAAGCCCAAATATTAACGTAGGGACTTGGTTTGAACAATCTAGAATCTGACCCTCATAACAATGATGTATACCAAATATTAAAAGATTCTGACTGGTGGTTCTGAAGAAGAAGATTTTTAAAGAATATTCCCATATTACCCTATGTTAAAACTTCGGGCTCCTGTATTGAGCCCAAGTATGAACCAATGGGCTTCATTTCAACAAACTTTTATCTGACCCCCCTATGAATGCTGTATACCAAATATCAAAAGATTCTGATGATTGGTTCTGGAGAAAAGATTTTTTAAAATTTTTGCAAATATGTTGACTCAGCATTTTTTCGATGCCCTCTACAGAACACCCTAACATAACCGATGACAATTCTTTTTTTTACCATTCAATTCTACTGGCCCTAAGGATGCTTCATACCAAATAACAGTTCTCTATTCCGTGTGGTTTGGGAAATATGGGCGTTTGAAAATATTTCTATTCTTAGATCCTGGGGTTCCTATGGGGATGAAGGATTTGTTTTTTGCATGAGTCAAGTACTTAAGACCCAATAACAACACATACCAAATTTCGTTCAAATTGGACCATCAGTTCAGAAAATAGAAATTTTGGGTAGGACCAAAAATCTTATCCCTCCCATGACAAAGCCAAATATTGTTTCACGAACTTCGTTTGAACAAACTTGATTCTAAACCTCAAAAGGAAGCTCCATACCAAATATCAAATCACTGTACTCACTGGTTCATGCAAAGATTTTAAAAATATTTTGGAGCATTTTCCCCCACCCTCTCCCTTTGGGGCTGGGCATGTTGAGTTGAACAAAAATGCAATGCTCCTTCGGGACCATCAATGAAAAATAAACTTTCACTTGAAATGGCCCAGTGGTTTTGGAAGACAAGACCAAAACATAGTGTTGATGGACGACAGACGGAGAGCGATTAGATTAGCTCAGCTTGACTTTGTCAAGTTGAGCTAAAAACACTGACTGATTGTATAATTCAAACCTGACATGTTATTTGCTTACAGCGATAATACTAAAATGGTAAAACAATACAATATGATTCAGTGTTCAATCAATCTTCAAAACTGCTATGTTTTCATACTGAGAATCATAAAAAAGGACAATTTTCTGCAAAAAAAACTCTTGTGGGTGAAAATTCCACTTCATTTCTCATGTGAAGTGGAAAAAAACCTGTATTATTGACATTGTATGGGTGCCCTCCATTGGTTTCTGTGTCTAAATGGGTTACAAGGAGGTAAATAAACTTTGAAGGATAATCTACACCTGTACATCTATACATGTATACACACTGAAATTTCTTCTGCAGAATTTTTTTCTTTCTAAATTAATTACATGTGTAACAGATCAAGAGAGAAGTGTGGCAGTGAAGGCTCAAACCATCAGCCTCCAGCAAATAAAGCAACATATTTACCATGAGATCCAGACCAACTAGGCTGTTGGTACATGGCCTTTATACTTTGACCGCAACACTACTCTCGCATCTTTTGCGATTCATCACCCATGAATCTCACTCCAAGTTCCTCCTCAAGAGTGGTTGAAACAGCATCTGCATTTACATCAGCTGCTGAGGATAAGATGAACCCCAATGTATCAGATCAAGTGCAGGAGCCGAGGTTCGAACCTTCAGTCTCTATCACAACGATTTACCACAACCAGGTTGGTTGGTATATGGCCTTTATACATTGACCTCTACACATGTACAATGAAAGTGTCAATGACACTGCAGCCCAACTTGACTGTGTGTAGTGTTTGATGAAACGGATAATGTTCATGTTTATGAAAGGATTATGAAATAAGACAAGAATGGTGATAATTGAGAATATATGTTAAGTTCTGTACTCTACATGCCAATTTTTCAGCAACAAGAATTTGAGTGTAGACTGTACTAAAGAATTGAGGCCTGGGTTGATGAGGCCCTCACAGTTAACGTATGTCAACCAAAGTTACCAAGTTCCAGTAAAATCATTCCAAAATGAGTCATCCTGCCATCTTACAATGAAATCCCTTCATAAATATGACGCATAGACTTTGCAAAAGGAATCTAGGTCACGTGCCCAAGTAGTGGTAATGGCTAACGATCATGACCAAAGTAGGACGTCTCATCTGGACATCAAAACGAGTTATCCTACCAAGTTACAATGAAATCGCTTCATAAATATGAACTGCAGACTGTGCTAAACACATCTAGGTCACTAGCTTGTGTGGCCATCATGGTTGACTGATCACGGCGAAAATAGGACGTTCTCATCTAGACATTATACCGAGTCATCCTACCTGTTTACAACAAAATCTCTTCATAAATACAATCTGTAGACTGTGCTAAAGGAATCTAGGGTAACAAGCTCCTGCGGCCATCATGGTTGACTGAACCCGACCTAAATAGGATGTTCTCATCTAGAATTTATATGAATCATCCTACCACGTTACAGTGAAATCCCTTTATAAATACGACCTGTAGACCGTGCTAAAGGTTTTTAGGTTTTGGGCCAGCACAGCCATTGTGGTTGACCGATCGCGGCCAAAATGGGATGTTCTCATCTAGACATGAACTTGAACCTGTACATGAATGAAATTTTGTGATGTTTGGACAAGAACTACAGGGTGTAGTCAAAAGCTAAAGACAATGTGAATAGATTCACAGACTCACAAACTTCCACAGGCATGATGGCAATAGCTTATCTTGACTTTGTCAAGTTAAGCTAAAAATATATTTTTTCAGCTTTAGTAAGTGATTTATATGTGAGAAAAATATATATAATGAATAATGAAGCAATCGTGTAAAAGCTCATTATGCCTGTCCTTCTGGCTAACTTCTCCCTGTTTTCATTTAATCTGTACAGGGAAAAGTGACTTCTCCCTCAATTTACCTACCAGACTGATCAATGACCATATAGCCTGATTCTATGAGAGGCCGTATAAGAACTATACACAAACATACCTGACCTAAAATAATCCAGGCCTTAAAATATGTCCCAATTCGTGAGAATCAGTTATGATTCTCATGAACTCCTGGTGGGAGGATCAATTTTAATTTACAATCTGAGAGTACTGTTAGACTCTTGTGAGTACAAACACAACATAATCCAGAGTAAATCAGAGGGGTGACTTTCCCATATGGGCCTGTCAATAACCCTCACCACCATGATTATTCCAAGACAAAGCGGGGCATAACTCTGGTAAAAAATGTCAAATCGAAACTATAATCACAGGTGCACAGGTTCCATGGTAGTGAAGATTCATACCCGGTTTCAAAGGAATTGACCCATAAACGTCTTGAGAAAATCTCCGGACAAAATTATGTCTATGGACGGATGGATGAATGGCTGGACGGATGCTCTTACAAATTAGGTTTATGTGGACAAAATATTTAAAAATATCTGAGGAATTTAAAATGCATGGACAACCACTAAAATCTCTAATTTCCAGATGGTAGCATAGCCCAACTCTTTCAGCATACTGACCCTAATCCCAATTCTTACCCTAACATAAAAGCCCTGAAAATACAATACCCACTTTTTGTCACTTTTTAGCCACATAAAAAACATTTTAGCCAGAAAATTCACTTTTTTAGAAACATAAACGCCATTTGTTAGTTCAACATTATGTGGCTAGTCACATAAATCATACTAGACACATAACAGTGCTGTGTACCAACAACTAGGCACATAAACCTGATGTGTTTGCTCGGACTGATGGATGGGCAGTGCGACAGACAAGGTGATTCCAGTATACCCCCCACAGGGGGTATAAAAATAAACCTCATATTTATATATTTACCAGAGTTTAACCCTTAACCCTTTACCTAATATGAAAAGCAGATGACACTTGCCAACAAAATTCTTGAATAACTCATTTTTTTTCATTTTTTGTCTCAAAAACATAGGTTATGACCCTTCATTGGAATGAGTTTGAGACAAAAAATGAAAAAATAATGAAAATTAACTGGCGATTTTTGTGAATAGCATCATTACGTAGGATATAGGGTTAAGGGCCTAGTTACAATATTTTACATGTACATGTAGAACAGGCTTTTTGTGATCTTTCTGATGAAAATTACAGTAACTTGGCCGTGGTTTCTAATGAAGTCTTGGCTTCCTGAAAAGGTAGCCAAGACATCACTAGCCATCATTACTGAATCCAATTCTTACCTTATTATGAGGGAGCAAAAAATCAGATAAAATTAAGTAGAATTATCCAGGCCTTTGAGGACACCTGAAGTATCTTGACGGGAATCAACTGAACATTTATCAAGAATCAAAATTAATTCTCATTGTTTTCCTGCAATAAGAACTGAAATCTCAACACAGGCTATTTTTGTTGTAATTATGTCATTGTCACAGATACTGTAAGGGATCTTAACACTTAAAGGCCTGGCCAATTTTTCAGGTTTCTCTGACACACCAGCATGGGAGTCCAATGATTTACCACAAACCACTGCCAAGGTTTTTGGACTATTATAGACATAACTTCCTTATGACTGCACGTTCTGGCACCTGTTCAGAGACCATAAAGTTTGTCAAAGACAGAAAAGGTCTGCACACTAGTGGTTAACCCATTACAAAACAATTATCAAAATTTGTTATTCTCATTATTTTTTTAAAAAAATTTTCAAAGATTCTCAGCAAAGCTATATCACGTGCCCCCTCATTGGAATGAGCTAAACAAGCTCATTCTAATGAGGGGCCACTTGATATGGTTTTATTGAATTTTAAAAGAACATCTCATTTCAAGCAGGCAGATGTGGCTGATTCATTGGTAAACAGTTAAAACAAAAAGAAGACACATATTAACTCAACTCTAACAATCTATCCTTGCACTTACCAAGCTTACACAGTAGGTAGTATAATATCGCTTTTAGAGTGAGATGGTCATGCTCATTCCACAGAGGGGAGTAAATAATTAATTTTTTTTAAAATGTGTTTTTTTCATAAATTGAGAAAAGTATTCTGTCTATGACATGAGGGGAGTAAATAAATAATTTAGTGAGCTGACCATTTAGACCCAGAGTTTCACATGTTAGCAATTTACTAAACATGGCTCCTCCAAAACAAGAAAAAAATGAACACAATCTACTTACTGAAACCATTCCATTGATTTGTCATTGTTCTTGTCAACACCTTTTCCTGCAATAATAATAATAAAATAATAATAATGAAAGTGTCAATGACACTGTAGCTCAACTTGACAAACTTGAACTTGGTAAGTTATAAATGAAATGGCAAAATTGAAGATCATTGGTACCAATGTTATTTGGTGAAATTTCAACATAACAGCATTGTATGTGCACAATGTCTGAGTAATCCATGCATTTTTAAATGTAAACTGTAAGACTGGCTAAAGAAAGAATGTTGATACACAAATGCAGTATGTTCAGAGGTTATTGTAAATGGCAACTTTTTTCACAGAAATGAATGCTAATCAATAGCTCTTATCTAAAGGTCTTGCCTAATGAGCACACTAAGTTCAAAAACAATCCTATGATAAATGTGGCTTGTAGACAGTTTTTGATGGAAATGAAAAGAAAATCGATAGCTCCTATTTTTGTCACCCTGCATGAGCATACAAAGTTTCAAAACAACCTGATAATGAATGTGTCCTCTGAGGCATGCCAAAGGAAGATGTTAATGCACAAATGCACTAAGTTTGAAGGTCATTGCTTGTGGCGTTGTTTTTTTTTCTCTCTTCTTATGGAAATTCATAAATATACCCTGCAGAGAGTGCAAAGGGATAAGTTCTGCACAAATGAAGTAAGTTCAAAGGCTGGTGATAACGACAATAATTTTTTATGGAAATGAGGTCACCCCGAACACATATACCAAGTTTCAAAGTGATCCGATCATAAAAGTGCCCTGAAGGGTGTGCCAAAAGGAAATACTGAAGTCTGACTAAACTAAGTTCAAAGGTCGTTGCCAGTGGCAACATTTTTTGATGGAAATGGAAGCGAATCGATAGCACCCATCTAGAGGGCACCCCAAACAGGCATGCTAGGTTTCAAAACAATTCAATCATAAATGTGCCCTGTAGGGTGTGCCAAAGGGAAATATTGAGGTCTGACTTAACTAAGTTCCAAGAACATTGCAAGCAGCAACATTTTTTTGACAGAAATGGAAGAAAATCGATAGCTCCCACCTAGAGCTCACCCCAAACAAGCATACCAAGTTTCAAAGTGATCTGGTGAAAAATGTGCACTGCAGGGTGTGCCAAAGGGAAATATTGATGCATAACTGCACTAAGTTCATCGAAGGTTGTTGCCAGCGGCAACATTTTTTGATGGAAATTGCAGAAAATCGATAGCTCCCATCTAGAGGTAACACCAAACAAGCATACAAAGTTTCAAACCGATCTGACCATAAATGTGCCCTGTAGGGCATGCCAAAGGAATATATTGATGCCTGACTAAACTAACAGGGCTTGATTTAATCTGAAAATTTTGAATAGCAATTTACTATTCACCCTGGAAAATTGATTAGCAGTTGATCCAAAAGCACTTGAAACTAATAAATCTTGAATAGCAGAATTCAGAAATTGGAGAACCAACAAAGTGCTATGCTAATCCAGTTAAATCTAGCCCTGACTAAGTTCAAAGGTCATTGCCAGCAGCAACATTTTTTTATGGAAATGGAAGAAAATCAATAGCTCCTATCTTGAGGTCACTCCAAATAAGCATGACAGATTTCTAAGCAATCCGATCATAAATGTGCCCTGTAGGATGTGCCAAAGGGAAATATTGAGATCTGACTAAACTAAGTTCTAAGAACGTTGCCAGGGGCAACATTTTTTGATGGAAATGGAAGAAAATTGATAGCTCCCATCTAAAGGTCACCCCAAAGAAGCATACAAAGTTTCAAAGCAATCAGATAATAAATGTGCCCTGCAGGGTGTGCCAAAGGGAAATGTTGATGCATAACTGCTCTACGTTCATCAAAGGTCATTGCCAGCAGCAACATTTCTTGGCGGATATCGAAGAAAATCGATAGCTCCCATCTAGAGGTAACCCCAAACAAACATACCAAGTTTCAAACAGATCTGATCAAAAATGTGCCCTGTATGGCGTGCCAAAGGAATATATTGATGCCCGACTAAACTAAGTTTAAAGGTCATTGCCAGTGGCAACATTTTCTGATGGAAATGGAAGAAAATCCATAGCTCCCATCAAGAGGTCACCCCAAACAAGCATGCCAGGTTTCAAAGCAATCCGATCATAAATGTGCCCTGTAGGGTGTGTCAAAGGGAAATATTGAGGTCTGACTAAACTAAGTTCTAAAAACGTTTGCCAGCGGCAACATATTTTGACGGAAATTAAGAAACTTGATAGCTCCCATCTAGAGGTCACCCCAAACATGCATTCCAAGTTTCAAACCGATCTGATCATAAATGCGACCTGTGAGGTGTGCCAAAGGAAATCGTGGACGTACGTACATTTGCCCGTGGAACGAAAAGTGATGGCAACAGCTCAGATTGACAGTCATGTTGAGCTAAAAACAAGAGTGATGCTAACACCCCTAAGTTTTTTCTAAGTGTGACCTTATCATAGGGCTAGGACCTTGACGGGCACTTACCATATTATAATTCAGGACACACTGTCTTTTGACATTACATATTGTTATGAAGCTTCATTAAAAAATATTCAGTAGTTAAGAAATGATGGCCAGGACAAACAAATGTTAAGCTTTTTTTAAGTGTTGCATTATCATTGAGCCTGTGACCTTGACCTTGAGGGGCACATACCATATTATAAATCACAATACACTGTCTTTTTGATATTACATATTGTTATAAAGTTTCATTAAAAAATATTCAGTGGTTAAGAAATTATGGCCCAGACAAACAAATTTCAAAGTTTTTTTCTAATTGCCACTTTATTATAGGTCATGTGACCTTGACCTTGAGAGGCACAAACCATATTATAATTTGCAACACACTGTCTTTTGATATTACATATTGTTATAAAGTTTCATTAAAAAATTTATAAATTTTAAGTAATTTGTATATGTTTTATACTTACCAATGGCCTAGACTGGCTGGCGCTAACTCAAATTAATACAGGGCCAAACACAAATTTTGCCCCCAATCCCCAAAATTTGCATGCAAAACCAAAAAAATTAAGTCCTAGATGGTCCTCCATACTTTTTGTGATCTGCGCATGCACAGTATCCAGGAAGGTACCGAAATTGGCACCAACCATCATTCTCTCGACAGTGCCTGCTAAATGTTATAATCAGTGGGGAGGAATGAGTTTCCAATCATGGGAGGGCCATCCCCGTCTGGGCCATTGGTAAGTATAAAAAATATACAAATCACTTAAAATTTATCATATTTTTATACGACAACCAATGGCCCAGACTAGCTGAATTGTAAAAAGGCTGGAGGGACTTGGACTCAAGGAAAATTCAATCTCTCAATTACTTCGATAAAGGATAGCTCATACAGGAGAATAGGAGAAGACATAGGAATTATATATGTCCTTCTCTTTTACGAGAAAAGAGAATGACATAACACCAACAATGTAATTGAGAATTACATATTTACATAATTTCTCCATTTAATGCCAGCATAACCTGTTATGCTAATTCGGAGAAGGAAACCAATAAATGAAGTTAGTCCAGAGAATGAGACGCTTTATACTCATTTAAAAGTGTCCGAGGATTGTATATTAATGCTCGTTTGACACATAACATATACAAATGCTTCACAGTTAGCTACACTTTAAAAACAGTATATAAATGAGACATAGTTATTGCAGGGACCGACCTGGGCATGCGCCAGTGCGTATTTGGTTCTGAAACATCAGGACCTGACTCTTAAATCTCAGAAATAGGCTTCTCAGTTGGTGCGTAACTTCTCAGATCATATTTTGATATTCTTTCGATGGATAATCGAGAGAGACACTCTTACATGTATTATATATATGATTATCATTGATCATTGTTGTAGAGTGCTTAAGTTAATACTTCAAGTCTTAATTACCAAGCATTAATCTTCACTGTGGTTTCTGATCAAGTCCTGGCTGCCTAAATGGCTGCCTATTTAGGCAGCCAAGACTTGATCAGAAACCACAGTGAAGATTAATGTTTGCTATAGTGTACTAAATGAAAATGATGAGAGCTATTACATACTTGCAGTGTGTGTTACAAACAGCAGTGAGACTCCGTAAATTGAAATCTGGCGCATGAATTGAAAAAATAGGCTCCGTGGCTAGAGCATATTTTAAATAGTCCTGATCGGTCCCTGTTATTGCTTCACACCAAGCTACACATTAAAACTACCCAGCACTGACACAGGACTACTGTCACTGGAGGAGGTATTCCCTTGCTTTTCACTATAAAGCCACATAATCAGAAGGGAAAAACCGCCCCGCCCTTCTCCTTGTTCTGAGGTAAAATTCCTCAGAACGAAGAGGGCAGCGGAATGGCATCAGTGCTCGAGCAAACTGCCTAAAGACCTTATAGATGTAACCTTAATAGACGACATTCTGAGCAACAGAAAGAGGACCTAAGGATCTAAGGTCATCGGAGATGGACTCTAAATTTCTTAGGTAAAACCTGGTAAATGAAGAGGGCTGTGTCCAGTAAGCTGCCTTCATAAGATCAGTAATGGCTATACTGTTAGAATAAGCCCAAGAAGTGGACAGTGCTCTAACCTTGTGCGCTGAAATCTTGTTGACAGAATGTTGATCCGAAGATAGACTTTCATAGGCAATACGTATTGCCAACTGAAGCCATCTAGTGATAGAATGAACAGAAATATCTTTTCTGTTAGGAATCAAAGAAAGAGAGAAACGTTTTCTTCCCTTTCTAATAAAATTTGACCGACGTTTATAAATGCACATTGCTCTGACTGGAAACAGCAAAGGTCTACGGTTATCCGAGGATGGTAAAGCCTTAATGACAATAGGCTCCGGCTGCTTATCCGGAATCTGATTCTTAGCCAAAAACCCCACTTCCGTAGTGAGGGTAATAGTATTACACACACTATGGTAATGAGATTCATCAACAGATAATGCATGAAGTTCACTGACTCTTCTAACAGATACAAAGGCTAAGAGAAATGCCGTTTTATAGGTCAAGAATTTGAACTACACAACGTCTAATGGTTCAAAAGGAGCTTCTTGAAGCTTCAACAGAACCAAAGCGAAATTAATCTGAGGGGTCTAGGTCTATTAATAGAGAAATTTCTAACTAGCTTGGATAAATAATTATCTGATCCAATAGCCAAGTCATCATGATGAGCATAAGTGTCTGATAACATAGACCTATAGCCCTTAATCGTGAGGGGCTGCAGTTTGAGTTTGTCAAACAGGTAGACCAAGAAATTGGCAATCAGTGGAATGAACGGATCATATATGTCTATCAACTGATCCATACACCAATGGAAGAAAACCCTCCACTTCGCTGCATAATTCAACGAAGAGGGGGCTCTCCTACAGTTAGAAATTGCGTCCACTGCTCGTCCTGTAAAATGTTTTTCGTGCAAGAAGGACAGCACAACGGAAATAGGTTGAGACCTTCTGGGTTGTGATGCAGTGCGTGGGACTTACCCTGACACAGAAGGTCCTCTCATGGAGGAAGCTTCCGGGGAATGTCTATAACAGACACTTGAGAAGATTGATCCAAGGTTTCTGTAACGACAGAGGTGCTACTAGCAAGATTTTGCAGTGAGACTGTTTGATCTTTAACAGAATCTGCTGAATCAATGGAGCTGGAGGATATACATATCCTATCATCCCATCCCATGAGATTGACAGAAAGCCTGCTGCGTACGCTCGATGATCTGGGCACGGCGACACCAACGTCGGTAACTGATTGTTTAGGTGTGTTGCAAAAAGATCTATCATGGGATGATCCCACTGGTAGCAAATCTGCCTGAATATTCGCTTGTTGAGAGTCCACTCCGATGGCAACAGGCGACCTTTCCGAGAGCGAGTCTGCCAATACGTTCAGACAACCCGGTATATGACGGACTGAGAGATGAATGTGATGATTCAGAACAAATAGGAGAATCTTCTCCGTTAATTCGCATAACTGAATCGAGTGAGTGCTACCTTGGTTCCTGAGGAAAGCAACTACTGCCGAGTTGTCCGACAGAATTCGAACATGGACATTCGCTATTAAATTTCGATGAATCCAATGTTGTAGTGCTAACCAGATTGACATCATATCTTTGATGTTTACGTACTTTTCTAGGAACCAAGAGCTCCAAAGACCCTGGCACTTCAAGACTCCATGACTTAGGAACGTGCCCCAGCCAGTCTGACTCGCACCCGTCATAATCGTGAAAGCCGGATCCGGCAGTTGAAGCAGAACTCCCGGAGTTAACCACTGAAGATCTGCCCAAATCTGAATCTTTTGTTTTACTAGGTCCGTTAAAACAATACTGGTTTCGAGCGAATGCATCTTCACACTCCAGTTCTGAGTAAAGAATATCTGGAGGGGACGCGTGCACAGACAGCCCATCAGAACAAGATCCGCAGCTACTCTGCACAGGTCCAACAGTCACATAAACTCCCTCGCTGTTACTGCGTCTGAGTTTAGACAAAAGCAAGCATAACAACTGACTAATTTCACTCTGGGTAACAGCAGACGAACCAGATTGTTGTGAATCTCGAAGCTCATTCCCAAGTGAATGTACGACTTGGACAGAGCTAGATCCGACTTTTTCTCGTTTACTATGAAACCGAGACATCGGAACAATTGCAGCAGACTCGGAACATCGCTCTGAAGAATAATTCTGTTGCCATATCTCTGCAGAATGTCGTCCAAGTAAGCTGACGTTACAACAGACAACTGGGCTTGGAAGCATGAGATTACCAAGTTCATTATTCGAGTGAAAGCTCAAGGAGCTAGGTTCAGAACAAAGCACATTGCTCTGAACTGATAAACCTCTCATTGCTTGGCAAACCGCAGGTACTTTCTGAATGCCGGATTACCAGGACATGAAAGTAGACGTCCTTTAGATCTATGCTTGCCGCATAGTCGTCTACCTGAATGCTCGCTCTTACCGATTGAATGGTTTCCATATAGAACTTTGGAGCCATGATCAACTTGTTTATCCAGCTCAAGTCTATTACCAGTCGGAACGAGCCGTCTGGCTTCGGTACGAGGAACAGGTAACTGTAAGAACCTTGAGAATTTTGATTCTTGACGACCTCTATTGCTTCTATTGCTTCCTTTAATAAAAGAGCTTGTATCTCCGCTAGGAGAGACTCTCTTTTGAAAGGATTCGCCGCGGATTCCAACGCAGACATCTTGTAAGTGGGGGTTTTGCTTGGAATGATAGACGTAGGCCTTCCGAGACTACACTTCTCACCCACTGATCTTCCGTGACAGCTATCCAGTTTTTCGCGAAGTTTGATAACCTTCCGCCAACTGGCAAGCAATAGAGGTCTTGACCATCAAATGTACAACTTACAAGGCGTCCTCCCCGCAAAGAACCTCATCCCGTCGGCTTAGGGGCATTGGACCTATAATCCTGATCAGACCTACGCCCCTTTCCTGAGTCACTGTACTGACGACCTCCAGAGTAATTATAAGAGGGTTTCTTGTTCCCTCGTGAGGAGTTCCCTTTTGATGACTTAGATGCGGAACGTCCTCGCTTACCCCGGTCTGCTGAAGCATGTTGTTGAGACATCGACTTCAAAAGCAGTGCACTGGAAGCTTTCTTAGTAGCCTGCTCATAGACTAACGAAAACTTGTCGTCAAACAGAGTATGTCCAGAGACAGGAGCGACTCGGAGAGAGCTTTTCACCTTGTCATCTATAAGTGATGACGATGCAAGGGGCAAGGGCAGCATCACGTCTGATCAACTCCAAATTTGCCACTGTCAGGGCGGAGTTGAACGTGGCATACATGACTGCCCTGGAACTCTAAGCAAGGAATAAACATCATCAAATTCCTTCACACTAAGACGTTGCGCCATAGCTCTGGTAAGGTGATCTGCATAGGACATCGCGTCCAGATTCGCTCTATTTGATGAAATAGCACATTCCATCGTGTCCGAGCATATGTTGAATGAAGCAGGTAGGGACAAATCTAAACCCCCGGCCTGCTCATCTAAATGCAGAGGAGCTCTCTGGACATCTTCTCCAACCGTTTTAAATGAACGTGGCCAAAGAAACGGTATATTTATGGAAGATGCCGATAAGAAACTGCCTTTCCTCTTAGCACTAGAGAGGTTAAATATGGCATCATCGACATGGCTGAAGGCCTGACACACTTGTCTAAGACTGTACTGGGAAGGAAAGAACTTCCTCTTTCCTCCGCACGAAGTCTGCGTCTAAAGATGACAGCGGTTTCTCTCTAGTTATCGCAGCTTGCTAATCAGGTGGAACAAATTCAGGATAGTACTGATGGATAAAATCCATCGCTACCATATGTTGTTCCGAAAGAGAAGGGTAATCCTCTTCCTTGTCCCTTTCACCATCCGACTGAATCAGCTGTGACGTTAGGTCCATCGCATCTGCGTGTGCAAATGACTGGACCAACCCAGCACCATCCGACAGCTCACTACAGGAGTCTGCGGGAGGCTGCTCTTGCACTTGCTGGGATGTTGCGGTCAGCTGCGCAATTTGCGACAGAAAGTCTGTTACCAAGGCTTGAAGAGCAGTGGTTTTCTGTTTTTTCGCCGCTTGCCGCTCCTAGGACAATGTTCCGGAGATGGATCTCTTCTCCGAACATCTCGATGATCGAAGCCTAGGTTCCCAAGGTACCGGGTGGTCCGACTTCACGGGCAAAGACATGTCTCCGTCTTCACACAGCTGGTGAATATCCGAAGTCGGGCAGATAGGATGCGGTCATGGGTGCATTTGAATCGTAGCAGAGGCCGGCTGCAGTCTAGACGGAGCATCCCGAGAGGCAGGTGTGGATGTATGCTCCAGCTGGTGCAACTTTCTCAAAACAATATTTGGCCCCAAATGTAGTTGGGTTAGAGAGGGACCTCTCCCGCTTGCGGCCTTGTCAGACCCCGTCGAGCCTCCCGAGAAACTTGCGGACTTCCTTCCTATTTCCGTCGTCGCTGGGAGAGCTTTTGATTTTAAGGTGCTCGCTCTACCCAAATCTACACTTCCTTCGACCGCAACAGACTTACTCGGTGTCACAGCTCCCACGGATGGAGTAACCGCTTCACCGGTCGAGCTAGCTGCTTGCAAGGGATTAAGAACACTAACTAAAGGCCTTATCGCTTGCTAATATTCATTAGCACCTTTGCAGCTAGCTCTGTTTGTTCATCAGAGTGCGACGGCAGTAGCACACTTTTGGTGGGTGTCACAATACCATCACCATGTTCTTGTTCCTCTGAAAAAGAAACTGAAAAACACGAATTATCTTGCGGTGAGAGTTCCGGCATAGGAATCTCACCACCAACAACGTACCGTGACACCCTTCTCCAACGTTTGTCATCCCAATGTACACAATGTAGGACAAGAATCCGTAGG
Source organism: Pictodentalium vernedei (assembly GCA_031216915.1). Taxonomy (NCBI): domain Eukaryota; kingdom Metazoa; phylum Mollusca; class Scaphopoda; order Dentaliida; family Dentaliidae; genus Pictodentalium; species Pictodentalium vernedei. The sequence continues at coordinate 228,641,622 of CM062295.1, forward strand.
AGTGCATCGACTACAGGCAAGGCAACCAGCATGTAAATGCGAGGAAGACTTCCTCACCTTGCATTTAGTGCAGAAAGCTTTCAGGATTCAATCAAAATACAAAGCCGATAGCACTCCTACAAACTCCACAATAACATATGTGATCAAGATACATGAATAAAAGCAAGCAAAACCAAATTCGAAAAATTAAATCAAACAAAAAATTTTTTGAAATTTTTTTGAAAAAGCCTAAGTTCCCAGAGGGAGCATGATGAGCCCAAGGGTATCCCGATAGAGCCTAAGTGTGGACAAAACCCAAATTTTTAAAGCTACACTACTGGAATCATAATCAATGTATCCTACAGTAATCCTACAGTAATATAATACTAAATACTACATATATTTGAAGACGTTGCCAATGTAAATGACGTCAAAGGAAAAAAAACGGAAACAAGACATCAGGCACACAAAAAGGCCCAAAGTCAGTAACCGATTTAAATGCTACCAGATGTAAAGCTAGATCTTCATACGAAGAAAAAACGATACATCGGATAGAAGATGCAAGACCATAATGACCTAACACCCCTAGGGTGAGGACGTAACCCTGGGGATAAACAGAATAAACATTCTGTAATACACGTTAAACTCCCAAGAAATTTAATAAAAAATTTCAATAAAAAATAGCCAAAAAGCTTAGGAGTTTAACAGGAGGGCTTCAAGGAGGGATAGGGAAGGAACACTTTACAAACAGTGGATAAATCATTAGCAAGAATGATGACGTCAGGCTTATGTCTCGAAATTGGGAAACATTAAATAATTATTATAAAGTTACAGCCCTGAATGTTTCCAAACAATCATTGTTCACTTCCATCATCCATTTACAGCCTTGGATCCACCAATTTTATCATTGATTTGTGTCTGGCATCCTCAAAAAAGGATATTTAAAAGCACAGATGTCAGTTCATTGTTACTGACTTTAGGCCCAAACAAAGAATAATGGTTTGCACCAATTTTGGTACCTTCCTCGATACTGCACATGCGCAGATCACAAAAGTATGGAGGACTATTTAGGACTTAATTTTCTTGGTTTTGCATGCAAATTTGGGGGATTGGGGTTGGCAAAATTTGTGCTTGGCTCTGGATTAATTTGAGTTAGCACCAGCTAGTCCGGGCCATTGGTTGCGGTATAAAAATGTATTCAGTGGTTAAGGAATTATGGCCCGGACAAACAAAATTTTTAAGATAGATGGACAACGGTCAACTTAGCATGGAAAAGCTCCGCTGACATTTAGTCAGGTGGAGCTGAAAAACAAAATCTAGAGTTCTGGACATAATTATAAGCAACTTTTTACTGAATATATAAAAAAAAAAAACAAAAAAAAAAAAAACCACAAATTCAAGATGAAAGCCGTGGCGCATGTGATTCAATGAAATTGTCTTACACCATAATTCTTAAAATGTAAAATAACTAAGATTTACACCGAAAAAAAAACAGGGTGCAAAATTTCAAAAATGACTCTAACCAACAGACCATTCACTTGTGTTGGAAATGGCTAACTGAATGCTCAGCAATGTAAAAATTCTTGGAAAGTTAAAAAATTTATAGTAATTTATATATTTTTTATACTTACCAATGACCCAGACATAGCTGGTGCTAACTCTTAAAAATCTAGGGCCAAACACAAATTTTGCCCCCCAATCCCCAAAATTTGCATCTAAAACCAAAGAAAACATGTCCCGAATGGCCCTCCATACTTCGCCTCTACTGCGCATGCGCAGTGTCAAGGAGGTCCCGGAATTGGCACCATTTATCATTCTTACAACCAGTGCCTGGTCAGCACTATGTACTCAGCGGGGAGGTAGAGTTCCCAACTCCTGGGAGGGCCATCCCCGTCTGGGTCATTGGTAAGTATAAAAAATATATAAATTACTATAAATTTTTTAACATTTTTATACTGTACCAATGACCCAGACATAGCTGAATAGTAAAAAGGCTAGAGGGCCTAGGACATAGAGGAAAATCCAATAAGCTCAACTATATAAAATAGAGTCATCCCCTCGAGGAGAAAAGGAGTATTTGGCTTTACATGTATCTTTCTTATTTATGATAAATTAGAAAGACACAACACCCTCCATAATTGAGCATCATAACATTCATGTTCTCTATTAACATCCAGTATAATCCTTATACTAATTATTTTTAAAGTAAGCCAATAAATAAAGTTAGTCCAGAGAATTGAGACTCTTTATACTCTTTAAAAGTGTCCGAGGATTGTATATTAACTCCCGTTTGGCACGTGACATATACAAATGCTACACTTTAAAAATATGACATGAATGAATTTTTTTTTTTTAAACATTAACTTTTCACTTTAAAACCATCCCGGTAATAACTCAGAATTACTGACTCCGGAAGAGGTATCCCCTTGTTTTCACTATAAAACAGGAGACCCAAGGGAACACCCTCCCCCCCCCCTTCCCCTCGCCCTGGGTCAAATAGCCCAGAGCGAAGAGGGCAGCAGGACGGAGTCACTGCCTGAACAGAAAGAAAGCCTGCATAACTATAGTTGCAACTGTTTAGTGAACGACATTCTGAGCAGCAGATAATGGACCTAAACAAAGGAGGTCTCCAGAAATGGACTCCATATTTCTGAGATATAAATTCGTGAATGTGGATGGCTGAGACCAATATGCAGCCTTCATTAAATCTGTAATAGCAACACTATTTGCATAAGCCTAAGATGTAGAAAGAGCTGTTACTTAATGAGCCGAAATCTTACACACAGACTGCTGAGTTGAAGATAGATTATCATAAGCAGTACGGGTAGTTAATTGAATCCATCTAGCCATAGAATGGACCGTAATGTCCTATTTAGGCATCAGAGACAGAAGAAGCTTTTACGTCCCATTCTGATAAACTGATATCTTGTTTATAAATACATAAAGCTCTAACCGGACAGAGTAAAGGCCTGTGCCCGTCTGAAGACGGAAGGGCCTTAATAACAATAGGTTTCGGATATTATTAGGAGCCTGATTCTTAGCCAAAAATCCAACATTAGTAGTAAAGATAATAGTGTTCCCGACACTACGATAGTGAGAATCGTCCACCGATAGTGCATGAAACTCACTGACTCTTCTAGCAGAAGAGAAAGCTAAGAGAAATGCTGTCTTAAAAGACCAGAATTTGAAATCTACTGTCTCAAGAGGCTCAAATGGTTTTCGTTTAGTTTAAGAAGAACCCAAGCTAAATTCATATAGGAATTAATCTAAGGGTTCTAGGTCTATTTATCGAAAAGTTTCTAACTAATTTTGATAAAGAGACATAAGATTCAATTGTAAACTATCATGGTGTGCATAGGTATCAGATAACATAGACCTATAACCTTTAATAGTAACAGGCTGCAGTTGATCTCGTCAAACAAGTATACTAGAAAGTTTGCAATGTCTGGTATGGAGGGATCAAAAATATCAACAAAATGATCCCTACACCCATGACGAAAGACCTTCCACTTAACCGCATAGTATAGCGAAGAGGAGGTCCTCCTACAGTTAGAAATCGCGTCCACTGCTCGTCCTGTACAATGCTTGCCGTGCAAGAAGGACCGCACAATGGAATACGTGAAGGTTGAGACCTTGCGGGTTGTGATGAAGTTGACACGATTTCCCCAGCGAAAGAAGATCCTCTCGTGGAGGAAGTTTTCGCGGTAAGTCCCACAGCAGACACCTGAGTAGATTTATCCACGGTCTCTGTGGAGACAGAGATGCTACCAACAGAATTGTATTGAGATTGTTTTATCTTGAGCAATATTGCTGAATCAACGGCGCTGGAGGATACGCATATCCTATCCTTCCGTCCCACGAGATCGATAGAGCTACTACTGCATATGCTCGGGGATCCAGACATGGTGACACATACGTCTGCAATTGATTGTTGAGTTGTGTCACAAATAAGTCTATCATTGGCCGCTCCCATTGGTAGCAAATCTGATTGAATACCTGTTTGTTGAGAGTCCATTCTGACGGCAACAAGCGACCCTTCCGTGAAAGGGAGTCTACTAATACATTCAGACGACCCGGAATATGACGGACCGAAAGCAGAACTTGGTGTTCTAGAACAAACAGAAGGATTCTTTCCGTTAATTTGAATAACGGAACGGAATGAGTGCCTCCCTGGTTCCGGATATACGCAACTACTGTCGTATTGTCGGACAGGATTTGGACATGCGCTTTCTGAATAATGTTCATCCAATGACGTAGTGCAAGCCAAATTGACATCATTTCTTGGACGTTTATGTGCTTGCCTAGAAACTGCGGAACCCAAAGACCCTGGCACTTCGAATCCGTTGGGATCAATGTTGTACCCAAACCTGTTTGACTGGCATCCGTCATAATCGTAAAACTCGGATCCGGCAACTGCAGTGGAACTCCCTGAGTCAACCACTGAATGTTTGCCGAAGTCTGAATCTCTTGTTACACTTGATTGACAAGAGAACGTCTATCGAGCAATTCATAGATTGCTGAAAGGTTGCCGTCGAAGAGAAGCTTCTCCGAGACCGAAGCGACTCTGAGAGAGTTCTTCACCTTACTATCCACGCGCGTGGATGTAGCTAGGGCTGCGTCACGTCTAACCAACTCCAGGTTGCCAGTGAAGGGCGGAGTTATACGTGGAAAAGCTACTGCCCTCGAAAGAAATCTCATTGAGGATCATATCCTGGAATTCTTTCCCTTGAAGACGTAATGATAACGCCTTAGTAAGGTGGTCTGCGTATGATAAAGCGTCTAAGTTAAGTCTGTTAGAGATTATTGTCGTTTCCAACGTCGTGGTTGGAATTGACATTGACGGCGATATAGACAATTACAAGTCTTCAGCCTCATCGTCTAGACGCAGAGGAATTCTCGGTATGCCCTGTCCTGCCGTTTCAAATTTATTCCTTGAATTGATGAAAGGCAGATTTAGAGCATTTGCGGACAAGAAACCAGACTTGCCTGTTTTGGTAGCAAGCTTATATATAGCGTCGTTCAATAATTCGAATGTTCTTGTGACATTATTGGACTGTGTCGGCAACTCAGGGACGATGTCCCTGAACCGATCAAAAACAAATTCTGTGTCCAATGACGCTATTAGTCTCTTATCCCGCATCGCAGCATTCTAGTCCGACGGAACAACCTCTGGAAGATAATGCCGGAAGAAATCTATGGCAGCTTCTGTTTTTCCGAAAGGGAAAGCTCGAAATCCTCCGAATCCCTTTCGCCATCCTGTCGGACCCTATGAAGAGCTTGGTCGCCAGTACCTGATGCTTCAGCGGAGTGTACCGACCCAGCGTCGCCGGATTATTCCTGATCCGACAGAGATTCTGTCGTTTACTGGGATGCTGCGATAAGTTGTGCTATTTTAGATAGCACGTCCGTCACTGAGGCCTGTGGAGAAGCGGTCTTACGTTGATTTGCCGCTGGAAGCTCCGTGTACATTGACCCGTGCACACTTCTATTATGCGAGTGTCCGGAGTCTACAGGCCCCGTGTCCCTTGGCTATCGGATGGCGTGACTTGTTCGCCGTGGAATCCCTGACAGGCGAAGCTGGCTGGATATTCGTGGTCACGTAGCCAAGGTGCGGTCGTGTGCGCTGCCGTGAGAATGAGGAAGCCTTATCGACAGTCTCTCGGACTGTCTATATAACGGAGCGTCCCGAGCGGCGGACATATGCTCCGAATGCGAAACGTTTGTACCACGACATCTGGTCCCAGATGTTGTTGTACGAGAGAGGGACCTCTCTCGCTCGCAGCCCGGATGGACCTGGACGAGCTAGGAACCGGACTAATAGGCTTCCTCCGATCTCTCCTCTGATCCGTCGTCACTGGGTGTGCACTTTTGTCTAATTATAGTGCTCGCATCACCCAATCTCCTTCCTAGACCGCAATGGACGAACCCGGCTGCCGAACCATTCGATGAATGGACGCTACACCGGGCGAGCTAGCGGATGTCAACACCGTCGATCCTACTAGGGACCTCTTAGGCGATTGACATATTTCCATGAGCACTTATTGCCGCTAGCTCTTCATTTAACTATGACGACAGAGGCACACTTTTGGAAGACATCACGGTAACTTTTGCGAACAAGAAACCAGACTTGCTTGTTTAATAGCAAGCATATATATATATAGCGTCGTTCAATAATTCGAAAGTTCCTGTGACATTATTGGACTGTGTCGGAAACTCAGGGACGATGTCCCTGAACCGATCAAAAATTTCTTGTGTCCACAGACGCTATCAGTCTCTTATCTGGCATCGCAGCATTCTGGTCTGACGAAACAACCTCTAGAAGATAAAGCCGGATGAAATGTACAGCAGCTTAAGTTGTTCCGAAAGGGAAAGCTCGAAATCCTCCGAATCCCTTTCGCCATCCTGTCAGACCCTATGAAGTTTTCGGACGTCCGTACCTGATGCTTCAGTGGAGCGTACCGACCCAGCGTCGTCGGATATTACCTGATCCGACAGAGATTCTGTCGTTGCTGGGATAAGTTGTGCTATTTGGGATAGCACGTCCGTCACTGAGGCCTGTGGAGTAGCGGTCTTACGATGCTTTGCCGCTGGAAGCTCCGCGTACGTTGACTCCTGCATACTTTTCTTATGTGAACATCCGCAGTCTACAGGCCTCGTGTCCCTGGCTACCGGATGGCGTGACCTGGTCGCCGTGGATTCTCTGATTGGCGAAGTTGGCTGGATATCCGAGGTCACATAGCCAAGGTGCGGTCGTGTGGGCTGCCGTGAGGATGAGGAAGCCTTATTGACAGTCTCTCCAGACTGTCTATATAACGGAGCGTCCCGATCGGCGGACGTATGCTCCGAATGCGAAACATTTTGTACCACAACATCTGGTCCCAGATGTTGTTGTACGAGAGAGGGGCCTCTCTCGCTCGCAGCCCGGATGGACCTGGACGAGCTAGGAACCGGACTAATAGGCTTCCTCCGTTCTCTCCTCTGATCCGTCGTCACTGGGTGTGCACTTAGTTGATTTATAGTGCTCGCATCACCCAAAACTCCTTTCTGGACCGCAACGGACGAATCCGGCTGCCGAACCATTCGATGAATGGACGCTACACCGGGCGAGCTAGCGGACGTCAAAGGCCGTCGATCCTACTAGGGACCTCTTAGGCAATTGACGTATTTCCATGAGCACTTTGCCGCTAGCTCTTCATTGAATTGTGATGACGGAGGCACACTTTTGGAAGACATCACGGATACATCACCCTGTTCTTGTTGAGATTGATAAACTAGAGTGACCCTGCGGAGAAAGGACCGGCATGGCCATTTCCCCGCTAACATACCGTGACACACGCTTCCCATGTTTGTCATCCCAATTGACACATACTGAACAGGAGTTAGTACAAGTGCACTGACTACAATTAATACAATGATTATGAAAGTCAGAGGAAGATTTCCTCTTATTACAATTGAACAATATCCTTTCATTGTGAAAAGAATACAAAAAGTCCTAGTACTCGCACCAACCCCTGAAAACAAAGATACATAATAACATGATCCATTAACATAGAAAAAATAATTGAAATAAAAAAAAAAAAATTTTTGAAAAAATATTTTTTCAGAAAAGCCCAAGTTTCTGAAAAGTAACATTGAGCCCCAATGGATCCCAAGCCTAAGTGTGGACAAAAATTTTAAAAATATTTTTAAAAATTAATGCAACACTTACGAATAATAATAATGTATCTTGTTATGATTAAACTAACACAAAGACAAGAAATCCCCCTCCACAGAGACTGTTGTCAATGTAAACAAGAAGTGTAAAAACACCAGAAACATGACTCCAGGCACTGATAACCATGGCCCGAAATCAGTTACCAAAAATACACTATCTGATGTAAAACAGAGACTTCCAGGGAAGAAACTACAGAACATCAGATGGTAGATGCAGAACACTACACCTAAACACCCATGGGTGAGGACGTAAACATGGGGAAAAGAACAGAATTCATTCTGTTACCGAGCTAAAACTCCCAAGAAATTTTAGTAATAATATTACAGAAAATATGCCAAAAGCATGGGAGAATAGCAAGGGGGGACTTAAAGGAAAGGGAGAGAGGAAAACACTGAACAAGCAGTGTAACTTTATAGCAAGAATGACCACAACAGGCCCATGCCTCGAAAATAGGTAACTTAACATAATTTCATTAAAAAATTTTAAGTTACAGCCCTGATTATTTTCTGTCACTCATTTTTCTTCTCCTCCTTCTATTTCCTCTTTAGATTCACCATTTCTCTAATATTTATGTGTCTGGCATCATTTAAACTGAGATTTACAAGCACAAAGATCAGTCAGATGTGAACTGATGAAGGGCCAAACAAAGAATGATAAATGGCGCCAATTCTGGGACCTCCTTGACACTGCGCATGCACAGTAGAGGCAAAGTATGGAGGGCCATTCAGGACATGTTTTCTTTGGTTTTAGATGCAAATTTTGGGGATTGGGGGGCAAAATTTGTGTTTGGCCCTAGATTTTTAAGAGTTAGCACCAGCTATGTCTGGGTCATTGGTACAGTATAAAAATACTGCTTTTTTATCAAGTATTCATATATTGCATGGAATTGAAATATATATAGCCTCTCACTGCAAAAGTCTAAAAATCTATCAAGACACAAGAAAGGCTGGTTAACTGGAAGAGTGCTAGAAGCCCATATTTGGGCTTTATTCTGACCTGCAGGTACCTAAAGTTAAAGGCTTCATATTCTGTGGATGTCCTTCATATTATCTTGGAAATAAAATTACTTCATCTCCATCGATTTGCATTCTTACAAAAGGCACTCTCCCATGATTTATAACAAGACAAAAATTTGACACTTTTGAATGCCAGGTTCACCTCATGTCAGACAGTTTTACAGGTGACGGAAGCCAGAATTCCAGGAGAGAACCACCGAGTTGAGACTGGTGGTTGTGATTTTTTCACTTCGGTTTCGGTTTTTTGGAGGGTGAAGACCCGGGTTCCAGTTTCGGTTTTTTTCTACTTTATGCATTCTCAACTAATTTTGGGAATTTGGAAGTGGAGAACCAGTGAACTCATGTTCAAGTATGAAGTGATAGTCTAAGAATGTTTTTTCCAGGTGAACTTGAATTCATTCAGGTTGTTCATAATTCAAAATTGTTATTGCAGGGTATCAGAAAATCAAATTTATGCACCTTTAGGCCTCTGACCATGATTTTCAAGGACTGTTATAAGCTTGATGAGATTTGGAGACAGGAAAATTTTAACACCGTCACCAATGCAAATCATTTACAGTACTGTAGCCATTACTTCATAGGGTCAGCCTGGCAGCTGATTTTAGCGGGAAGTGACTTCTCCCTCCAGAGACTTTAGGGAGAAGTCAGGGGCCAGGAGGGAGAAAGAAGTCAGTGGACATGAGGGAGAAGACAAAAAAAAACATAAAATGTATATGACACTGCGACAAAATAAATGTACATACAGGACACAATTGTGGAGAAAAAAATAAATAAAAGTTATACAAACATACACGCACACACAAAACTAAGTCATGTAAGTTAAAATCCTCCCCCTCCCCTACAAAAAATTGCGTCGTTCATGCTTTCTGAATACCCTAACTCTTTCCCTAACAGTGATACTAGGGTTACCATGCAGTTGATTTTGTATTTGCCTCAATGCAGTGGATTTGAAATTTAGCATCACCCATGGTAAGAGTGTTCTTCTCTGTAATAGAAGGTATATTCTTTTAAAAAAAATATTTAAAGTATTAAAAATAAATTTCAAGTTCACATTAGAAGCTGGGTCATTCATGGTTTCTGAATGTCCTAATTGAATTGAAAAGCGTTGTTAAAAAAGTTTTCAACATCCTTCGTAAATTAAGCTTCATCAACAATTTTAGTTAATTTATTTCTAAGGTAAATAACAAAATATTTTAGTTGTCTCCCTTACCTGCTACATGATAATACTCTGTTCAGAAAAATGACAATTTCTGCCAACCATCCAACATTGACACGTGCGATTGGTGCTATGAGGCCTGCCTTTCTTATCCATCCTAATATGTGTGATTTCTATCGCAGCAGTATCACATTTAACCCCTTTCCAACAAGTTTTCAAAGAAAAACCTTCAATGCAAATTGCAGGGCTAATTTCAGTGCAACCAATTTTTCAGTGGAACAGAGCGTAACCGTAAGAAATTTGAATGTTTTTATGGATGAAACTGTCTCCTGCACATTTTGGGGGTTTTGAAATGGTGGTTAACTTTAATAAATTCTAATTAACTTGATGCGTGTGTTGTGTGATTCGCTGTTTTTGCTGACACTTTTGTTTTTAAACTGCACTTCGATCAGAGCGTATACAAAACATATCTCCATGTACTTAAATTGTGCTTTTAATAAATATATACATGCAATGTATGTATGTCCCACGCAGGAACAAAATTTTGATTTCGGGTCATTTCGATTATCGTACACAAGAGCGGCAAGACTCGGATCTTCAGTCACCATTTTAACTCAAGAAAACCAAGTTCTACTTTCGTTTCTGTAATCAGTAGATATCCATTTGTGGCGCTTGGCGCATTTCCCCCCCCCCCCCCCCCCCCACCCCCCAACACACGATCCTGGATGATATGGGTTAGTTCTAAGAAATAATGCCTTCGTTTTCAAATTAGATCGACCCTTGTTCCAGGATACATAGATTATGCATTGTATTAATGATTAATTAAAACTAGAGGCTCTACAGAGCCTGTAATCGCTCACCTGGAAATACATATAACTAGAGTGATGTGGTGTTTGTCTGGATTTTTAACCAAAACTGTAAACAAGCATTTTTGACGAAAGAAAAAAAAAGTGCCTAATTGGCCCCCGGCGGAGGAGGGGAGGGGGGGGGGGGGGGGTATGTGTTTAAAAAAAGGTTCTGCATGTAGTGACTGTAAATAGTTCAAAATGCATATTAGAGAAAATAAGAAAAAAAAAGCCTAATTGGGGGGGGGGGGGGGGGGGGGGGGGCCTTGGGCTCGGGCAACCACAAACTTGGAGTCTTCCTACCAAGCTACAATGAAACCCTTCATAATTATGGCTTGTAGACTGTGCTAAAGGTTTTCGGGCTTCAGGCCCCTGTTGCCATCACAGTTGCCCAAAAGGGGACATAAAGGTTTTCGGGCTTCGGGCACCTTTAGCCATCAAAGTTGCCCAATCATGTCCAAAAGGGGATGTTCTCATCTAGACATTATATGAAGTCAACCTACCAAGTGACTATGAAATCCCTCCATAAATATGACCTGTAGACTGTGCTAAAGGTTTTCGGGCTTCAGGCCCCTGTTGCCGTCACAGTTGCCCAAAAGGGGACATTCTCATCTAGACATTATATGAAGTCAACCTATCAAGTTACAATGAAATCCCTCCATAAATATGACGTGTAGACTGTGCTAAAGGTTTTCAGGCTTCGGGCTAGGGCAGCCATCATGGTTGCATGATCACAACCAAAAGGGGACATTCTCATCTGGGCATCATGTGGATTGATCTTATGAAGTTACAATGAAATCCCTTCATAAATATGACCTGTTGACTGTGCTGAAGGTTTTCGGGCTTCGGGCACCTGTAGCCATCACAGTTGCCCAATCACGTCCAAAAGGGGACTTTCTCATGTAGACATTATATGAAGTCAATCTATCAAGTTACAATGAAATCTCTCCACAAATATGACCTGTAGACTGTGCTAAAGGTTTTCAGGTTTTGGGCTCGGGCAGTCGTGACGGATGATAGATCACGCCCAAATGGGGGAATTCTCATGCAGACATCATACGGAGTCATCGTATCAAGTTACAATGAAATCTGTCCATATTAAACATGACCTGCATACTGTGCTAAAAGTTTTTGGGTTTCGGGCTTGGGCAGCCATCACGGTTGACAGATCATGCCCAAACGGAGATGTTCTCATCTAAGCATTATACACAGGGCTTGCCTTGAGTTGGGGCTGATCAGCCCAGGCCCCGAGATCAGCCCGAGGAGCACTTGCTGGGGGCTTTTTTTCAAGCCCCGACATTTTCCACAAAAAAGCACTAACAATAATTGACAAAATGGAAAATCAGCCCCGAAAAGGCCCCGACCTCAATATGTGGGGCACTTTTTTTAGGCCCCGACCATTTTACTCAAGGCGAGCCCTGTATACAGAGGCATTCTATGAAGTTGCAATGAAATCCCTTCATAAATATGACCTGTCGACTGTGCTAATGGTTTTTGGGTTTTGGGCTCGGGCAGCCATAGCGTTTGACCGATCACGACCAAAAGGAGACGTTTTCATGTAGACACGACCTAAAGCCAGCATATGAAATTTTGAGAACAAGAACTACCAGGTGTAGCCTGTACCTGAAGGTTGAATAAAAAACTTTAACCACAAACTTTAACTAAAACTCCAAATGTCAACTAAACAGGAGAAAAAAAAGAAAAAAAACCAAAAAAAAAACCACTTGAACCTTCAGTAAAAAACTTTAACCACAAACTTTAACCAAAACTCTAAAAGTTAACAGATGGACAGTTGGACGGACGGATGGACAAAAGTCCTTACTATAGCCCTCACTGTAAACAGTCGGGCTAAAAAAATGTGATTTCAGATAGGCTTTCCATGGTAACTATGAGCTGCAATTGTGGCCATGTTTGCAACATTACATCAAAATTACATGAGGATCATTGGTAGAAGGTGTCCCAGTCTTCAATCACGTGAAGTTTCAAAACATTTGAGTCCATCAAACAGAATCATAGAATGTCTCTGGTGGCCATATTTTCCAGCCACTGGGAACAAAAAGAGGATCAGTTGTAGAGGGCCTCCTGTAGACCATTCTTGCTAAGTTTTTGTTCACGTCAGCTCAATAGTTCCAGAGAGAAGATTAAAATGTGATTGCCTATAGGTTTTATCTATAGTAACTATAAACCACAATTGGGGCCATGTTTGCAAAACGATCAACATTAAAATGAGGAAGGTTGGTGGAGGGTGTCCCAGTTATCAACCATGCAACGTTTCAAAAAATTTGGCCCTGTGGTTTCAGAGGAGAAGAGTTTTCAAAACTGACCAATCAGAAATAAAGAATGCTTCTGGTGGCCACATTTTTTCTCCCAACAGGAATAAAATGAAAGTGTCAATGACACTTTAGCTTAACTTGTGTGTTGTGTTTGATGAAAAGGATAATGTTCAATGTTTATGAAAGGATTATGAAATAAGACAAGAATTGTGATAATTGGGAATATGTTCATTTCTGTTCCCTGTATGCTATGTTTATGATAAAAATAATATGAGGTGTACACTGTTCTAAAGATCTGAGGGGTGGGTTAATATGACCTCACAGTTAATATACGTGGCCCTCACATTTAACGTATATCAACAAAAGTTACCAAATTACAGTGAAATTATTCCAAAATGAGTCATCCTATCAAGTTACATTAAAATCCCTTCATAAATATGCACTGTAGACTGTGCTAAAGGTTTTCGGGCTTTGGGCCCCTGTAGCCGTCAGTTTCCCAATTGCGTCCAAAGGGGACATTCTCATCTAGACATAATATGAAGTCAATCTACCAAGTTACAATGAAATCCCTCCATAAATACGACCTGTAGACTGGGCTAAAGGTTTCTGGGCTTTGGGCTCTGGCAGCCATCATGGTTGAATGATCGCAACCAAAAGGGGACAATCTCATCTGGGCATCATCTGGAGTGATCCTACAAAGTTACAATGAAATCCCTTCATAAATATGACCTGTAGACTGTGCTCAAGGTTTTGGGGCTTCGGGCCCCTGAAGCCATCACAGTTGACCAATCACGACCAAAAGGGGATGTCATCATCTAGGCATTATATGGAGTCAAACTTACGGGTTACAATGAAGTCCTTCCATAAATATGACCAATATTTAGACTATGCTAAAGGTTTTGGGGTTTTGGGTTCGGGCAGCCATCAAGGCTGAATGATCGCGACCAAAAGGGGACATTCTCATCTAGACATTATTTAGAGTCATCCTACCAAGGTACAATGAAATCCCTTCATAAATATCACCTGTAGACTGTGTTAAAGATTTTCGGGCTTTGGGCCCCTGTAGCCAACACAGTTGCCTAATGGTGTCCAAAAGGGGCTGTTCTCATCTAGACATTACATGAAGTCAACCTACCAAGTTACAATGAAATCCCTTCATAAATATGATCTGAAGACTGTGCTAAAGGTTTTCGGGCTTTAGGCTTGGGCAGCCATCATAATTGAATGATCGCAACCAAAAGGGAACGTTCTCATCTGGACATCATCTGGAGTGATCCTATGAAGTTACAATGAAATCCCTTTATAAATATGACCTGTAGACTGTGCTCAAGATTTTCGGGCTTCAGGGACCTGTTGACATCACAGTTGACCAACCACGAGCAAAAGGGGATGTCATCATCTAGGCATTATATGGACTCAACATAACAAGTTACAATGAAATCCTTCCATAAATACGACCTACAGACATGCTAAAGGTTTTTGGGCTTGGGCAGCCATCAAGGCTGAATGATCGTGACCAAAAGGGGACCTTCTCATCTGGACACTATCTGGAGTCATCCTACCAAGCTACAATAAAATCCCTTCATAATTATGACCTGTAGACTGTTCTAAAGGTTTTTGGGCTTTGGGCCCCTGAAGCCGTCACAGTTGCCCAATCGTGTCCAAAAGGGGACGTTCTCATCTAGACATTATATGAAGTCAACCTACCAAGTTACAATGAAATCCCTTCATAAATATGACCTTAGACTGTGCTAAAAATTTTCGGGCTTCGGGCTCTGGCAGCCATCATGGTTGAATGATCGCAACCAAAGGGGACAATCTCATCTGGGCATCATCTGGAGTGATCCTGCGAAGTTACAATGAAATCCCTTCATAAATATGACCTGCAGACTGTGTTCAAGGTTTTCAGGCTTCGGGCACCTGTAGCCATCACAGTTGATCAATCACGACCAAAAGGGGACGTCATCATCTAGGAATTATATGGAGTCAACCTAACAATGTTACAATGAAATCCTTCTATAAATATAACCTTTGGCCTATGCTAAAGGTTTTTGGGCTCGGGCATCCATCAAGGCTGAATGATCACGGCCAAAATGGGACGTTCTCGTCTAGACATTATTTGGAGTCAACCTACCAAGTTACAATGAAATCCCTTCATAAATATGACCTGTAGACAGTGCTAAAGGTTTTCGGGCTTCGGGCACCTTTAGCCATCAAAGTTGCCCAATCATGTCCAAAAGGGGATGTTCTCATCTAGACATTATATGAAGTCAACCTACCAAGTGACTATGAAATCCCTTCATAAATATGACTTGTAGACTGTGCTTAAGGTTTTCAGGCTTCGGGCTCGGGCAGCCATCATGGTTGAATGATCGCAACCAAAGGGGACAATCTCATCTGGGCATCATCTGGAGTGATCCTATGAAGTTACAATGAAATTCCTTCATAAATATGACCTGTAGACTGTGCTCAAGGTTTTTGGGCTTCGGGCACTTGTAGCCATCACAGCTGATCAATCACGACCAAAAGGGGATGTCATCATCTAGGCATTAAATGGAGTCAACCTAATAGGTTACAATGAAATCCTTCCATAAATATGACCTTTTACCTATGCTAAAGGTTTTTGGGCTCGGGCACCCATCAAGGCTGAATGATCGTGATCAAAAGGGGACGTTCTCATCCAGACATTATTTGGAGTCATCCTACCAAGTTACAATGAAATCCCCTCATAAATATGACCTGTAGACTGTGCTAAAGGTTTTCGGGCTTCGGGCACCTTTAGCTGTCACAGTTGCCCAATCATTTCCAAAAGGGGACGTTCTCATCTAGACATTATATGAAGTTAACCTACCAGGTTACAATGAAATCCCTTCGTAAATATGACCTGTAGACTGTGCTTAAGGTTTTCGGGCTTCGGGCTCGGGAAGCCATCATGGGTGAATGATCGCGCGTTCTCATCTAGACATTATATGAAGTTAACCTACCAAGTTACAATGAAATCCCTTCATAAATATGACCTGTAGACTGTGCTAAAGGTTTTCGGGCTTCGGGCTCGGGCAGCCATCATGGGTGAATGATTGCAACCATAGGGGACAATCTCATCTGAGCATCATCTGGAGTGATCCTAAGAAGTTACAATGAAATCCCTTCATAAATATGACCTGTAGACTGTGCTCAAGGTTTTTGGGCTTCGGGCACTTGTAGCCATCACAACTGACCAATCACGACCGAAAGGGGATGCCATCATCTAGGCATTATATGGAGTCAACCTAACAGGTTACAATGGAATCCTTCCATAAATATGACCTTTTGCCTATGCTAAAGGTTTTTGGGCTCGGGCACCCATCAAGGCTGCATGACCGTGATCAAAATGGGACGTTCTCATCTAGACATTATTTGGAGTCATCCTGCCAAGTTACAATGAAATCACTTCATAAATATGACCTCTAGACTGTGCTAAAGGTTTTCGGGCTTCGGGCTCCTGTAGCCGTCACAGTTGCCCAATCACGTCCAAAGGGGGACTTTCTCATCTAGACATTGTATGAAGTCAACCCACCAAGTTACAATGAAATTCCTCAATAAATATGACCTGTAGACTGTGCTAAAGGTTTTCGGGTTTTGGGCTCGGGCAGTCGTCACGGTTGGCAGATCATGCCCAAATGAGGAAATTCTCATCTAGACATCATAAGGAGTCATCCTACCAAGTTACAATGAAATCCCTCCACATTAAACATCACCTGCAGACTGTGCTAAAAGTTTTTGGGTTTCGGGCTTGGGCAGCCATCACGGTTGATAGATTATGCCCAAAAGGGGACGTTCTCATCTAGGCACTATACAGAGGCATCCTACCAAGTTACAATGAAATCCCTTCATAAATACGAACTGTAGACTGTGCAAATGGTTTTCGAGTTTTGGGCTCGGGCAGCCATACCGGTTGCCCGATCGCGACCAGAAGGGGACGTTCTCATCTAGACATGACCCCAAACCTGCATATGAAATTTCGTGACGATCAGACAAGAACTGCGGGGTGTAGCCCGTGCTAAAGGAAAATGTGAACAGACGTCACAGACTCACAGACTCACAGACTAACAGACTCACAGACTCACAGACTAACAGACTTCCGCACGCGTGATGGCAATAGCTTATCTTGACTATGTCAAGTTAAGCTAATGAGTAACAGTTGTAGAGAACCTCTCATAGACAATGCCTGCCAAGTCTGGTTCACATTGGCTCCGTACTTTCAGTGAAGATGATGAAAATGTGATTTCCTATAGGGTTTCTATAGTAACTATAAGCACAATTGCAGCCATAACTGCAACCCGATGTAGATTAAAATAAGGATCATTGGTATAGGGGGTTACAGTCATCAGTCACATAAAGTTTTTTTCAAACCATTTGGCCTTGTAGTTTCAAAGAAGATTTTCTTGAAAATGTACACATTTATGAATGCTGTTTCAACAACAAAAAATTAGTAAAAAAAATGGTTAAAATATTTTGAAAATTACAATTTTTTCAGACAGTATCTCTTTCAAAATAGCTTTTGGATAGGTAAAGGGTTACAGGAATCTTAAAAGACATACAATAATTATCTGTATAGTCATCTGAGCTGACATGATTGCAAGATGATAAACAAACTTCCCCAGATTTATAAATGATCTGTCAACCTTTATCAAACATAATTAGATTACAGCTGAAGATATCAACCTACAGTTGCACTTGTTTTACAGTACAAGTCAAATTAGTTGTGTAGGATAATACTATAAACTATGTATCTTTTCTCTTCCCACACTGATAAGACCAGAAGCTGACATATTTTCTGGAAAGCTCTCACTGATAGCTTTTCCAGAAAATGTCAGATTCTGATCTTGTCAGGGCAGAAGCTGCAGTCTTCTTAGTTTATTGCAGTTATGCTACAGCTTATTTTGACTTGTACTGTATACACAATATTTTGGGGTTTTTTTTCCCAGTTCTCAGTGGAGAAAAAACTGGAACCAACCCTTTCTCAAAAAACAAGTATTTTGCTGACAGTACTGATCTTCATGCAGACAGGAGAGTCATTGGGTTAAGCATTAGAATATAGCCTAGGGTGGCCGCATATTTCCATCCTCTCATAGACCATTCCTGCGAAGTTTGGCTCACGTCGGCTCAGTAGTTCCAGAGAAGATGAAAATGTGATTTTCCATAGGGTTTCTATAGTAACTATAAGCTGCAATTGTGGCCATGTTTACAACCTGATCAACATTAAATGAGGATCATTGGTAGAGAGGGTCCCAGTCATCACTTATGTGAAGTATCAAAACATTTGGCCTGGCAGTTTCAGAGGAGAAGATTTTTGAAAATCCACCTATCAGAATCAAAGAATGCTTCTGGCGGCCATGTTTTTCAACCCACGGGAACAAAATGAGGATCGTTTGTAGAGGACCTCCCATAGACCATCTCTGCCAGGTTTGGTTCACATCAGTTCAGGAGTTCAGGAGAAGAAAATGAAAATGTGATTTCCCATAGGGTGTCTATAGTAACTATAAACTGCAATTGTGGCCATGTTTGCAACCCGATCAACATTAAATGAGGATCATTAGTAGAGGGGGTCCCAGTCATCATTTATATGAAGTATCAAAACATTTGGCCTGGCAGTTTCAGAGAAGAAGATTTTTGAAAATCCACCAATTAGAATCAAAGAATGCCCCTGGCGGCCATGTTTTTCAACCCACAGGAACAAAATGAGCATCGTTTGTAGAGGACCTCCCATAGACAATCCCTGCCATGTTTGTTTTCACATCGCCTCGGTGTTTCCAGAGAAGAAGAGGAAAATGTGTTTTCCCATAGGGTTTCTATAGTAACTATCCTCTGCAATTGTGGCCATGTTTACAACCCGATCAACATTAAACGAGGATCGTTGGTAGAGAGGGTCCCCAGTCATCATTTATATGAAGTTTCAAAACATTTGGCCTGGCAGTTTTCAGAGGAGAAGATTTTTGAAAATCCACCAACCAGAATAAAAGAATGCCTCTGGAAGCCATGTTTTTTATCCGACGGGAACAAAATGAGGTTGTTTGTAGGGGACCTCCCAAAGACCATTCCTGCCAAGTTTGGTTCACACCGGCTCAGCGGTTACAGAGAAGAAGATGAAAATGTGAAAAGTTTATGGACGACGGACGACAGACGACAGACGACGAACGCCAAGTGATGAGAAAAGCTCACATGGCCTTTTAGGTCATGTGAGCTTAAAACCGTAACGTCGGTTGTATGACTGCAATTTCGGTGCAACTCGAGGGTTTTTTTCACAACCAAAACCGAGTTGTGGCCTCAGTTAACAGACAGTCTCTACCACTGAACAATGGCCAGCAACTGTCAGGCTCCCCAACATACACTGTGCTAACTCCACACAAGCAGGGTTAGCATTAGCCGAAGACAGGTGCAGCATCGATGTGCAGTACACCTTAGTTTACAGTTCAATGTGGGCATTCAGGTTTAATTACCTTACCCAAGGACACAATGCAGTAAACCACAGTGGAGATCAAACCGTTGACCTCTCAGTCTGAAGTTCAGTGTGGTAACCACTGAGCCACTGTACACCCAGCACACCAGTAATATCCAAATAACCAATTATGTAGTAACCATAAACGAAACCAATGTTAACCCTTAGGGGATAGCCACACAACATGAGCATCCCCAATGATCCATGCTATTTTTGGTTGGTTTGTGGAACATGTACGGTAAGGTAACACCACTGCATTTAGACTGTTAAATTATTAGTAGCCGAGACATGCCTAGAAACAACTGACACTTATAGTTTAACTTTGAGTTCAGTTTAGCGAGAGATACCCAGAGACTGCATGTTGAGGCACCTATTCTGTTGCAGGAGAAAGTGATCAGAATGAGGATTGTTTGTAGAGGACCTCCCATGGCCCATTCCTGTCAAGTTTGCTTCACACCGGCTCAGCGGTTACAGAGAACAAGATGAAAATGTGAAGTTTATGGACGACAGACGACGGACGCCAAGTGATGAGAAAAGCTCACATGGCCTTTTAGGTCAGGTGAGCTTAAAACCGTAACGTCGGTTGTATGACTGCAATTTCGGTGCAACTCGAGGGTTTTTTCACAACCGAAACTGAGTTGTGGCCTCAGTTAACAGCCAGTCTCTACCACCGAGCAATGGCAAGCAACTGTCAGGCTCCCCAACATACACTGTACTAACTCCACACAAGCAGGGTTAGCATTGGTCGAAGACAGGTGCAGCATCGATGTGCAGTACACCTTAGTTTACAGTTCAATGTGGGCATTCAGGTTTAATTACCTTACCCAAGGACACAATGCAGTAAACCACAGTGGAGATCAAACCGTTGACCTCTCAGTTTGAAGTTCAGTGCGGTAACCACTGAGCCACTGTACACCCAGCACACCAGTAATATCCAAATAACCAATTATGCTGTGTAAGACTAAGGTAAGTTTGTTGAGATGTGTTAATAGATTGAGATACACATAGCAGATAACCAACTGAATTTTCAGTAGTAACCATAAACGAAACCAATGTTAACCCTTAGGGGATGTATAAATTTTATAGTAAATTTCCTTTCTTATTATACCTACCGAAATTGTTTACTACAGGCTTGCACTCCAGTGGAAGAACCTAACTCAGATAAAATACTCTCTATTTTAATATTTCCCAAGATTTGGTAAAGAAAAGTGGTGTAAAAACACCACGAAAAAAAATAAGCCAAAACTGGGTCAAGCGCCATCGGCGCACACCCATTATGGGACCCTCTTCCATAGTACAAATCCACGACTTCTGTAAAACAGTGCGCAATGCGTCAATTCGTCATTCTTTTGATTCCGAACAACACTGGAGTTATGTGATCAGCGGGGAGGAAGGATTCTTACCCGAATAAGAAGACGGGAGGGCCTCCATGTAAACAATTTCGGTAGGTATTATAAGAAAGGAAATTTACTATAAAATTTATACTTCTTATCAACCTACCTCAATTGTTTACTACAGGCTGAATAGACAAAAGGCTGGAGGGAATCACATAACCAACCCACACATAACTCAATAGCACTGGGACCGTGGACAGAGGAAGAGATCCCTAGGCCTATCAAACCATAGCATCACAAACATTAGAAAAGACAATGAAAGATGCGGCGTATGGTGAAGTGCGACGCACAGACAGAAAGGGCAGTAACAGCACAAAGCTGGAACTGACCCTGAAAAAGCTGAAAGGCTGGGATAGACAACAGCCTGAGCCTAAGAAAGAGGGCCCCAAGGACCAAGGTCCTCTATCGGCTCCTGCAACTGTCGCAGATAAAAGGAGAATGTAGCATTTTTCCAGAAGGCTGCCAGAATAACATCCGTCATCCGACAACATGACAGAGTTATTAAAAGAGGAAGACAAACAATGCACGCACCTCGTGGCAGAAAAAACAATTGGTAATACAATCACCAGTAGCTAGACGAGCGGAAGCTGCACGAATAGCAAGACAAATCCATCAAGAAATGGATGGAGAGATCTGGCATGTAAGAGAACGCATATTCATCCAGGATAAAGGTGTGAATGCCCCCCCCCCCCCCCCCCCCCATCCCCAAGCAGAGCAGCGCCCAAGAAAGTGACCATCTTGGAGGAAACTGCAAAGTCCTAGGCCTTTTCAAGGAAAAGAGCTGAACAAGCTTGGAGAGGCAAGGATGAGTGTCGAAACAATGCGGTATCACATATGAAAAAATGTCTCCGAAGCATGGACATGTACCCATTGCTGGAGACCCCCAGAAACATATACCAGAAACTTCGATAGCGGTGTGATCGAAGGAGTGACAGAAGTAACAGAGTGATCGCACACCATCGACAGAAGAACCTTCCACTTAGCCACAGAGGCTAAACCAGTGGAGTGAGTGCCTCCTTGAAGAAAAGCAACTCCACTGCGTGTCTCGAAAAACCACTACAGAGGAGACAGGACCCGATAAAAGACATGTGCGAAGGCACAATGAAGTCGGGTCAACGTAAAACCTCCTCAGGCGACTTTGGCAAAGAAAGTCGCGAGGTAGAGGGAGACATGCCGGAACCGCCGCTAACAGAGAGCAGAGCAGATTGATCCACACCCACCAAGGCGACGGGTGTGATCGAAAGGATTCAACGACTGCAGGTTCATATCTGGGCGAGAACCTGAGGCGGAATCGGAACCGGTAGGAAGGCGTAGCCGACAAGACCATCCCAAAGGAGGGCCAGAGTGTCCATGGCGAAAGCCAGAGCATCTGGACACGGGGACACAAAATTGTCCACCGGATGGTTCCAACGAGTCGCAAGAGATCGATGGAACCCGCCATGTGGAGCATCCACCTGGTGGAAATGCCCCTGCCCCGACGGGACAGGGAGTCGGCTAAGACGTTCAGACGACCGGGAATGTGACGAACAGCCACCCCGGCATGGACATCCTGAGCGAGCAGTAGAAGATCCCGAGCCAATTCGTACCTTGGAATAGAGTGCGTGCCGCCCTGGTTCCGAATGTAAGCAACCACCATCGAATGGTCGGACAACAGAAGGACCTGGCGATTCAACAGGTGAGGGATCCACTGCCTGAAACTCAGAAGAGCAAGAAGCTCCTTCTGGTCGATGTGTAGAGCTGCATGATCCTGGTCCCACATCCCGTGAATGGAAAGACCTAGAGGATCTAACGTCGCACCCCATGCGAGATCGCTGACATCTGCCATCAGAATGCGATCGGACGTGGGTAAGTCCAACGGAACACCCTGCAAAAGCCACTGGACATCCGCCCAGAGGAGAAGGTGAGGATAAAGATATTCTGGAAACTGAAGCACCAGATCCAGAAAATCTACATTCGGCCTCCAACGACTGAGCAAAAAGTGTTGGAGAGGTCTGACACGCAGCCGACCTGGAGGAATGATATCCGTCACCGAACAGCAGAGACAGATTAGCCGGAGAATACTCCGAGTCGTCGCGGAAGTGGACTGGGACAGAGTCAGAGCAAAAGCTGAGAGAATCACAGCCTTGGCCTGGGGAACCGCCACCAAATTGAATTGTGTGCAGAAAGCCATCCCCAGATGATAAAACAACTGAGAAGGGACCAGGTCTGACTTCTCCTCGTTGACTCTGAAACCTAGCGACGTGAGCAAGCTCAACAGAGTGGCGACATCCGACTCCAGTAAGGCAGCATTGGAATGCCCCTGGAGGATATCGTCCAGATATGCCGAAGTAGTCACCCTGGACTGTGTGCGATGGAAAGCTATCACATGCGACATCAGTCTGGTGAAGGCCCAAGGAACCAGGATGAGGCCGAAGGGCATGGCCTTGAACTGGTAAACTCGCCCCAGAAAAACGAACCTGAGATACTTCCGTAACGCCCAATGAATCGGAACGTGAAAGTAAGCGTCTTGCAGGTCGAAGCTGGAAGCGAAATCTCCCTGGTGAATTGAACGGAGGACCGACCTGAAAGTCTGCATGCTGAACTTGGTAGCAATAATAGACTGGTTCAGGAAACTCAGATCGAGAACCGGTCGGAGTCGGCAGTCCTTCTTCGGCACCAAGAACAGGCGGGAATAGAAACCCACTGACCTAATGTTCTTGATGACCTCAATCGCCCCCGTTGTCATTTTTGGACGAGTCGAGGTGAGGACCTTCATTTCGAACCCCAACGAGGCTCGCGAGAGGAGGAAACACCTCCTCTACTGAATGAAGAATCCTGGGACTTCCCTCAAGACTGCCGATGCTTACCCTTACCCCTTGAGTAAGAAGTAGAAGCGGAGGCAGAAGGATCAGCCCCTTTGCTTCGCAGAGGAAGCAGAGGGTACTTGTTAGGCTTGGAACGGCCCGTGCCTACCCTAGAAGGTTGATCAAGCTGAAGAAACAGCAGCTGATCTTTGGAATGACGTAGGACGTCATCCCGGACCATCAACATAGAACCATGGAAAAGTTGTGGACCTGCCAAAGAAGCAGATCGAAGAGTAGCGCACTGCTCCTCAGGAAGGGATTGATCTGTGTCCAGCACAGAGTCCCTTCGAACTAATTCCAGATTAGCCGTGTTACAGGCATGCATGTGCGTAAGATGCATGAGCGCCTTGGACAGCACACGCAAAGGAGCCTGTACCTCGTCAAACTTATCTGGGGGCAGATAAGCAGCTAAAGCTGAGACGTGATCGGAGAGAGAAAGCATACCAAGCATCTCTCTCGATAAGCCCAATGTGGACTCCAGAGTCATCGGAATGACGGCAGACTTGGACTTGGAAAGCCCGAGGGAATTGGAGTCCTGATCCAAAACCATCAAAGTCTGGTAGACCGACGGATTGGCGGAATCATAGGAACGATAACGCGCCGGAGGCAAAAAAGGTGTCAACCCTAGTGAAGAACGGAGCCTTCATAGCGTTGGAACTAGGCTTAGAGTCCAAGGCTGAAAATGCTTCAACCAACTGTACCGACTGGCACGGTCGAAGACGCCCAGAAGCAGGTTGCTCCATAGGCTGTTGGTGTGCAACCGATGATCGCGGCCCGGCTGACACTGTCGACTGGTTAGATGGTTTGAGATCCGGAAGGAACTCAAACATGAAATCAAGAGCTGCCCCCAAGTCCGAAGACTGCTGGCTCTCGACATCAAGCATATCTGACTCTTCCCCTGAGTCGGAAGACACATAGCCCATCATGGGCAAACCAGCCGACGCCTCCCATGGTGTTGGAACACCAGGGGGATCAGAAAGCGGCCTGTTTCCAATCCCGGGAGGCAGTGCCATAGGGGGCGCCTGGAAACCACTTGCTGCCTCACTGGAAGCAACGTGAAGGCTCTTTGACAGAACCTGAGTAAGGAGAGGGCCTCCCTAAGCTCACTACCCGTACTGACCGGTTCGACAGGGGAACGAACCGGCAAAGTGGCTTCACCTCTGACCCTCTTAACCAGCGAAGGGTCACGATCCTCCAAAACACCTGACGTGGGACGATGGGTGGCAGCCGAAACGTCTGAAGGCAGACGTGTATAGGGGTGTGACACACCCCGAGGATCAACATAGCGGGAACTCATGAGTCACCGCAGACCTCTGCAGGGCAGAAGGTCCAGGCTGCACAAAAGACGCTGGTCCCCCAAAACTGGTCGTGTGGCCAGAATGAGTGGACGGAAACGCCACAGAGTTCATAGTGTCCCACTAAGAACATCCGAATCCAATGACAACTGTGGTGCTCAACGGCGCAGAGACCACAGTAGAGGGTCTGGCCGGCAGCCACTTCCAACTTCGCCAAGTTGAAGTCAGGGAAGGCTGAGGCCGATACCCCCACGTCTACACAACCAGACACCGCAGCAGACCACTGCAGGTATAAAACTACTGTGCTCAATGGCTGAGAGGACACAGTAGGGGGTTCAGTCGGCAGCCCCATCCGACTTCGCCGAGTGTAAGTCGGGGAAGGCTGAGGCCGATACCCCACAACCACACTACAGACATCCCTGCAGACCCTGGCAGGGATAAGCCGAGGCCGGCTAAAAATGCCCAAATGACGTTGTAGACGGAACAGCAGTAGCAGCAGATATGCCGGGAGCTGCTGGAACTGGCGGAAAAGCGGAGAGAGCCACCAAGCTTGGCTTCCAAAGGAGGAGTCACAACCCTAGTGACAGCCTCAGATGTCGACTGGAGAGGGCGCATAGTCCCAGAACCAGGCATCTCTTCACCAGAAATCCAACAGCTCCCGCAGTATCCACCACGGTAAAAAACTGCACATTCCCCACGGAAGGGGAATAACTCTCACCAGACATGGTCGAGTTGGGAAGCCCCGAAATGACAGCGTTCCCCAACCCCCTGCTGGTGCGGGAGGAGCTGCACATCCTCCACGGAGGGGGAGCAATTCTCACCAGACGCGGTCGAATAGGGCGACCCCAAAACGATAGTGTTCCCTACCCCCATGGGAGCAGGAGGAGCTGCACATCCCCCACGGAGGGGGTCAAACTCACACCAGACGTAGTCGAGACAGGGGAGGGGGGGCCCAAAATGACAGTGCCCCCCCCCCCCTGCAGGGGCGGGAGGAGCTGCACATCCCCCAAAGAGGGGGTAAATTGACTAAATTCACACCAGACGTGGTCGAGTCGGGAGGCTCCCGAAACGACAGCGTTCCACACCACCCGTGGGTGCGGAAGAAATGGCCACGAGAACGCACCAAGGTGAGGGCAAAAGGAATTGCCCTAAAGGAACCGAACTGGAAATAACAGAGGTGAGAGCAGTAGAAGAAAAAAGTGAACTCAACAGAAACAGAAAGTAGAAGAACACCCTCAACTACGGGAGAAGGTGGCAGAAAAAAAAACGGTGGGTACATGACAGAACCCAGACGGTCGACAGGGACCGAAAAAAACAGAAATTCAGCCCTCAACAGAGTGAAGAAATCCTGTCCAGACAGTCCTAGATTGACACCTAACTCCAAAAATGAATTCATCAACCAGAAAATTAATTGTCGAATCGCGTGATGTCGAAAACAAAACATTCGCGAAAACGGAATAGTAAATAATAAACAATGAGAATGTGGTTGAAAATATAAACGAGAATATATAAAGCACAGTCCTGTTATTATACGATCTTCAGATCCATAAATCCAGTCACAGGAAAACCATTATCGACGAGTTAAAATATCACTGTTACTGCAGCAAAGATGGCACACACATCCACCACGTGTGCAGATAATAAAAAGAATGACGAATTGATGCATTGCACACTGTTTTACAGAAGTCGTGGATTTGTACTATGGAAGAGCATCCCATACTGGGAGTGCGCCGATGGCGCTTGGCCCAGTTTTGGCTTATTTTTTTTCGTGGTGTTTTTACACCTCTTTTCTTTCCCAAATCTTGGGAAAGATTAAAATAGAGAGTATTTTATCCGAGTTAGGTTCTTCCACTGGAGTGCAAACCTGTAGTAAACAATTGAGGTAGGTTGATAAGAAAGCCACACAACATGAGCATCCCCAATGATCCATGCTATTTTTGGTTGGTTTGTGGTACATGTATGGTAAGGTAACACCACTGCATTTGGACTGTTAAATTATTAGTAGCCGAGACATGCCTAGAAACAACTGACACTTATAGTTTATCTTTGAGTTCAGTTTAGCGAGAGATACCCAGAGACTGCATGTTGAGGCACCTATTCTGTTGCAGGAGAAAGTGATCAGAATGGGAATAAGACCCCATAGGTTTACCATTAATATCTATTCTGAGGCACAAATACAACCAGGACAGGGATTATATTTCGACAAGAATCCGAGAATCGATTCATGCAAAGATTCTCACACCAAACCCAGTGAGAATCCAAGTAGATTCTCGGGGCACTTTGGCTAGGATTCGCGTGCAAAGAATTGCATAAATTTAACCCTTTGACTAACATAGCAGTAGCAAATTAACCAATACAAGGCTAACATGATCTGAAATATCCTGACACTTTATCAATAAAATTGGACAAATATGGCTGTCACTGGAACAGGCTCAATGAGCCGGTTCCAATGACATCCATATTTGTGAGGTTTTATTTTTTTTTTAAATTATCAAATTCAGTTTTTCTTTTAAAAATTAAAAAGCTGTGCTGGATAAAAGGTTTACAAGTTTTATCAGTATACAACAGGGGTTCAACCATGGTGGCTTCATGAGATCATCCTGGGACACTCATAGCAGATAAGGATTCTTGCAACAGTTTTCACAAGAATGCATATGGATTCTTCCTAATTTAGTTGAAATTTAAGCCCTGCGGGAAATGGAATTTCAGACAGTCAGTATCACAAAAATGTTTCATCTATGGGGTCGAACTGCAGCCGACATCCCCTGATTAACCCGAACTAAAGGCCTATTAGAATGCCTATTAACCATAAATGAATGATTATATTTTGCAGAACAAAATTCCTGCCTGTACAATCCTTATTTGGCCCTGTGAGATTTTTAATTTTCAACAGTCAAACGTGCAGACCTATCGCCGATTACTTATCTCAAGAAATTTAAGTTAATTTAGTGCAACTCACATTGTTCATACATGTACATGTAGATGATATCTGTGGAAAGTGCTGACCAAAACATAACTAGTATCAAGTAAGACACAAGCAAACACAGGGTGTAATGCAATTTTTAATAAGCAGCAGATTTAACAACTATATGTCTCTGAGCATAGAAACTGGTTCACATCTTAAAATTTTCTACCTTGTACTTTTATTCCGCCCTGTACTATTATTTAATCTTCAGAAAACGTCTTCTGTTATTCTGCCCTATACTATTATTAGGAACTCGAGAGTAGTTGACCTTGTTAACCCTTTTCCTAATGCAAACTACATCAAATTTATTGTTTTAAATATTATTCTTTCAAAATTTTTCATAAAAGTTCAACAAAACCATATCATGTGACCCCTCAATTGGAATGAGCTCAGTGAACTCGTTACAACGAGATGTCACATGGCATGGTTTTGTTAAAATTTTCTTTTTCAACTACTTAATTTGTAAAGTTTGCAGGCGGATGTGGCCATTTCATCAGCAAGGGGGTTAATAATTCATACAAACAGAAATAACCGATGAACAAAAGAAAACAAATGGATAAAATGCTGCAAAAGTGTGGCTGGAGGGGATCAAAACTCCTTCATCCTTGGACAAAATTACCTCTGACAAATTTGGGGTTCATATCTCGAAAGTTGTGGGACTGAATACAAAGAAAGAAAGAAAAGAGTAGTGTGCAAAATTTGACGAGAACGCTTGTTTCATTAACATGGTGGTTACGCAAATTTAAATCTGCATGAATGGATGACTGGTTAGTCAAAAGTTGCATCTTGAATGGTAATGTCTGAATAACTTAACTGGTACAGTGCTAAATTTTTTCTCAGCCTCAAGATTTGTTTACACATTTTTGCCGTCTTACAATGAATGGGAGAGTGTATAGACACTCTCCCATAAATTGTAACAGTGAAAATCAATGGAGATGAAGTACATGTAATTTTACTTCCAAGATAATATGAAGGACATCCACAGAATATGAAGCCTTCAACTTTAAGTACCTGCAGTTCAGAATAAAGCCCCCCAAATATGGGCTTCTAGCACTCTACAAGTTAACCAGCCTTTCTCGTTTCTTGATAGATTTTAAGAGTTTTGCCTTGAGGGCTATATATATTTCAATTCCATGCAATATATCAATACTTATCAATGATAAAAAGACAGTTCCCCAAGAATTTTTATGTAGCCGAACGTTCGGTTAGCCATCTCCAAACCATGTGAATGGTCAATCGGTTAGAGTCATTTTTGAAATTTTGCACACTGAAGAGAGAGAGAGAGATGAAAATTTGCATTTATATATAAGATTTCTACCTCTGATTGAGTCAGAACTTACCATGCATCAATCAACACAGAGACAGAGAGAGAGATGAGAATTTACATTTACAGTACATGGAGAGTGGATTGTAACTAAATCACCTGTGGAGTGGAGGTATCACTCAAGCTATATCTTTCAAATTTTGTACATATCGATAAAAAAACACAAACAATGTTTCAGCCAATGGACCTCAGGGTTTAACCCGGAGATTCATGGGCTGAAACTTTGCTTGTGCTGGTTATGCTTTGCAACAAATTTGCAATTATTGCTTGGGCGGAATCTCCACTCTGTGGGTGATTTAGTGATAATACACTCTCCAAGCACTGTACATACATGTATAAGATTTCTATCTCTGATTGAGTCAGAACTCACCATGCAGATATCTCTGTCCAACTTGGTGCTGTGCTGAAGGGTATCCTAAGTGGGCATATGCATGTACAATGTGGAAATGAACATTGTCAAAATAAAAAACTGCATATGATGCAAATGCTATAGTGGCAATAAACAGGGCACCCTGAAATGAAAAAGAATTCAGAAATTTATTGCACGATCCAACATTATCTAAAAAAACATGTATGATATTGAAGGAACCGCACATGCATTTGAATGGGTTAATGTTTATCGCACAAGTTTGGTTGGCCGCAGTATTCTACTCCAAAGCAAATGAGCATGATAAACATTAACCCATTCAAATGATAGTGCAGTTCTGTATTTACAGTACGTGGAGAGTGGATTGTAACTAAATCACCAGCAGAGTAGAGTTATTACTCAAGCTATGACTTTCAAATTTTGTATATATCGACAAAAACCACAAGCAATGTTTCAGCCAATGGACCTCCGGGTTTGACCCGGAGGTCCATTGGCTGAAACTTTGCTGGTGCTGGTTATGCTTTGCAACAAATTTGAAATTATTGCTCGGGTGGAATCTCCACTCTGCAGGTGATTTAGTGATAATACACTCTCCACGTACTGTATTAAACATGTCTGCAGTTTTCTTGAACAGATCGTTTACTGTAACATGAATAAATGAAAGTGTCAATGACACTGTAGCTCAACTTGTTAAGACATGTACATGTATATTATGTGACACTGCAATGACAAACAACTAGGTAATGACCTGATAACAAAGGTACATATAAAGTATTGTAACAGTCTGTACATAAATACTGACCATAGCCTGTAACAAATGTATAGGTAAAGTATTGCAAAGGTGGGTGACAGTCAGATGCTAAACTAGAAAGGAAATCTTTGAGTTCCATAGTGGGTCTGACTGAACCCCAAAATATTTGTTCTCATAGCACAGTGATAACAAAGGCACCCCAAAACACACTCGTTCCTGTCCCAAGGTGAAAACAAAGGGACCCAAGAAGTTTTGTGAAGATCAGTTCATAAATACGAGCTGTATACAAGTTGTGACAAAAACTGATTGGACCATAATTTCGGTACAAAATGGCCACTGGCAGCCATCTTGAATTTTGGACCGCACTCAGAAACACTCGTTCTCGTCCCAAGGTGATAACAAAGGTACCCAAGAAGTTTTGTGAAGATTGGTTCATAAATACAGCCTCTAGCCCGAGCCGTATTGACATGTGCACTTACAGTGTATAAGCAGCACTGAATAAATCAAAGTTCATTTAATTTGCATAATTTCTGCACGAGAAAAAAACCCGTACTATATGTGATGTATTCCATGTTTCTAAACATTCATACAAAAATTTATTCAAATCAGAACTTTGATACAGAAGTTCTGTACAAAAGACTGATTGCACTAATTTTGGTACAAAATGGCTGCTGGTGGCCATCTTGAATTTTGGACCACACCCAAAAACACTCGTTCTCATCCCACGTGATAACAAAGGTACCCAAGAAGTTTCATAAAGATTGGTTCATAAATACGGCCTCTAACCTGAGCCGTATAGAAGTTGTGTACAAAAAACTGATTAGACCTAATTTAGGTACAAAATGGCCACTGGCAGCCATCTTGAATTTTAGACCGCACCCAGAAACACTCGTTCTCGTCCCAAGGTGATAACCCAAGACGTTTCGTGAAGATCGGTTCATAAATACAGACTCTAGCCCGAGCCGTATTGACATGTGTACTTACTGTGTGTAAGTAGCACTGAAAAGGGGGCGCGGTGGCTCAGTAGGTAGAGGTGCAGGTTGCAAGCCGAGAGGTCCTCGGTTCGAATCCCACCTGCGGCAACCGCGTTGTGTCCTTGGGCAAGACACTTCACCCCCATTGCCCATGTGGGGGCACGATGACGCCGTGTACTAAGGCGTAATGCACGTCGATGGTACGCATGTCTTCAACCAATCTAACCCTGCCTGTGCTGCAGTGTGGAGTTACGATGTTGGGGAGCTGGCAGCTGCTCATCGTTGCTCTGTGGTTCTCTCCGGGTACTCCGGCTTCCTCCACCCGTAAAACTGTCACGGTCATGATTAGCCATTGTGCATAAATATGTGACCGTAAACATCAATAAATAAATAAATAAATAAATAATAATAGCACTGAAAAAATCAAAGTTCATCTAATTTGCATAATTTCTGCACGAGAAAAAAACCTGTATTATATGTGATGTATCCCATGGTACTAAACATTCATACAAAAAATTATTCAAATCAGAGCTTTCATATGGAAGTTCTGTACAAAAAACAGATTTCTGCATCATCAGTACAAAATGGTGGCGGTGGCTGGCAGCCATCTTGAATTTCGGACCGCACCCAAAAACACTCGTTCTCGTCCCACGGTCATAACAAAGGTACCCAAGAAGTTTCGTAAATATCGGTTCATAAATGCGGCCTCTAGCCCGAGCCGTATCCAATTGTTGACGTACGGACTGACGGCCAGACGGACGACAGGCCATGACAAAAGCTCAAATTTGGCTTCGCCAAAGTTGAGCTAAAAACGATAAAATAAATTTTAAGTAATTTGTATATTTTTTTTACTTATCAATGGCCCAGACTAGCTGGTGCTAACTCAATTAAATTTTGCCCCCATCCCCAAAATTTGCATACAAAACCAAAAAATTCAAGTCCTATCTGGTCCTCCATACTTTTGTTATCTGCGCATGTGCAGTATCCAGGAAGGTACCGAAACTGCCACCAACCATCATTCTTTCTAAAGTGCCTGCTAAATGTTATAGTCAGCGGGGAGGTATGAGTGCTCACTCATGGGATGGCCATCCCCGTCTGGGCTATTGGTAAGTATAAATGAAAGTGTCAATGACACTATAGCTCAACTTGACAAACTTGAACTTGGTAAGTTATAAATGAAATGGCAAAATTGAAGATCATTGGTACCAATGTTATTTGAAGAAGTTTCAACATAACAGCATTGTGTGTGCACAACATCAGAGTAATCCATGTATTTTTAAATGTAAACTGTAAGACTGGCTAAAGGAAGAATATTGATACACAAATGCAGAATGTTCAGAGGTTATTGTAAATGGCAACTTTCTTCACAGAAATGAATGCTTATCAACAGCTCTTATCTAAAGTTCTTGCCTAATGAGCACACCAAGTTCAAAAACAATCCTTTGATAACTGAGGCCTGTAGGTCATGTCAAAGAATGTTGATGCACAAATGCAATAAATTCAGAGATTGTAAAGAATGTTGATGCACAAATGCAATAAATTCAGAAATTGTTTCTAACAGCAACAGTTTTTGATGGAAATGAAAAGAAAATCAATAGCTCCTATCTTTGTCACCCTGCATAAGCATACAAAGTTTCAAAACAACCTGATAATGAATGTGTCCTCTGAGGCATGCCAAAGGAAGACGTTAATGCACAAATGCACTAAGTAGAAGGTCATTTCTTGTGGCAATGGGTTTTTTATGGAAATTCATAAATATACTCTGCAGAGAGTGCAAATGGGATAAGTTGATGCACAAATGCAGTAAGTTCAAAGGCTGGTGATAACAACAGTAAATTTTTATGGAAATGAAAAAAAGCAATAGCTCACATCTAGAGGTCACACAGAACACACATACCAAGTTTCAAAGTGACCCGATCATAAATGTGCCCTGAAGGCCGTGTTAAAGGGAAATATTGAGGTCTAAGTTCAAAGGTCAGCGGCAACATTTTTTGACAGAAATGGAAGAAAATCGACAGCTCCCATATAGATGTGAAACCACACAAGCTCACCAAGTTTGCAAGCGATAAGCGATCCAATCATAAATGTGCCCTGCAGGGTGTGTCAAAGGGAAATACCGATGCTTAACTGCACTTAGTTTTTACTAAGTTCATTGAAGGTCATTGCCAGTGGCAACATTTTTTGACGGAAATCGACAAAAATCGATAGCTAGAGGTAACCCCAAACAAGCATGCCAGGTTTCAAAGCAATCCGATCATAAATGTGCCCTGTAGGGTGTGCCAAAGAGAAATATTGAGGTCTGACTAAACTAAGTTCTAAGAACGTTGGCAGTGGCAACATTTTTTGATGGAAATGGAAGAAAATCGATAGCTCCCATCTAGAGGTCACCCCAAACAAGCATGCCAGGTTTCAAAGCAATCTGATCATAAATGTGCCCTGTAGGGTGTGCCAAAGAGAAATATTGAGGTCTGACTAAACTAAGTTCTAAGAACGTTGACCTCGGCAACATTCTTTGACGGAAATTGAAGAAAATCGATAGCTCCCATCTAGAGGTCACCCCAAACAAGCATGCCAGGTTTCAAAGCAATCCAATCATAAGTGTGCCCTGTAGGGTGTGCCAAAGGGAAATATTGAGGTCTGACTAAACTAATTCTAAGAACGTTGGCAGCGGCAACATTTTTCAACGGAAATTGAAGAAAATCGATAGCACCCATCTAGAGGTAACCCCAAACAAGCATGCCAGGTTTCAAAGCAATCCGATCATAAATGTGCCCTGTAGGGTGTGCCAAAGGGAAATATTGAGGTCTGACTAAACTAAGTTCTAAGAAAGTTGGCCGCAGCAACATTTTTTGACGGAAATGGAAGAAAATCAATAGCTCCCATCTAGAGGTAACCCAAATAAGCATGCCAGGTTTCAAAGCAATCTGATCATAAATGTGCCCTGTAGGGTGTGCCAAAGGGAAATATTGAGGTCTGACTAAACTAAGTTCTAAGAACGTTGGCTGCAGCAACATTTTTTGACGGAAATGGAAGAAAATCGATAGCTCCCATCTAGAGGTCACCCCAAACAAGCATGCCAGGTTTCAAAGCAATCCAATCATAAGTGTGCCCTGTAGGGTGTGCCAAAGGGAAATATTGAGGTCTGACTAAACTAAGTTCTAAGAACGTTGGCAGCGGCAACATTTTTCAACGGAAATTAAAGAAAATCGATAGCACCCATCTAGAGGTAACCCCAAACAAGCATGCCAGGTTTCAAAGCAATCCGATCATAAATGTGCCCTGTAGGGTGTGCCAAAGGAAAATATTGAGGTCTGACTAAACTAAGTTCTAAGAACGTTGGCCGCAGCAACATTTTTTGACGGAAATGGAAGAAAATCAATAGCTCCCATCTAGAGGTCAGCCCAAACAAGCATGCCAGGTTTCAAAGCAATCCGATCATAAATGTGCCCTTTAGGGTGTGGAAAAGGGAAATACTGAGGTCTTCTGACTGAACTAAGTTCTAAGAACGTTGGCTGCGGCAACATTTCATGACAGAAATGGAAACAAATCGATAGCTCCCATCTAGAGGTCACTCCAAATAAGCATACCAGGTTTCAAAGCAATCCAATCATAAGTGTGCCCTGTAGGGTGTGCCAAAGGGAAATATTGAGGTCTGACTAAACTAATTCTAAGAACGTTGGCAGCGGCAACATTTTTCAACGGAAATTGAAGAAAATCGATAGCACCCATCTAGAGGTAACCCCAAACAAGCATGCCAGGTTTCAAAGCAATCCGATCATAAATGTGCCCTGTAGGGTGTGCCAAAGGGAAATATTGAGGTCTGACTAAACTAAGTTCTAAGAAAGTTGGCCGCAGCAACATTTTTTGACGGAAATGGAAGAAAATCAATAGCTCCCATCTAGAGGTAACCCAAATAAGCATGCCAGGTTTCAAAGCAATCTGATCATAAATGTGCCCTGTAGGGTGTGCCAAAGGGAAATATTGAGGTCTGACTAAACTAAGTTCTAAGAACGTTGGCTGCAGCAACATTTTTTGACGGAAATGGAAGAAAATCGATAGCTCCCATCTAGAGGTCACCCCAAACAAGCATGCCAGGTTTCAAAGCAATCCAATCATAAGTGTGCCCTGTAGGGTGTGCCAAAGGGAAATATTGAGGTCTGACTAAACTAAGTTCTAAGAACGTTGGCAGCGGCAACATTTTTCAACGGAAATTAAAGAAAATCGATAGCACCCATCTAGAGGTAACCCCAAACAAGCATGCCAGGTTTCAAAGCAATCCGATCATAAATGTGCCCTGTAGGGTGTGCCAAAGGAAAATATTGAGGTCTGACTAAACTAAGTTCTAAGAACGTTGGCCGCAGCAACATTTTTTGACGGAAATGGAAGAAAATCAATAGCTCCCATCTAGAGGTCAGCCCAAACAAGCATGCCAGGTTTCAAAGCAATCCGATCATAAATGTGCCCTTTAGGGTGTGGAAAAGGGAAATACTGAGGTCTTCTGACTGAACTAAGTTCTAAGAACGTTGGCTGCGGCAACATTTTATGACAGAAATGGAAACAAATCGATAGCTCCCATCTAGAGGTCACTCCAAATAAGCATACCAGGTTTCAAAGCAATCCAATCATAAATGTGCCCTGTAGGGTGTGCCAAAGGGAAATATTGTGCTCTGGCTAAACTGAGTTCTAAGAACGTTGGCCCTGGCAACACTTCTGGATGGAAATTGAAGAAAATCGACAGCTCCCATCTAGAGGTCACCCCAAACAAGCTTGCCAGGTTTCAAAGCAATCCGATCATAAATGTGTCCTGTAGGGTGTGCCAAAAGGAAATATTGAGGTCTTCTGACTAAACTAAGTTTTAAGAACGTTGGCCTCGGCAACATTTTTTGACAGAAATTGAAGAAAATCGATAGCTCCCATCTAGAGGTCTCCCCAAACAAGCATACCAGGTTTCAAATCAATCCGATCATAAATGTACCCTGTAGGGTGCACCAAGGGAAATATTGAGGTCTGACTAAACTAAGTTCTCAGAATGTTGGCCGTGGCAACATTTTTTGACGGAAATTGAAGAAAACCGATAGTTCCCATCTAGAGGTCACTCTAAACAAGCATACCAGGTTTCAAAGCAATCCAATCATAAATGTGCCCTGTAGGGTGTGCCAAAGGGAAATATTGTGGTCTGACTAAACTAAGTTCAAAGAACGTTGGCCGCGGCAACATTTTTGAGGGAAATTGAAGAAAATCGATAGCTCCCATCTAGAGGTCACCCCAAACAAGCATACCAAGTTTCAAAGTGATCTGATCATAAATGCAACCTGTGAGGTGTGTCAAAGGAAATTGTGGACGTACGTACTACTGTATGAACACCGACGGACGAGAAGTGATGGCAATAGCTCAGCTTGACTTGAAAAATATACAAATTACTTAAAATTTATCATATTTTTATACCACAACCAATGGCCCAGACCAGTTGTATCGTAAAAAGGCTGGAGGGCCTAGGACTTAAAGGAAAATCCAATCTCTCAATTGCTTTGAAAAAGGATAGCTCCAACAGGAGAATAGGTGAAGACATAGGAATTACATAAGTCCTCTTTTACAAGAAAAGAGAATGGCATAACACCAACAATGTAATTGAGAATTACATAATTTCTCCATTTAGTGCCAGCATAACCTGTTATGCTAATTCGGTGAAGGAAACCAATATATAAAGCTTGTCCAGAGAACAAGATGCTTTATACTCATTTAAAAGTGTCCGAGGATTGAATATTAACGCCTGTATGACACGTAACATATACAAATGCTTCACAGTGGGCTACACTTTAAAAACAGTACATAAATGAGACATAGTTATTGCTTCACACCGAGCTACACATTAAAACCACCCAACACCGATGCTGGACTACTGTTTCTCAGGGGTTTAGCCAGATATGCATCCAGCCGTCTTTTGGACACCCTGTTTACAATTTGGACGCATTGTTTTTTCAAAAAGACGGCCCTTCTGATGTTGCTATGCATCCTTCACGGTGCCCTGTTGATTGTCTTTCCTAAATGTTACAAATGCCACCGGTTCCCTGTGTGTTAATCGCATAGAAAATACCCAATTCCAATATGATACTGTCAGATACTGATAGATATCATGGAAATCTGCGTACGGTCGATCCCACTCGAGGGCTATTCCCATTTCTATGGTCTATTATTAGATTTCTGTAGTATGCAACTATGATACGTCAGTGTAACGTCACCCGTCCTAGTTTCAATGACAAATTCAGTCCACCCAATGACATCAGAATAATGCCACATCTACAATGTTTATAGTGTGCACTGAACGCCGCACTCGGAACACATGCATTGCATCAATTTGCATGATGGAATGGAAGTTATGGAACGACCATCCATTGTAAGTTGTATGAAGCCAAAACGGACAGACTTGTCACAGACTCACAGGTCAGTAATTGCACTTACAAAGTTATAAGTTACACCCCAATTCCTTCGTCTTCTGCGGCCGGGTTGGTATAATGAGAGATGAATGATACCTGATAGAATTGTACTTGAATTGAATATATGTAATCACGTACCAAGATACCAAGACGGGTCAATGCGTTTTGTGAACTTTGGTTTAAGATGGTTACTAAGGTAACCTCGCTGCAGGTATTCGTGAATTTGAACAACCTGCCTACGTGCTGTAACACTCACCGCTCATGGGCAGGTTGTTCAAATTCATGAATACATGAATGTACCTACTACCTCAAGGATCCACCTGAGTTAGTAACTATTACATCAATACACGGTTGGGGTTAGGCTGTTAGGGGGAGCCCGGGGGCAGGGAGGGACTAAGTTTGTGGCCCCAATGATTAAATGTCAGTAAATTTGGGTGGGAAAATTGTAACATGCTGTCAAAAAAATGTCTTTTTGCATACTCAAAATTAAAAGTAGATTCAACCCATAAAACTCACCAGAAGGCTGCATTTGATGCTAGATTTAAAAAATTTTCCCGGATTCCCCTAAAAGGGCAAGTGCCTTCGGCACTTGCAAGCAGATGCATTCGGCATCTCCATTTGCCTCGGAAGACTCCAACTTGCCCCTCTCCCAAATTTGGACACCCTATGGAGGAGGCATTCCCTTGCTTTTCACTATAAAGCCAGATAGCACAAGGGAAAAAAACCTGTCCCCAACCAACACCCCCCCCCCCCACCCTTCCCCTTGTTCTGAGAATAAATTCCACAGAACGAAGAGGGCAGCGGAATGGCATCAGTGCTCAAGCAGACTGCCTAAACACCTTGTAGATGTAATATTAATGGACAACATTCTGAGCAACAGAAAGAGGACCCAAAAATCTAAGGTTGCTGGAGATGAACTCTAAATTTCTAAGGTAAAACTTGGTAAATGAAGAGGGCTGTGTCCAGTATGCAGCCTTCATAAGATTGGTAATGGCTATACTGTTAGAATAAGCCCAAGAAGTGGACAGTGCTCTAACCACGTGCTCTGAAATCTTGTTGACAGAACGTTGATCCGAAGATAGACTTTCATAGGCAATACGTATTGTCAACTGAATCAATCTGGCAATAGAATGAACAAATATATCTTCTCTGTTAGGAATCAGTGAAAGAAAGAATCTTTTTCTTCCCTTTCTAATAAAATCCGACTAACGTTTATAAATGCACATTGCTCTAACTAGACACAGCAAAGGTCTACGGTTATCGGAGGACGGTAAAGCCTTAATGATAATAGGCTCCGGCCACTTATCTGGAATCTGATTCTTAGCCAAGAATCTCACTTCCATAGTGAGGGTAACAGTATTAGCCACACTACGGTAATGGGAATCATCGACAGATAATGCACGAAGTTCACTAACTCTTCTGGCAGATGCAAATGCTAAGAGAAAAGCCGTTTGATAGGTCAAGAATTTGAACTCTACATCGTCTAACAGCTCAAAAGGAGCTTCTTGAAGCATCAACAGAACCCAAGCCAAATTCCATTTAGGTATTAATCTGAGGGTTCCAGGCCTATTAATAGAGAAATTTCTAACTTGCTTGGATAAAGAAGTATCTGATCCAATAGCCAAGTTATCATGATGAGCGTAAGTGTCTGATAACATAGACATATAGCCCTTAATAGTGACGGACTGTAGTTTGAGTACGTCAAACAGGTAGACAGGAAATTGGCAATCTGTGGAATGGACGGATCAGAGATGTCTGCAGACGGATTTGTACACTAACAGAAGAAAACCCCCCACTCCGCTGCATAATTCAACGAAGAGGAGGTCCTCCTACTGTTAGAAATTGTGTCCACTGCTTGTCCTGTAAAATGTTTTTCGTGCAAGAAGGATTACACAACGGAAATACGTGAAGGTTGAGACCTTCCGGGTTGTGATGCAGTGCTCATGACATCACCTGATATAGAAGATCCTTTCGAGGGGGAAGCTTCCGGGGAATGTCCCATATGAGAATACTGACATGAGAATATTGATCCAAGGTTGCTGTGACGACAGAGGTGCTACAAGCAGGATTTTGCAGTTGGATTGTTTGATCTTTAACAGAATCTGCTGAATCAACGGAGCAGGAGGATAAGCATATCCTATCATCCCGTCCCATGAGATCGATAGAGCGTCTACGGCATACACTCGATGATCTGGACATGGCAACAAGAATGTCGTAACTGATTGTTTAGGTGTGTCGCAAACAGATCTATCATGGGAGGATCCCACCGGTAGCAGATCCGACTGAATATTCACTTGTTGAGAGTCCACTCAGATGGTAACAGGCGACCTTTCCGAGAGCGAGTCTGCTAGTACATTCAGACGACCCGTTATATGACACACGGAGAGATGAACATGATGATTCAGAATGAATAGGAGAATCTTCTCCGTTAATTCGCATAACGGAATCGAAGGAGTGCCACCATGGTTTGTGACGTAGGATACTACTGTCGAGTTGTCCGACAGAAATTGAACATGGACGTTCGCTATTTGATGAATCCAATGTTGTAGTACTAGCCAGATGGACATCATCTCCTTGATGTTATGTGCTTCTCTAGGAACCGAGAGTCCCAAAGAGCCTGACACTTCAAGTCTGCGGGACTTAGGGATGCGCCCCAGCCCATCTGACTTGCATCCGTCATAATCGTGAAAGCCCGATCTGGCAGTTGAAGCGGAACTCTCGGAGTCAACCACTGGAGAGCCGCCCAAATCTGAACCTTTTGTTTTACGAGGTCAGTTAAAACAATCCTCGTTTCGAGCGAATGCGTCTTCACGCTCCAGTTCTGTGTAAAGAAAATCTTTGAGGGGATGCGTGCTCAGGTGGCCCATCGGAATAAGATCTGCAGCCACTCCGCACAGCCCCAAAAACTCCCTCGCTGTTACTGCGGGAGAGTTTAGACAAAAGCGAGCTTAACAACTGACTAATTTCGCCCTGGGTGACGGCAGACGAACCAGATTGTTGTGAGTCTCAAAGCTCATTCCCAAGTGAATGAACGACTTGGACAGAGCTAGATCCAACCTTTTCTCGTTTACTATGAAACCGAGACGTCGGAACAATTGAAGCAGACTCCCAACATCGTTCTGAAGAATAATTCTGTTGCCGTATATCTGAAGAAAGTCGTCCAAGTTACCACAGACGAATGAGCTTGGAAGTATGACATTACCGAGTTCATTATTCAAGTGAAATCCCAAGGCGCTAGGTTCAGACCGAAGCACATTGCTCTGAACTGATAAACCTCTCCTTGTACGGCAAACTACAGGTACTTTCTGAATGCTGGATGTACCAGGACATGAAAGTAGGCATCCTTTAGATCTCGGCTTGCCGCATAGTCGTCCACTCGAATGCTCGCTCCTACCGACCGAATGGTTTCCATATGGAACTTTGGAGCTACAATCAACTTGTTTATCCAGCTCAAGTCTATTACCAGTCGGAACGAGCCGTCTGGCTTCAGTATGAGGAACAGGTGACTGTAAAAACCTTGAGAATTTTGATTCTCAATGACCTCTATTGCTTCCTTTAATAAGAGAGCCTGTACCTCTGCTTGGAGAGACTCTCTTTTGAAAGGATCTGCTGGAAGATTTGTCCAACGCAGACATCTTGTAAGTGGGGGTTTTGCTCAGAATGATAGCCGTGGGCCTTCCGAGACAACACTTATCACCCACTGATCTTCCGTGACTTCTATCCAGTTTCTCACAAAGTTTGATAACCTTCCGCCAACTGGCAAGCAATAGAGGTCTTGTACATCACTTGTACGACTTACGAGGCATACAGGAGGAGAAACTACGTCCTCCCCGTGAAGCACCTCATCCCGTCGGTTTAAGGGCGTCTGACCTATAGTCTCGATCAGACCTGTGCCCCTTTCTCGAGTCGCTATACTGACGACCTCCGGAGTAAGTGTAAGAGGGTTTCTTGTACCCTCGCAGGGAGTTCCCTTTAGTTGATTTTGAAGCAGACCGGCCTTGCTTACCCTGGTCTGCTGAAGCGTGTTGTTGAGACGCAGACTTCAGTAGCAGTGCACTGGATGCTTTCTTTGTAGCCTGTTCATAGACTAACAAAAACTTGTCGTCAAATAGAGTATGTCTGGAGACCGGAGCGACTCGGAGAGAGCTTTTCACCCTGTCGTCTATAAGTGATGACGACGCAAGGGCAGCATCATGTCTGATCAACTCCAAATTTGCAACTGTCAGGGCGGAGTTGTATGTGGCATACATGACTGCCCTGGAAAGAACTCTAAGTGAGGAACAAACGTCCTCAAATTCCTTCCCATTAAGACGTTGTGTCATAGCTCTGGTGAGGTGATCTGCATAGGAAATCATGTCCAGATTCGCTCTATTGGATGAAATAGCACATTCCATCACTTCCAAGCGTATATTGAATGATGCAGGTAGGGACATATTTAAATCCCCGGCCTGCTCATCTAAACACAGAGGAGCTCACGGGACATCTTCTCCAACTGTTTTAAATGAATGTGGTCCAAGGAACAGTATATTTATTGAAGATGTCAATAAGAAACCACCTTCCCTCTTTGCACTAGAGAGATTGAATATGGTGTCCTTAACATGGCCGAAGGCCCCCGACACATGTCGAGACTGTTTGGGGAAGGAAAGAACATCATGTTTCCTCCACACAAAATCTGCGTCCAGAGACGACAGCAGTTTATCTCTAGTAGTTGCAGCTTGCTGATCAGGTGGAACAAAGTCAGGATAGTATTGATGAATAAAATTCATCGCTACCATATGCTATTCTGAAAGGGAAGGGAAGGGAAGGAAAGGCCTAAAAAAATAAAAAATCTGTTTCTCAGGCCCTCCCGCATGGTCCTTTTGGCTGCCGCATGCTCTCTTTTTATAACCAATTTAAACTTTAAAAAAATAAAAATTAAATGGTTTATGTCTGATATTTTACCCAAGTTAAAAAAATTGATGAATTTGTCCCTTGAGTGCAAGAAGGCTTTGCAATGTTTTAGCATTGCAAAGCCTTCTTGCACTCAAGGGATAAAATACACCACCACCCTTGCTATTCTGTAGATTATGAGGCCTAAAGCTTGAACCAAGAACATGAAGTTTTGATGGCAAAGAAGTAATTACTGAAATAAAAAATAAAATAAAAGACCGCTCGCCCGCATGCAATTTTACAAATAATGGCCTGAGAAACAGAAGATCTAGTTTGTGTAGCCTAATCCTCTTCCTTGTCCCTTTCACCATCCGACTGATTCAGCTGTGACGTTCGGTCCATCGCATCTGCGTGTGCAGATGACTGGACTGACCCAGTACTGTCCAACAGCTCACCACTGCAGTCTGCACTTGCTGGGATGCTGCGATTAGCTGCGCAACCTGCGACAGCAAGTCTGTTACCAAGGCTTGAGGAGCAGCGGTCTTCTGTTTTTTCACCGCTTGCTGCTCCTGGGACGAAGATTCGGAGGTAGATCTTTTCTCAATATGTCTCAATGAACGAAGCCTAGGATCCCTAGCTACCAGATGGTCCGACTTCACAGGCGAAGACTGGTTCTGTATTCGTGCAGCTGGCTAGATATCCAAAGTCGGGTGGCTATCATGCAGTCGTGTGTGCTTTTCTAACGTAGCGGAGGAAGCCTTGACTGTAGCCGACCCCGGCTGCAGTCTAGACAGAGCGTCCCGAGTGGTGGGTGCGGACGTATGCTCCAGCTCATGCAAGTTTCTCAAAACAACATTTGGGCTCAAATGTTGCTGGATTAGAGAAGGCTCTCTCGCTCGCGGTCTATCAGACCTCGCCGAGCTTCCCGAAGAGAAACTTGCTGACTTCTTCCCTATTTCCATCGACGCTGGGTGAGCTTTAGTTTTTGAGGTGCTTGCTCTACCCAAATCTACACTTCCTGCGACCGCAACAGACTTACATCGGTGTCACGGCTCCCACGAACGGAGTAACAGCTTCATCGGTCGAGCTAGCTGCTTGCAAGGGATTAAGAACACTAACTAAAGGCCTTATCCCTTGCTCAATATTCATTAGCACCTTTGCAGCTAGCTCTGTTTGCTCATCAGAGCGTGACAACGATAGCACACTTTGGATGGGTGTCACAATACCATTACCA
This sequence comes from Pictodentalium vernedei, assembly GCA_031216915.1. Taxonomy (NCBI): domain Eukaryota; kingdom Metazoa; phylum Mollusca; class Scaphopoda; order Dentaliida; family Dentaliidae; genus Pictodentalium; species Pictodentalium vernedei. The sequence continues at coordinate 228,685,533 of CM062295.1, forward strand.
TGTTCTTGTTCCGCTGAAAAAGAAACTGAAAAACACGAATTATCTTGCAGTGTGAGCTCCGGCATGGGAACCTCACCGCCAACAACATACAACGACACCTGTCTCCAACGTCTCTCATCCCAATGTACACATGTTGGACAAGAATCTGTAGGCATGCATCGACTTCAGGCAAGGCAACAAGCATGTAAATCCTAGGAAGACTTCCTCGCCTTGCATTTTGAGCAGTAAGCTTTCATAATTACAATCAAAATACAAAGTCGTCAGCACTCCTACAAACACCACAACAAAATTTATGATAAAGATACATGAATAGCAATCAAAATTAAATTCGAAAAAATTATAAAAAAATTTTTGAAAATTTTTTGAGAAAATGCCTAAGTTCCCCAAGGGAACATCATGAGCCCAAGGGCATCCCGATAGAGCCTAAGTGTGGGCAAAATCCAAATTTTTTGAGCTACACTACCGGAATCATAATCAATGTATCCCACAGTAATTCTGCAGTAATATAATATAAAATACTACATACCCTTGAGGACGCTGCCAATGTTAACAACGTCAAAGGAAAAAAACGGAAACAAGACATCAGACACACAAAAAGGCCCAAAGTCAGTAACCAATTTAAATGCTACCAGATGCAAAGCTAGATCTTCATACAAAGAAAAAACGATACATCGGATAGAAGATGCAAGACCAAAACGACCTAACACCCCTAGAGTGAGGACGTAACCATGGGGATAAACAGAATAAACATTCTGTAATACACATTAAACTCCCAAGTAATTTAATAAAATATACCCAAAAAGTTTAGGAGTTTACCAGGAGGGCTTCATGGAAGGATACGGAAGGAACACTTAAACAGTGGATTAATCATAGCAAGAATGATGACGTCAGGCATATGTCCTGAAAATGGGAAACATGAAATAATTTTTATAATTATTATAAAGTTACAGCCCTGAACGTTTGAAACCACTGCTGTTCACTTTCATCATCCATTTACAGCCTTGGATCCACCAATTCTTTCATTGATTTGTGTCTGGCATCCTCAAAAAAGGAGATTTTAAAGCACAGTTGTCAGATCATTGTTACTGACTTTAGGGCCAAACAAAGAAATGATGGTTTGCGCCAATCTTGGTACCTTCCTGGATACTGCGCATGCGCAGATAACAAAAGTATGGAGAACCAGATAGGACTTGAATTTTTTGGTTTTGTATGCAAATTTTGGGGATTGGAGGGCAAAATTTGTGTTTGGCCCAGAATTAAATTGAGTTAGCACCAGCTAGTCTGGTTGTGGTATAAAAATATTAACCGGTCATATTAAGGAAACAAGGGCTACGCAAAATGTAGGCCACTGCCCCCGACCCGTAGGCATGTTCGAAGTAGCCTTAAAAGTATTGTGGGACAGAAAAATTTTCTAAGTCGAAACAGGGAAAACAGACTTTTCTAAGTCGTAAGAGTGAAAAAGTGCCATAACTCTGGGAAACATTATTGGACGAAACCCGTTCCTTGTGCACATCTGCTCCCCCCATGCAGGTGTATTACCATACCAAGGGAGATCCAAATCTGAGTATCCGACTGATGACTTTTAAATTATAACGCAAAACATTCGTTCTAAAAGGCGGAGGGCTTCTCCAGATACCCCCGAATCCTCATTCGGAGGTCAAGGGCTAATAAAATAAGTGAATAATTAAAAATTAAATTTCAGATGCAGAGGATCAGACTTAATTTTACTTCAAACACTTTTAATGCTTTACGTAATGAATCAGCCATACCCATCCATGTAACTTACAAATTAATCATTTGAAAAATATATATTTTTCAACAATTTTCAACAAAACACATATCATTTGACCCCTCACTGAAACGAGCTTGTCAAGCTCATTCCAATGAGGGGTCACATGATATGGTCTTTAAAAACTTTTAAAAAAAACAATACAGTAATTAAAATGAAAGTGTCAATGACACTGTAGCTCAACTTGTTTAAGACATGTACATGTATTGTATGTGACACAGCAATGACAAACATCTAGGTAATGACCTGATAACAAAGGTACATGTAAAGTATTGTAACGGTCTGTACATAAATGCTGACCGTAGCCTGTAACAAATGTGTTGGTAAAGTACTGTAAAGGTGGGCGACAGTTAGATGCTAAACTAGGAAAGAAATCTTTGAGTCCCAGAGTGGGTCTGACTGAACCCATAAATATTTGTTCTCACAGAAGAGTGATAACAAAGGCACCCCAAAAACCTGTTCCTGTCACAAGGTGATAACAAAGGTACCCCAAGAAGTTTCGTGAAGATCGGTTCATAAATACAGACTCTAGCCCGAGCCATATTGACATGTGCATTTACAGTGTATAAGAAGCACTGAATAAATCAAAGTTCATCTAATTTGCATAATTTCTGCACGAGAAAAAAACCTGTATTATATGTGATGTATTCCATGTTACTAAACATTCATACAGAAATTTATTCAAATCAGAACTTTCATACAAAAGTTCTGTACAAAAAACTGATTGCACCAATTTTGGTACAAAATGACCACCGGCAGCCATCTTGAATTTTGGACTGCACCCCAAAACACTCGTTCTTGTCCCAAGGTGATAACAAAGGTGCCCAAGAAGTTTCGTAAAGATCGGTTCATAAATACGGCCTCTAGCCCGAGATGTATTGGCATTTGCAGTGACAGTGCTGAAAGTAACATTAAACAGATCAAAGTTAGTCTAATTGGTATAATTTATGCACGAGAATAAAACCCGTATTATATGTGATGTATCTCATGGTACTAAACATTCACACAGAAAATTATTCAAATCAGCGCTTTCATATGGAAGTTCTGCGCAAAAATCTGATTGCACCCAAATTTGTACAAAATGGCCGTCAGTGGCCATCTTGAATTTCATACCCGACCCAAAAACACTCGTTCTCGTCCCACGGTGATAACAAAGGTACCCAAGAAGTTTCGTAAAGATCGGTTCATAAATACGGCCTCTAGCCCGAGCCGTATTGGCATTTGCACTAACAGTGCTGAAAGTAACACTAAATAAATCAAAGTTAGTCTAATTTGCATAATTTACGCACAAGGAAAAAACCTGTATTATATGTGATGTATCCCATGGTACTAAACATTCATACGAAAAAATTATTCAAATCGGAGCTTTCATATGGAAGTTCTGCGCAAAAATCTGATTGCCCCTAATTTTGGAACAAAATGGCTGCCAGTGGCTGTCTTAAATTTTCGGACCGGACCCAAAAACACTCGTTCTCGTCTCACGGTGATAACAAAGGTATCCAACAAGTTTCATAAAGATCGGTTCGTAAATACGGCCTCTAGCCCGAGCCGTGTGTACGGAGCGACAGACGGAGAGATGGACGACAGGCCATGGCAATACCTCAAATTTGGCTTCGCCAAAGTTGAGCTAATATTAAATTTTGATGTCCTGTGCATTGGGTAAAGGGTTAAACTTTCATTCATAAGTTTCAATGCATCACTGATTAAATCAATGAAGCATGCTATGATTCTATGAAACTGAAATACAACTTAAGAGTGCATCCTTGGTTGTTATCATGCCTCACTTTTATAACACAAATCGTGATTGGTTAATGTGATCCCCGCTGAAAAGTCATTTTTTATTTTTTTAATAATAAATTAAAAAAATACTTCAATGAGAAATGATAAACCAGAGGCTCAAGTGAACCTAAAATGCTCACCTGGCTCAAGTTGTTTAGGTGCTATATAAGTAATGGAATTTTGTTGATTTTGAAATTCTCACCTCCGATATTCCTTAAATTCAAATTAAATATATACAAATTATACATCAAAATGAAGGGTGGGTGGCATAGAACAATATATGAAATCAACTCATAGAATTGACAGCATGCACCACTGGTTCCTGGAAGTCCTGGAAGTCTGCTACCATATTCGTACCAGAACTGATAATACAATATTTCCGGAGAACAACTTGTAGCCAAATGTGATTCACATATCCAAGAACAAAGCTAGGGCATCAAAATCCTCCAAAACACAGCGACAGAGCTGCATGTTGGGGGGGGGGGGGGGGGTAAATTGCTTTGTTTACATTGTAAATTACTTTCAAGTTACGGTCAACATCAAATGGAAAAAGCATAGAGACGCAAGAGTAAAGTGTAGCGCAGTATATGCCCCCTTCTGCAATATCATGAATAGAATTACATAAACAAGAGGTCCCACAGAGCATGAAGCGTTCATCTTGAACAGAACACAATATAAACAGAGTCGAAGAAAAAGTCTACATTAAGCAATCCATCTCCATAGGATACACTGTCAATCCCTGAGCCCTTCATGAGTGACAAAAATGAAAGTGTCAATGACACTGTAGCTTAACTTGTGTGTTGTATTTGATGAAAAGGATAATGTTCAATGTTTATGAAAGGATTATGAAATAAGACAAGAATTGTGATAATTGGGAATATGTTCATTTTTGGTCCCTGTATGCTATGTTTTTGATAAACATAATATGAGGTATACACTGTACTAGAGCTGAGGGGTGGGTTAATATGACCTCACAGTTAATGTATGTGGCCCTCACAGTTAACATATATTAACGAAAGTTACCAAGTTATAGTGAAATTATTCCAAAACGAGTCATCCCATCAAGTTACATTGAAACTGATTCATAAATATGACCTGTAGACTGTGCTAAAGGTTTTCAGGCTTTGGTCCCCTGTAGCCGTCACAGTTGACCAATCACGACCAAAAGGGGACGTTCTCATCTAGACATTATATGGAGTCATCCTATAAAGTTACAATAAAATCCCTCCATAAATACGACCTATAGACTGTGCAAAAGGATTTGGGGTTTTGGGCTTGGGCAGTCGTCCCGGTTGAAAGATCATGACCAAATGGGGAAGTTCTTATCTAGACATCATACGGAGTCATCCTACAAAGTTACAATGAAATCACTCCATATTAAATATGATCTGTAGACTGTGCTAAAAGTTTTCGGATTTCAGGCTTAGACAGCAGTGAGTCCAACATAACAGTCACAACTCACCCAACAGAGAGACCACCCAAAAGAAGAAGGGAAGAAGAAAACCACTTCCTACTAGTAACAATGGACGTAACACCATTATCATTTCCAGTTTTGCAAGTAAATAACTTTGAATTCAACGATAACCATCATAGACAAATTTACGGCACATGTATGGGCACAAAAGTTGCCCCCACTTATGCCAATATTCTCATGGGCGAATAAGAAGAAAAACTCCTACTTAATGCTCCCACACAACCACACGTTTATTGTAGATATATAGATGATATATTCATGATTTGGACACATGGTGAAGATAAATTACTGGTATTCCTGCATTATTGTCATCAGTTCCGCACAACCATAAAATTTAGAAAACAACCTGGACAAACCAGTTGCCAAACACTATAGCATGATCAGTCATGACATTAAACATTTTTTAGTTTTCCAAATCATATAAGTCCACAGAGACCCTGACTTACAACACACAACCACCACACGGCGAAAACACGAAAAGCACTGAATTTACACACTACAGTACAAACTCTGGAACTGCTCGGCCTCAACAAACTGGACTAAGGCAACCATTTTTATTTTTATTTGTATTATATTTAGATGAGAAAGTACCCTAATTTGTACCTAATATCAACGACAATCGTTCCTAAACACAAATGCACGGGAACAAATGGCACACACAAACTTTGTTTCAGGTGCGCGGCATACCGTGTACCTGTGATTTTCAAATGGCAAGGTCTGGTTTTGTGACTGGGCAATGCAGGGTGACCAGAGTTACGATGTATCATCACTGTTATGTGGGATCATTGCTGTCATACAATTTTTTAATGACTGTTTGCACATCGGTAATTTCCGTTGGCACTTGATGGTGTTCGTTTGTTTATCTTTTTCGGAAATCAAGTGACAGTGTTTTTAACTGTACTGTTTTCTCTCCATTCTTTACTGATTTTGCATCATAGACATTGCAATAATATCAGTGATTGAAATTAAAGGATATCTGGTTGAAATCCGGTTATGCCAGACAGTTAGCCGGTTACAACTAGAGGATGGCCACCAAAGGGTGGCTGATTCCCCCGAAAAAAGCCTTGATAGCCATTCCAACCTTATTCGCGACACACCCTCTGGTTGTGGGCAATAATAATACCAAGTATCATTAATATCCTTGAAGGCTGTAAGAAGTTATGGAGCGGAAACGAATTCTGTCTACGCCCGGACGGACAGATGGACAGACGGACGACATCACAGCTAGATTCCCCCGAATTTTTTTCGGGGGAATAAAAATGGGCCAACCCCTTCAGCACTCCATGACACCTGGTGAAATTTCTTAAAATTACAATTTTGTTTTTGATGAAAATTTGTGGTATCCAGAGTGCATGTCCGTCGAACATGGAATCCATCTTTAAATTAATAAAAAATGCAGACAGTGTTCTCCTTTTCCTAAATGTGGCTCCATTGTTTTTTGGCCTTGCATGATGTGGCCCCAATAATTTTTGTGTGCTTTTCGGCCTTGTATTGGGCCGAAAAGTGCAGCTTTCGAGGCCAAATGGAGTCCCCAGTTAATTATTTCACTTCAACTTTTTGACAATTATTTGTTTATTTTTTGCCATGTTCAGTGATTATTTTCAGTTATTTTTGGGCTTTTATATATGTATTTAATGATTTTTTTTCACACCGTCAGTTTTACAGCCTGTACATTTCCCTTTAAATTATTTTCTGAAGATTAATGAAAAGTTTCTGCATGCCGAAGGCGCACAGGGATGATATGGGATTTAAATCCTTTGCGACCTGAATAACTTTATTTGCTTATGAATCCACCCACGAGAGTCTAATAATAAATAATTTACAACTTAACGTCAAAGCTAAGTAATCATAAAGTCGTGCTTTAGTAGTAGAATTATTTTGCAATTATTTGCTGTAAAGCACCAATTTGTGTTTTCCAGTACGTAACAGCAAAATAATTTTTATATATAGTTTCAAGTGCTATGGCTAAGTAGTCATAAAGTAGTGCTTTAGTAGTGGAATTATTTTGCAATTATTTGCTGTAAAGCACCAATTGGTGTTTTCCAGTAAATAACTGCAAAATAATTTTATAGTTTCAAGTGATTCAGTCGGAGTGCTAATGTATATGTAGTAATTGCTTTCCAGTAAATAATTTACAAGTTAAAGCTAAGTAATCATAAAGAAGAGCTTTCGTTGGAGAATTATTTTTCTGAACAGTCTAGATAATTGTTTTCCAAACATTACAATGTGTGTATTCTTTGCAATTTTGATCACCTGCTTGTTTGAAATTCAATGGATGTCGACATTGTTTGGAAAGCAATTCATCATTAAGATTGCTGTAAAAACAATTTATTGCACTTTCATTATCTAGACAGTGGAGTTAATCTGTCACACTATCAAATTATTATAAGCTCATAACAATGTTCACACCTCTTTGTAATGAAACATAATATCTGTGAAAATGCAGTTAGGTACAATTCCATATCAAAATATAATAAAGAAGAGCACCGCCTAGAGGGGCAACATACGCCCATGGTGATCACCATGTGTGCAAAGTTTGAACAATATAGCATATAAAATGTTAAAGGTGTAGGCGGCATAATACTGTAATGTTTTAAGTACTAAAAGGGGCATAACTCTGGAAATACAAAACAGAGTTACCTGCTCTTGTCACATACACAATGGCAATTGGTGATCAACATGTGTGCAAAGTTTGAACAATATTGCATGTAAAATGTTGAAGGAGTAGGCGACACAATACTGCAATGTTTTAAGAACTAAAAGGGGGCATAACTCTGGAAATACAAAACAGAGTTACCTGCTCTTGTCACATGCACAACGGCAATTACTGATAAACATGTGTGCAAAGTTTGAACAATGTAGCATGTAAAATGTTGAAGGAGTATGCGACACAATACTGTAATGTTCAAGTACAAAAAGGGGCATAACTCTGGAAATACAAAATGCAGGTACCTGCACTTGTCACATGCACAATGGTAATTACTGATCAACATGTGTGCAAAGTTTGAACAATGTAGCATGTAAACTTTTGGAGTAGGCGACACAAAAATTGTTTACGGACGGACAGACTGACAGACAGACAGACAGACAGAGAATGCCATAACTTAATACTCCCATTTTTTTCAAAACGGGCATATAAAAATTAAACTTGTAAAGTGTTTATATTTTGTTCTTGTGCCCATCAACAAGAAAAAAACATCATTGAAAGAAACTAAACAATCCCTGAGGCCAAAAAAGCATGAGGCCGAAAAGCAATGATCTCCCTAAATGCAGTCCCACTGGTGCATCCTAAAAAGTTTTGAATGCCTAGCTTTGTTCTTGAATTTCTTGAATATGTGAAGCACATTGGGCCACAAGTTGTTCCCAGGAAATATTATTGTATTATCAGTTCTGGTACGAAAACGGTAGCAGACTTTTAGGAACCAGTGGTGCCTGCTGTCAGCTCCAGTGGTGAATTGCAGGGGGGATGCAGGGGAACAGCGTCCTCCACTTTTTTGATGGGGGATGCCGTCTACCCACAAAATGTTTGGAGTTAGGCAAATTTTATTCCTTCAAAATACTCTCAAAAATATAAATTTTGCCTATCGCATTGAACTTCAACTATGAGACAAGAATGCACAGGTTATGAACTTATGGCCGAAGTGGAACAAGGGTTTATCTCTTATCATTGGTGACTGTTGAGTGAAGGATTCGGATTCCCGCGTTGTCTCTTTGGGCAAGGCACTTTGTCCTGATTGCTCACGCGGGGACACGATGACGCTGTGTGCTGAGACGTACTGCACGCCGAGATGCACATATTTTCAGCCTCTCTTACCCTGACTGTGCTGTGCTGTGTTTGATTATAAAGTTGGGAGCTGGCAGGTGCCTGTCGTTGCTCAGTGGTTCACTCCTGGTACCCCGGCTACCTCCACCCGTGGACCTGTCACCGATACGATATGACCCTGGTTGTTGAATTGTCGTAAAACACCAATAAATAAATATTTAATTAAATGGACCAGAAGATGATTTTAAATGACTTTTTTTCTGTTTTCAAATTGTTTTGGATTATATGTTTTTACAAATAAAAATATATTCATTGACAATTTTATATTTCAATCATTTTTCTAAAAAGTTTCTCTCAGTTACTTGGTGTGCTCAGAAATAATAATAGTGTATAATACTCACCATGCATTATGGCACTGAAAATCTCGCTTGGTGCTAAACTTACCTTTTATTAACAGTAGCCTATAATTTTCTGGGCTATATCCCGCGGGGCATATAGCACCGAGAATTATATTACGACAATATAGTGTATCTATATAACTCTTGTTAGTGGTAGGGGAAGGTAAAATTTATTCTCTTGGTTAGTAGTTGCACCTCGTTTGACTGTCGCAATATAATTTTCAGTGCTGTATAACCCGCGGGGCACATAGCATCGGAAATTATATTACGACAAAAGAGTATAATTACTGTTATTGTAGGGGGCGGGGATGATTCCGGTAAGTAATTGTACCTCATAACTCCGGATGGTTAGAGAGGGGAGGGGTGGCAAAAGTGATTTTTTGCTAAGTAGTTTAACCTTATGTCGTAATATTATTTTCAGTGCTATATATCCCTAGAGGATACTGCATCAGGAATTATATTATTGCAATAGGGCATAACTCCTGTTATCATGTTATGTGATTTTTCGGCAAGAAGTTTATCATTGTTTAACTTTAAAACATCCACAATGCATTATCGATTATAAATCACGACTTCACTTCAATCAAATTTGACGATACGTCGAAATTTTTATTAGGCTCTTTGTCGAGACTGACCTTTTGGACAATATGCGATATTTTGCATTTCAGATTCCGCCCTGATACCTTTAAATAACGTATTCTTCCACAATTGGCTAAGTGTTGAATGGGAGATTTGATTAGACCACCAATAGACTTGGTAAGCCTACAAGCAAAAGTTGATGGAACTCATATAAACTGATTTTAGTGTGCAGAGAGGCTGTCTCTGCATGAATTCTATTGCTATTGGATTGTGTCAGAAAGTTCTGAAAATCAATCAGAGAGCTTCCTTACTAGTGGTATTTTAAAAATTTTCCCGGGGATGGGTTCCCCCCTCTCGTGCTCTTCCCCAGCGACGCCTTCGCGATGACTTACCGTCCCCAACTTTTTATTTTAGCAATTCACCACTGGTCAGCACTATGAGTTGATTTCATATATGTTTTGTGTCCTATACAAGCTCCTACTAAATACCAAATGCCACCGATGGCTACCGAAGGCCGCCCAATATAACTAAAACTGTTGCATTTAAAAGCATTTTTGAAGTAAAACACTCTTTATTTACCGTAGAGCAAAGGTTTGTAACACATAATGTCAAACACAAATAAAATCTTAATTTCTGTACTTAAATCATTAAAGATATAATTATATAAAAAATATATACAATTTTCATTACAATATTTCAACTAAAATGTAAAACAGGTAGTTGGATATACTTGGTGCTTAGCAAACTTTGAGTAGTATATTTCCTGAGAACAACTTGTAGCCAAATTTCCTTCACATATCCAAGAACAAAGCTAGGCATTCAAAACACTTTAGGATGCAGCGATGGGACTGCATTTGGGAAAAGGACAACACTGTCTGCATTTTTTATTGAAAATGGAATCCATGTTCGACGGACATGCGCAAATCACTCGATACCACGAATTTCCATCAAAAAACAAAATCGTAATTCTAAGAAATTTCACCAGGTGTCATGATACCGTGCATAGAATATGGCAACTGTGCAGTCTCAATATAATAATAGTATGCAGTATTACAGCGATCTTTCTCGTTAGTTGATTTTAGATGGCATTGTTTTTCAATGCTTTTTCCATCCGATGATGTTGACTGGTAATCAAAAGTAAGAATGTAAACAACGCCATCAATTTTGAATTTACCCCCATGCAGCTCGGTCGGTGTTTTTTGAAGGATTTTGATGCCCTAGCTTTGTTCTTGGATATTTGAAGCATATTTGGCCACAAGTTGTTCTCGGGAAATATTATTGTATTATCAGTTGTGGTACGAATACGGTAGCAGGCTTCCAGGAACCACTGGTGCCTGTCAACCTTGTGAGTTGATTACATACGTGTTTCGTATTCTATACATCTCAACCTTCATTTTGATGTTTAATTTGTGTATATTTAATTTGAATTTAAGGAATATCATTATCAGGGGTGGGAATTTCAAAATAAATAAAATTCCATTTATACTTATATAGCACCTCATGGGGCTATATAAGTAACTAGCAGGGTTACCCGGCATTGCTCGGGCTGAGTTCGTGCCCCTCTACACCCCCACCCCACCCAGGCACTTTATTAAACCTCACCATTAGATTCCTGGTAAAAAATTACCCCTAGTAGACCCCTTTGAAGACCTATATCGATGAGAAAAATTTTGGTCATAACTTTTGGTGCCCCTCTACACCCCCACCCCAATACTTTTTTAAACCTAACCATTAGATTCTGGATAAAAGCGTACCCCTAGTAGACCCCTCTGAAGACATATATCGGTAAAAAAAATTTTGGTCATAACTTTTGGTGCCCCTCTACACCCCCACCCCAATACTTTTTTAAACCTAACCATTAGATTCTGGATAAAAGCGTACCCCTAGTAGACCCCTCTGAAGACATATATCGGTAAAAAAAATTTGGTCATAACTTTTGGTGCCCCCCTACACCCCCACCCCACACACTTTTTTAAACCTGACGATGACCCCCGCCATAAAAAGGTACTCCTAGTAGACCCATTTTGGACACTCGGGGTGGCCCCATATTCATTTCTATAGTGGACAGACAGATAGATAGACAGACAGACATTCTAAAATATAGTATAGAAAGATGGAATTTTATTTATTTTGAAATTCCCACTTCTGATATTCCTTAAATTCAAATTAAATATACACAAATTATACACCAAAATGAAGGTTGGGCAATAGAGAACATGAAAAATATATGAAATCAACTCATAGAGTTGATAGCAGGCACCAATGGTTCCTGAAAGTCTGCTACCATATTCGTACCAGAACTGATAATAAAATAATACTTCCTGAGAACAACTTGTGACCAAATGTGCTTCACATATCCAAGAACAAAGCTTGGGCATCAAAATTCTTCAAAACACAGCGACAGAGCTGCATGGGGGTAAATTCTCAAAGTGACTGCTTTGTTTACATATATTCTTACTTTCGATTTCCGGTCTACATCATCGGACGGGAAAAGCATAGAAAAACAATGCCGTCTAAAATCAAATAATGAGAAAGATCGCCTTAATATAGCATACTATCATTATATATACACTGCAAAGTTGCCATATTCAATGCAAGGTATCATGACACCTGGTGAAATTTCTTAGAATTAAGATTTTGTTTTTTATAGAAATTTGTGGTATCGAGTGCTTTGCGCCTGTCCTTTGAACATGGAATCCATCTTCACTAAAAAATGCAGACAGTGTTGTCCTTTTCCAACATGCAGTACTATCGCTGCATTCGAAAGTGTTTTGAATGCTTAGCTTCGTTCTTGGATATGGGAAGCACATTTGGCCACAAGTTGTTCTCATGAAATATGTTATTATCAGTTGTGGTACGAATACGGTAACAGACTTCCAGGAACCAGTGGTGCCTGCTGTCAACACTATGAGTTGATTTGATATGTGTTTCATATTCTATATATCTCAACCTTCATTTTGATGTATAATTTGTGTATATTTAATTTGAATTTAAGGAATATCTGAGGTGGAAACTTCAAAATAAACAAAATTCCATTACTTATATAGTGGTGTCAATAAATACCGAATCTGACAGAATCTGACTTGAAATACTGAATCTGACCCCAAAAATATTAATTAAAGATACTTTTTACTTACTTTCTTACTATTCTGTGATCTAGTGAATATAAAAAGCATTTTAAATGAAAAAGTGATGGTAAAAATTTTGTGAATTTTGTGTTTTGGAGTCATTAGTGAATTGTCGTAAGTGATTGAATTCCATAATCCAATTTAAAGGGCAGGTCCAAATAGCCGCCTTGATAATCGCCGACGTGTGACTTGTTAAAGTTTTAAGAAACATCAGATTATCACCGATTAGTGTTTGTTCAGAATCAGGGCTGCATCAAGTTGTTTCAGTGAGCAATCAAATCAAAAGTGAAAGCATATTTTTTTGACGATAATTGTGGAAAAGATTAGTGCCAATTAACAGCTACACTTCAATGTATTGTCAACTGTTTTCTGAGCAGTAATAATAACACTTTGGCCAGCCGCTGATTTGTCGTGGTTCTCGGATGAGAAGGCCTTGGTTACCTCTGCACTCCCAACTGCCTCCCTATTCCCATGCTTCTTCTCTCCTCCCAACACTCGGAGAAGAACTGCTTGATGACATCCCTTGCCCCATTCTGCCCAATCTCTCCGATTAGCATATTAACCCTCTCCTTTGAGTCTCCCACTAACCACATGTCCTTCATTCTCCCATCCCACTTCCCCATTATACTCCCAGTGAATCTTATTCTTTTAGACTGGTATTTTGGGCATTCTAGAAGAAAGTGTTCCAGGGTCTCCACCACACCCAAATTACACATCTGGCACTCCTTTTCACTATTTTTCCCCTCAGTTCCAGGGACCGCGACCTCAGCTTGAACAACAGTGACCCCCCCCAAAGGTGCCATCAAAACCAGGCTTCTCTTTATCATGCAGGCCACCCAAAGATCTCTGATTTGACACCCTCTCGCCAATTAAGGTTACTATCATCCGTGACCCTTTCTCTGACAATTTTTTTACCCTGGTTTGCCCAAACGTCTAGGTCCGAGATCTCCAATGAGTAGTTCTCTATTAGTTTCCTCACTTGGACCATCCATCCTGTCTAGATATTGGATTTGAAAATTTGTAGGAACATTACTTTACACCATCAGCTGTCGGGGAGATTTACCAAATAATTAAGATAACCGAGTTTCAATAAGTCTATCCTGTCCTTGATCCTCATCCACCCAAGCTCACCCCTGATTGCTTCTAGTGCGGCGACATTACTCGACCCCATTATCCATCGGCCTGTGTCATTCTGCAGGATTTTCAAGCTCTTTACAGCCGCCTGGTTTAGGGGTACCACTTCCGTTCCACATGTTATACTTGGCAGACCCACCATTTCCCACATGGGTTTCCCCACGAAAACCTTATTGAAACTGTTTTTCCCTATAAGTATCATTTGGTTATGGATTCAACTCCCCTTCAGAATCAATTTATTTGTGTGGTTTCGGTAGATGCCTCTTCCTGTGATGTTCATATTTACCCCCAGATACTCGTAGTCACCTGTCTCTCCTACACTAAGAAGTTTGCTGCTACCTTCCGGAATGCATAACTCCCCCACTCTCCACCTTCGAGTGGGGTCCACTTTGCGGCCCACAGGTATAACTTTGCTCTTGCTTTCATTAAGTTCGAGTCTCCATTTGCCACCATATTTTCCAACAATTCCCAGCATTTTCGCTAACCCCTTTTCACTTTCTGAATTCCCAGCATTTTCGCTAACCCCTTTTCACTTTCTGACACTACCACCATATCGTCTGCAAAAATAGCCCTGGGATCTTCAAGTCCCCAACTGCTACCCCCTCGTCACTATGCAGGAGTTCATCTCCTAAACCTTTGATGTACAATGCAAAAAGAATTGGTGAAAGGATACACCCCTGTTTTAGGCCTATCTCCATGGGCACATGTTTTGTTGTTATGTTACCCAGGTTATGTTCACTCTGTACATCTTTATATAATGCTTTCATAATTCCAACAAACTCGCCTCCCAAGCCCAGAACCTCAAGCTTGCGCCACAAACCCTCTCTCCATACTCTGTTGTATGCCTTTTTAACATCCAAAAAGGCCATAAACATCTTTTTCTTTTTTGCTTTCATGGATTCTATCATTTGGGATAGCGTGAAAAGGTGGTCAGTGACTCTCCTTCCCTTCCTGAAGCCATTCTGGATCTCTCCCAAAAAACCCTTCTCCTCAATCACCTCCTCTAATCTCCCATACAGGACTTTACATAAAACTTTTCCAATGTTGCTAGATCCCTCGATAATTATCCAAAACGTCTTTTTCCCCCTTTTTGTGAATGTCACTTTGCTTTCTCTCCACTCATTTGGAACCTCTTGTTTCTCTATGGCTAAATTGAATTGGGCAGTTAGGATTTCCAAGAGTTCCTCTCCCCCTTTTTTGATAAACTCGTTAGGAATTTCATCCACCCCTCCCGCTTTTCCATTCCTTAATTTTGAGATCACCTTTCGCACCTCCTCCGTTTCAAGTATCGAGTCCATTTTTCGAAATTTCTTAGAAAATTAGAGAGAGAGAGTCTGAGAGACAGAGCGAGAGAGGGAAAGAGAGAGAGAGCAAGAGAAAAATTGGGCACAACGGTGAACAAGAGTATCAGGTGTGTAATCTAGGAGTGGTGGAGACTCCGGAACACTTTCTGCCCAAAATACCAGTCTAAAAGAACAAGATTCACGTGCAGTGTGATGGGGAAGTGCATGGGAGAATGAAGGACATGTGGTTAGTGAATGATTCAAAGGAGCGGGTTAATATATATGCTAATCGCAGAGACTGAAAAGATTGGAGCAAATGGACAAGGGATGCCATCAAGCAGTTCATCTCAGAGTGTTGGGAGGAGAGAAGAAGCGTGCGAATAGGGGGGTAGTTGGAAGCACAAAATGAACGTTAGAACGACCACAATAATGGAACTTATTACCTAAAAACAAATATATTCCGGGACTTTTTCATTTTTTTTTTTATTTCAAATATTTTTAATCATTACTGAACACCCATAATGGCAAGAAATTAAGCGAGAAATATATACATGTATAATTACATTTTAGAGGGTCAGATTCGGTATTTAGTGGGACCCTTATATAGCCCCGTAAGGACATATATAAGTAATGAAATTTTGTTTATTTTGAAAATTCTTACCTCTGATATTCCTTCAATTCAAAATAAATATACACAAAATGTACATCAAAATGAACGTTGGGACGTATAGAAATCAACTCACAGAGTCGACTGTAGGCACCACTGGTTCCTGGAAGTCTGCTGCCGTATTCGCACCAGAACTGATAATTTAATAATATTTCCCGAAAACACCTTGTAGCCAGATGTGCTTTACATATCCAAGAACAAAGCAAGGGGATCAAAATTCTTCAAAACACGGCGACAGAGCTACATGGGGTTAATTCCATAGCCTTTGCTTTTGTTTACATTTGAATATACTTTCGATTTCCGGTTGACGTCATCGGACGGAAAAAGCATGTAAAAACATCGCCGTCTAAAATCAAATAATGAAAAAGATTGCCTTCATACAGTATACTGTTATTAGATAGAGATTGCACAGTTGCCATATTCAATGCAAGCTGTCACGATACCTGTTGAAATTTCTTAGAATTACGATTTTGTTTTTCAATGGAAATTCGTGGTATCGAGTGAGTTGCGCATGTCTGTCGAGCATGGAAACCATCTGCAATAAAAAATACAGACAGTTTTGTCCTTTTCCAAAATGCAGTCATATCGCTGCACTCGAAAGTGTTTTGAATGCCTAGCTTTGTTATTGAATATCTGAAGCACATCTGGCCCAGAGTTGTTCTTGCAAAATATTATTTTATTATCAGTTCTGGTACAAATACGATAGCAGACTTCCAGGGACCAGTGGTGCCTGCTGTCAACTCTATGAGTTGATTACGTATGTGTTTCGTGTTCTATACATCCCAACCTTCATTTTGATGTATAATTTGTGTATATTTAATCTGAATTTAAGGAATATGCAGGCCTCGAAATAACAAGATTTTGATAAACCTTCCAGCAGGTTGCCTCATTTGACAATGGTTAACCTGTTGATCGGTTACCTAGATTTTTTTTCATAAACCTATTGGTTAACCATTGCATTAAAAGTATTAATACTGACAAAGCTTCTGACATACCCAATTACAGTTCCCTCCAAATTAGTTTGGCATTTAGACACAAGGAACCCAAGGTAGGCGAAGTACAAAACAGGTACATACACACGTCCCCCCCACCCCCATCCCCACATACACATTCACGTATGCACGCATTACCATTTGTTGTTCTTTGCTTAATATGATTTTTAAGTCTAATGAAAATTAAAGAATTTTAATTGTTTATTTTGCCGTGTGGCTTATTTCAGAAACCCAAACATATTTGTCTCGAACTGGGAGTGGGAATTGGGCAATTGTGTGGGGATGGGGTCAAATACCGTCGATGGATGTCTGTTTTACGAATACATTGAACTTTAGGGTATGGGTGTAGCATTGGCAGTCTCTGATTAACATTGGAAAAGAAATAATTGTAAATCGTATCTACCTTACCCTACATTTCAGAATCCGGAGAATGTAATCCAAAGTTCCAAACTAAAACTTTATTTGTGCCACAATGTCCGAAATCATTTGAAAAACCCATGTTCACAACCATGATGGCTGTTTATTCAAATGGAATAAGCACATAAATAAGATGTCAGCATTGGTGAATAAAAGACGTTTCCATAATGTGTTGGACAATTTTTATCATGGATTGGTAGGATATAAAGGGGCAGAATACAAATAATTAACAACAGCTCATTTGATTTTCAATATGTCTCCTTTTTATTGTATCGAAGACTTATTTTCAGCTTCGCGCAGTGCGAAAGTTAATACCTCAGGTGCGGTAAATGTATTAACAAAGCAGTTAGCTTCCTTTAGCTGTAACAGACAATCGTCTTTCTCAGAATCGAAACAAATTAATTGTTTCGAGAGCCAGAGGGCGCCGCATGCAGATCTTCAGTATCACGCCGTACGAGCATTTTGTTCTTGTTTTATTCACTGCAGTGCTTCTTTTAAATCAGTGGGAGGAAACACGTTGAAAACTTTTCTCATCCAGTAACAACTAACTTCGTCGGCCATCGGCGCGATTTTTCGTTAACCGATTGAGCGTTCACCTGAAAACAAATCTGCATAATCGATAGGCAAACGGTACGAGCGTTCGCCTCTTATTTCAAGGCCTGATATGAGAGGTGAGAATTTCAAAATAAACAACATTTCATTACCTATATAGGCCCTTAAGGGAACGTCCAACCTAACTTAAGTCAAATTTCATTTAATTTTCTTTCAAGACTAAAAAAGGCCCAAAATGAATAACCCCAATAAATTGTATACCAAAATGCTTGGAATAAAACATAGAACATGTGGAAACTGAAATTTGCCATGGAACTGCTGCCATGTGTAAATAACACCACCTGAAAGTTTACTATGGCATAAGTAAGAGAACAAAATTTTTACAATAAAATACCTCAAAATAAAATAACAGATGTATTCTATAAACATTGAAGTACATACACAAAGAAATCTTTTCCTAATTCATGAAAGTAATAAAGATTGAGACCAAATGTTATAAGTGGAGTGCTCATTGATTGAAGGCAGACATTATCTTTTGTTCATGTTTTAATTTGGGAAGTTCAACAAAGGTCAACTTGAAGGAGTCCACCAGAAGAAGTATGGAAGGACAAAAGAGTGTCTCCCAATATAAGCAATCCCCAAAAGGTGACAAGTGAGCTACATTTGACACAAAAAATTTCCGGGGAGGGGGGGGGGGGGGGGGGGGGGGGTTACCCTCCAAATAAGTGTATCTGCAAAAATCATGTTACATTGCAAAACATTCTTTTTAGACTTTAAGTTCTGGACCTTTCATGCTTCTTACTTCCAACTGTAACACTCAATTTATCATTTAACTGGTAGAGTGCTGGAAGCCCATATTTGGGCTTTATTCTGAAGTGCAGGTACTGCAACTTAAAGGCTTCAAATTCAGTGGCTGTGCTTCGTATTATCTTTGAAGTGATATTATTTAGTCTGTTAAGATTTGCCTTGTTACAATTTATAGGAGAGTGCCCACAGGCACTCTCCTATAAATTGTAACAAGGCGAAAACATGTGAACAAATTTTGGTGGCCAAAAATAATTTAGCACTCTACAGTTAATGGGTGAATAGAAAATTCCTGTCATAATCAACATTTTGAGTTCCATTAGCCTTCATAACAGCTCCGATAAAAGTGTCAAACATCAGATTGGTGGCTTTATACAGAATATTCATTAGGTTGTTGCTTGATAAGTATTATTTATTTATTTATTATTGTTTTTAAGGTCACATACTTATGCACAATGGCTAATTGTGACCGTGACAGTTTTACGGGTGGAGGAAGCCGGAGTACCCGGAGAGTACCACCGAGCAACGACGAGCAGCTGTCAGCTCTCCAACATCGCAACTCTGAACTCTGCACTGCAGCACAGGCAGGGTTAGATTGGTTGAAAACATGCGCACCATCGACGGGCAATATGCCTCAGTACACAGCGTCATCGTGCCCCCATGTAGGCAATTGGGGTGAAGTGTCTTGCCCAAGGACACAAAGTGGTTGCCGCAGGAGGGATTCGAACCGAGGACCTCTAGGCTTGCAGCCTGCACCTCTACCAACTGAGCCACCGCGCTCCCTGCTTGATAATAGGAACAAAATCTTCACCAGAAATATTTTGTAGCATTACATTTGAGGGTATCAGCAGGCACTTTTCAACAAATTGTAACAAATCAACTGGTTATATACAAAATTTTCTAACTCAAAAGAGTGAGAAAGTACCACAACTCTGAAAAAATGTGGGAAGAAACACATGCTACAGCAGCTATGCAGGCATTGTTTCCCCATGATGCTTGATCACAACACCAAATACCCTTCAAATTGGAGTAGCAGTGGTTGAGATACAAGGGAGAATGTTGGTACATGTAAAGATGAATGGGTAAGACTAAGAGTACAGAGGTCACCACTGCACAGCCCTAGATGCACCTTTGATTTTACAACTTCCAGGTCTGGGGCATAATAATCGTAACACACCCACCTTATCAATTCATAATTTCAGAAATATAGAAGGAATTATCAATTTTAATTAATTTATAAATGATGGGAAATAAACCTAACTTTGGTCAATTTTTTGACATTTTTCCCAATGCCTCAGAAACAGATAAGAAAAGTAAGGAAAGGCAAATTATATATCAAAATAATGAGTAAAGTGCATAGAAAAGGTACATATATTTTTTTTCAGGAAAAAAAGTGAATTTTAGGATTTTGAAGAAGATTAATTTGCAAATGGCATAAGTAACGAACCGGTAAAACCACAAAATAATCAGTAATTCGAATGCCTTGTCCTCAATATAATGATAACATACTACAGACTCGGAGAAAGCATTTTTTTGACACACACTCTGGTGGGTTTTGACGTTTGAATGTAATAACACCAACACAAATTTTTGATGTTCTGGATGTGGCCATGTTTCAATGATGTTTTTCCGGTCAAGTGATTACGATGTGGTTCTTGCAGAAATACTTAATTTGGGCAATCGTAAGAATGCAAGGACGTGATCACGCCCTTTATTTGTTCGAGACAATGTATGAGCGGATTTGCAAACAGGTGACAGCAAATACTTGTGCTGTTAATGTCATAACTGCAAAATATGGTTCGAAATTCCCTCTCGTGTTTACAGGCCGTCTGAACTTTTTTGTTGACAAAAAATCTGAATTATTGCGCACTAGAAAGACAACATGGACCACTTGTAAAAAAATAACCGAGTGTATAAAATCGGGACGATACACATAAAATAAGGCAATATTCATAAAAGTAAGCAGAATGCTTCAGAAATGACTTTTTCACGAAGTATATTCCAAGTGACCTGGAACTAGATTGAGCATGTTGATTTCCCCCAGATGTTGTGAAGTTATTTACTTCCTAATTTGAGGCGGGTATGTTTGATGTCTGCAAAGGACCGATTGAAGATGGGTTGAAAATGATGCATTCGTGCTTTTAAATAAGGTGCGCTTGGACGATGCTGAGAATTTAGTTTTTTCTTGCAACCAACCATAGTAATACAAGCGTCGATCAGTGTCTTTTATGATCGTTTTACACTGACAAATGTGATAAATCTCCTTCACCTGAAACCATCCCCCAATTTGCATATCACAATAAACATAACCGCTGTCACTGCGTGGCCATGTGGTCAGAACCGAAACGAATTATCGAATGCACTTTCAATATTAGCTGCAATTGGCTTTTAAACAAATCAAATACACGAAATATTCGCAATTTCTTCATTATTCATGCCGAGTTACTTTTTAACCAGACCACATGCGTTCAGTTTCGTTTGCCGGCATCAAACTGATATTGTTTGTGGTAATTAAATAGTACGAGAAGGCGTAGGAAGCCAAATATTTTCCATCATCTATTAATTAATTCAAATTGATAATTTATTTTATTTTTCTGAAATTATGAACTGATAAGGTGGGTGTGCTGCGATCATTATTATGCCCTAGACCTGGAAGTTGGAAAATCAAAGGTGCATCTAGGGCCGTACAGTGGTGACCCCTGTCCTCTTAATCTTAGTCTTACCCATTCATCATTACATGTACCAACATTCTCCCTTGTATCTCAACCATTGCTACTCCAATCTGAAGGATATTTGGTGTTGTGATCGAGCATCATGGGGAAACAATGCCTGTGTAGCTGCTGTAGCATGTGTTTCTTCCCACATTTTTTCTGAGTTGTGGTACTTTTTCCTCTTTTGAGTTAGAAAATTTTGTTTATACAGTTAAAACTAGAAGTCCTGTCATGAAATGCGCACAAATAGCACGTTGATATGCGCGTTAATGTACGCGTTATGGCCCAAGTACAGCTATCAAATTATGTACATATGGCCTGTGCACAAGCAATGTTTCAGCCAATGGACCTCCGGGTAACCCGGAGGTCCATTGGCAGAAACATTGCATGTGTTTGCTATGAGTAACCGGGAGAACCTGCCGCGCTGTGGATGCCATTCGGTATGGTAATTGCGTGCAATTCCAACGCGCATTTAAGCCTAGATAAACGCACTATTCGTGACAGGACTTCTAGTTTTAACTGTAACTAGTTGATTTGTTACAATTTGTTGCAAAGTGCCTGCTAATACCCTCAATTGTATTGCTACAGAATTTTCTGGTGAAGATTTTGTTCCTATTACTTATCAAGCAACAACCTAATGAATATTCTGTATAAAGCCACCAATCTGATGTTTGACACTTTTATCGGAGCTGTTTTGAAGGCTTATGGAACTCAAAATGTTGATTATGGCAGGACTTTTCTATTCACCCATTAATCGATAAATTAAGTGTTATAGTTGGAAGTAAGAAGCATGAAAGGTCCAGAACTAAAAGTCTAAAAAGAATGTTTTGCAATGTAACATGATTTTTGCAGATACACTTATTTGGAGGGTTACCTGTCTGATAGTGTTTGGAACATGTGTGGCCAGGATCTTCAAAAAGAAAAAAAGAGTTAAACTTTGAGAAAAAAAGGCATATGCCTTGAGTGCCGGAGGTAGCGTCATACAAGGAAGAGAGCCCCCCCCCTTCTGGGAAATTTTTTGTGTCAAATGGAGCTCACTTGTCACCTTTTGGGGATTGCTTTGAGT
The DNA here is from genome assembly GCA_031216915.1 of Pictodentalium vernedei. NCBI lineage: Eukaryota > Metazoa > Mollusca > Scaphopoda > Dentaliida > Dentaliidae > Pictodentalium > Pictodentalium vernedei. The sequence goes on from CM062295.1 coordinate 228,708,069, forward strand.
ACTGTGTTCTTGAAAAAAAATATGTGAGACCCTCTGGGTGTGCCCTTCTGATCTCAATATGCCAATAAGCCTCCTTGAGGAAAGTACATGCAATAATGGTTATGTAAGGTTGATTTGATGTGTTTTGAATAACAATGTACTTTTAAGTACATTAGATGGTTTATTGCAGTGACAGGTTACAGTTACCCTTATTTCTTCTCCAACAGATATCATGAGTGTATTGGTGTCCAAGAGCTGAACAAAGCTATTATACTTATTGATAAACCAGACAAATTTAACAATTTAATCACTATCAAATTGATGCATGGGATAAAAGGGGTTACAGTGCAAGGGGTTTGTAAATATATTTATTCAACTACAATGTATGACTTTGCAGTGCATTCTAAATAGGAGAATATCATATTTTCTTTCCAAACCATTACAGTAACACATACATCTTTATATTGGGAGGCACTCTTTTGTCCTTCCATACTTCTTCTGCTGGACTCCTTCAAGTTGACCTTTGTTGAACTCCCCAAATCAAAACATAAACAAAAGAAAATGTCTGCCTTCAATCAGTGAGCACTCCACTTATAACATTTGGTCTTAATCTTTATTACTTTCATGAATTAGGAAAAGATTTCTTCGAGTATGTACTTAAATGTTTATAGAATACTGCTGATATTTTATTTTGAGGTATTTTATTGTAAAATATTTGTTCTCTTACTTATGCCACAGCAGACTTTCAGGTGGTGCTATTTACACCTGGCAGCAGTTCCATGGCAAATTTCAGTTTCCTCATGTTCTATGTTTCATTCCAAGCATTTTGGTATATAATTTATTGGGATTATTCATTTTGGGACTTTTTTAGACTTGAAAGAAAATTACATGAAATTTGACCAAAGTTAGGTTGAACATCCCCTTAATTATCAGTTCTGATGTGAATACGATAGCAGACTTCCAGGAGCCAGTGGTGCCTGTTGTCAACTCTATGAGTTGATTACATATGTGATTCGTGTTCTATACATCCCAACCTTCATTTTGATGTATAATTTGTGTATATTTAATCTGAAAGGAAGGAATATGAGAGGTGAGAATTTCAAAATAAACAAAATTCCATTACTTAGATATAGCCCCTTTAATGGCTGGACTTGCACTCAGTCCATGTGGTCCGTTTACCTCACAGATTTTCACACCAATTGTATCCGGTTTCTTCTTCCTCGCAAGATAAACTTTGGATGCGATCTCCGCATATGAAGACTCGGTAGCATTACATTCTGGATCTGCTTGGCTGAGGAGTCTTTGTCGGATTTCATTTCCACCTGCAAAGGATGTCGCCATGATTCGTTTCGGAATTCTGTCAAGACACGATTGGATAAAACCAGCGACTTAGAAGCATAATTATTTCCAAGAGACTGTTAGTTGTTATAGCATCGATCGGAAACCTATTTATAATTCATTGCAATCAATATACCAATGGGCCATGTAAATGCAGTTCCAAACCGCTCAAAGACAAAATCTTCCGAGTTGCTGCGAGGGAAAATGAGATCGTAAGTGAAAAACACTTCCGACGTGAGGGGTAGTTCCTTTTACTTTCGTTTCGCCACTCGACTTGGACGCCATCACATTCCCAACACGTTGCGTCGTTTCTTGCCACATCTGTTCGCACCAATGGACGAAAATAAACACTTCGCTTTGTTCGTACCAGCGAAATCTTCCCTGAAATTCCGACACCTTTTGTTTTCATACGTCGACCACTGAGGCGTGATAATCCGCACAATCTATTACATACACGAGGAATGTGTGTGTCTATTCAGTGCAATTTGACCGGGAAAGATACATGGGATGGATCTCGATTGCGTCCAACATCGGGTTAACCTCTTTTTTTACTTATGTTGATAATGGACGCTGGCGTTGTCCTTTGTTGTGAAGTTCGCATTGTCCAGTGTTCTGAAGGGGTTAATCAAGCTCGGGAAAAGAGCTATAGCTCTTCTGTGTTGGGGATGTAATTATGGCCATAAAATATTCAATAGGCATTTTCTATTTGCAGATGGGACTCGTATTTTATGTCCAATTTAGTGGATATTAGAAATTACATGGAATTATACAAACTGGCGATCGAGGGCGTTTCGTACACGGCCAATTTAGGACGTTTCGTACACAAAAAGCCTGGACGTTTCGTACACAGATTTCAATTTCGCATTTTCTCTTTATATCTGACTTTTTTTCCTTCTAATTTCAGATTTTGGGTTTAAAAGAAAGAAAGAAGACTATTTTCTTGCATGAAATAATTTTATTTTCCAATAAATACGTGGTGATTTTAGTTGAAATCTCATACATACTAAATTAAAATAAATTCATTAAACAAAAATAACATGTTTTGTTTTTATGTGTTTGTTGTATTCTGCGTGTGATTTTATTGTATTACATCAATATAAAATATATTGCTATCTTTGATATCGATAAAATTTTATTGCGTTTTTATGACAACTTATCTCCAGCGATACTGTACATTTTCGGCGAATCCCCTCATTGCATTATGCTAAACTGATTTTATTTTATCGATATTTGCCCTTATTTGCCCATAATTCTAAAATAAATTCACTCAAGTGTTTGTTACGTCATTTCATAATTGATGCATGACAAGATTCGCGAAGTTACTTGAAGCTGAGAACTGTCTGTAACCTGCGTTCAGTATCGCCTGTAAAGGAGACTAAAAAATCCACAACGAACTTAGTCCTAATTTATAACTGTAGACCAGTAGGGAGATTAACCCTAACACCGTAACAGCCAGCACTTTGTCCATCTCTATTGTCTTCGTTGTGGTGTTCTCCAGTATAGATACAGCGGGGTTTTGCTACAACAGTGTACGCTTGGTTTTGGAAGTTTGCCAGTAATCAGTTCTGCTGTTTAGTCGTATCTCACTTCCTGATTTTCCCACATCTTGTCGAGTCTATTTTCCAGTATGTTTATGTTTGGTGAGTCGGTCACGTATTCTGGTAGGTTGTTACAGATTTTGATTACTCTCTGGCTGAATGAGTTTTTCCTAACCTCAGTTCCCGATTTATATCTGTACAGCTTATATGTATTCCCTCTGGTTGTACCTCTTAAGTTAGTTTTCAGTATGTCTGTGACTTCCTCGCGGTAGTGGTGAAACAGTTTAAAGCACCCAATCATGTCTCCACGATGTCTTCTGTACTGGAGTGCTGGTAATTTTAGTTTTCTTAGTCTTTCTTCATGGTTTAGTTCCTTAAGTTCTGGAATCAACTTAGTTGCCATTCGCTGGATTTTTTTTCAACTTCATCTGTGTGCTCTCTCTTTTATGCGGTGACAAAATGCATTGTTCATATTCAATATGTGGGCATACTAGCGCTTTGTGCAGCTTAATCATTGTTTTCTCAGGATTAACAGGGCAGGGGAAAATTTTAGGTACAGAGTTGCATTAACCCTTCAAGCATCAACCCTTCGTGGAACACCTGGGTGCATTGTTACATATACGGAGATACTGAGCTGAAATTTGGCACCTGAGGTAATTTTTATAGAAAAAGGACATGTGGGCAGAGATTGCGACAGACATTGCATAAATCAGTCAACCACAGAAACCGGGGATGTCAGAGAAATACCTATAATATAATAATAACACTTTGGCCGGCCGCTGATTTGTCGCGGTTCTCGTTTGACCAACTGCCTCCCTATTCCCGCGCTTCTTCTCTCCTCCCAACACTCGGAGACGAACTGCTTGATCACATCCCTTGCCCCATTCTTCCCAATCTCTTCGATTAGTACATTAACCCTCTCCTTTGAGTCGCCCCCTAACCACATGTCCTTCATTCTCCCGTCCCACTTCCCCATTATACTCCCCGTGAATCTTGTTCTTTTAGACTGGTATTTTGGGCATTCTATAAGAAAGTGTTCCAGGGTCTCCACCACGCCCAAGTTACACATCTGGCACTCCTTTTCACTGTTTTTCCCAATTTATTCCCCTCAGCTCAAGGGACCGCGACCTCAGCTTGAACAAATGTGACCCCCCAAAGGTGCCATCAAGGTACTCTTCAAAACCAGGCTTCTCTTTATCACGCAGGCCACCCAAAGATCTCTTTGATTTGACCCCCTCTCGCCAATTACGGTTACAATCCTCCATGACCCTTTCTCTGACGATCGTTTTGTCCTGGTTTGCCCCAACGTCAAGGTCCGAGATCTCCAATGAGTAGTTTTCTACTAGCTCCCTCACTTGGACCGTCCACCCCGTCTTGATATTTGAGTTGAAAGTTCTCAGGAACATTGCTTTACACCATCGGCTGTCGGGGAGATTTACCAAATAATTAAGATAACCGAGTTTCAACAGGTCTATCCTGTCCTTCATCCTCATCCACCCAAGCTCACCCCTGATTGCTTCTAGCGCTGCGGCATTACTCGACCCCGTTATCCATCGGCCTGCATCGTTCGACAGGATTTCCAAGCTCTTTACGGCTGTCTGGTTTAGGGGTACCACTTCCGTACCGTATGTTATACTTGGCAGCCCCACCATTTCCCAAATGGGTTTCCCCACGAAAACCTTATTGAAACTGTTCCTCCCTATAAGTTTCATTTGGTTAAGGATTCGCTTCCCCTTCAGAATCAATTTATTTGTGTGGTTTCGGTAGATGCCTCTTCCTGTGATGTTTATATTTACCCCCAGGTACTCATAGTCACTAGTCTCTCCTACACTAAGAAGAAGTCTACTGCTACCTTCCGGAATGCAGAACTCCCCCACTCTCCACCTTCGAGTGGGGTCCACTTTGCGGCCCACGGGTATAACTTTGCTCTTGCTTTCATTAAGTTCGAGTCTCCATTCGCTCCCATATTTCCCAACAATTCCTAGCATCTTCGCTAGCCCCTCCTCGCTTTCTGACACTAGCACCATATCGTTTGCAAAAAATAGCCCTGGGATCTTGAAGTCACCAACTGCAACCCCCTCGTCGCTATGCAGGAGTTCATCTCCTAAACCTTTGATGTACAATGCAAAAAGAATTGGCGAAAGGATACACCCCTGTTTTAGGCCTATCTCCATAGGCACACGTTTTGTTGTAATGTTTCCCAGGCTAAGTTCACTCTGTACATCTTTATATAATGCTTTCATAATCCCAACAAACTCGCCCCCAAGCCCAGAGCCTCCAGCTTGCGCCACATACCCCCCCCCCCCCCCCCATACTCTATCATATGCCTTTTTAACACCCAAAAAGGCCATATGAACATCTTTTTCTTTTTTGCTTTCGCGGATTCTATCATTTGGGATAGCGTGAAAAGATGGTCAGTGACTCTCCTTCCCTTCCTGAAGCCATTCTGGATTTCTCCCATAAAATCCTTCTCTTCGATCACCTCCTCTAATCTCCCATACAGGACTTTACAAAAGACTTTTCCAATGTTGCTGCTGACAGAGATCCCTCGATAGTTATCCAAGACGTCTTTTTCCCTCTTTTTGTGAATAAAGGTCACTTTACTTTCCCTCCACTCCTTTGGGACCTCTTGTTTTTCTATGGCTAAATTGAATAGGACAGTTAGGCTTTCCAAGAGTTCCTCTCCCCTTTTTTTGATAAACTCGTTAGGAATTTCGTCCACCCCTCCCGCTTTTCCATTCCTTAATTTTGAGATCACCCTTCGCACCTCCTCAGTTTTGATTTCGCTGCACACGAAGTTCGATAGATTTTCCTTGACCTGATTCGGACACTCGGGTGGGTTCCCCATGCCCCATCGCTTATCGTTTACCTTTTCCCAGTGCTTGACTAGTTCTAATGCGATTTGATCTCGCTCTCTACACCTATCCATACACATCCGCTTATTTGGTCTACCCGTTCCCCGTGTCTTACCCACGCATTGAACTCATTTTCATAATCTTCATTTTGAGATATATGATTTTGCGTGCAATGTGCTCATTTTTACAGCATTCATTGTTCCATTCGACGAAAAACGGTATTCAGTGGGTCTATTTATTTATTTATTTATTTATTTATTTATTTATTTATTTATTTATTTATTGGTGTTTTACGACACTTATATAGTCTGAGTCATTTTGTGTCGGTGACAGTGTTTTGAGTGGAGGAAGCCGATGTACCAGAAGAGAACCACCAAGCAGCGACGAGACCCTATAAGCTCTTCAACGTCACATAAGCCAAGACAGCACTACGCACTGTACATCAGTACCACGCACTGCACAACACAGTCAGGATAATTAAGGTTAAGACGCGTGCACACCAGTCCATCTCAGAACACCGTCAGCTACCATAATATAGGTATTTATTCAAGTCCAGGTATTCATTGCAGGGCTATTTTTCAGGGGGGTGGGGGGATGAACCCTTGTAGCCCGAAAAAGTTAAGGATACCTATCAGGAATACCTTCTGGAGAATCCATATCGGCACATCCAGCATGTGCCTATGTGCTAGTGCACAATGTGTCACATTGTGCATTTTCACATATGCACATACGACAAAAAAGGGATTCTCCAGAAGGTATTTCCGATAGGTATCCTGAAATAATACAATACCAGGCCATATGTATCCTCAAATACCTGTATGTGCCTATGTGCTAGGGCACAATGTGTCACATTGTGTATTTTCACATAAGCACCTATCGGAACATCAAACATGTGCCTATGTGCTAGTGCACAATGTATCACATTGTGCATTTTCACATAAGCACATACGACAAAAAGGATTCTCCAGAAGGTATTCCCGATAGGTATCCTCAAATAATACAATACCAGGCAATAGGGATCCACAAATACCGAAACGAGTCGAACAGCAGTATGTGCGAGTCACACGAATGAGCAGTTGCTCTATAATAGCACATTTGCTCGATGGGATTCAAGTCGTTCGGGCAGTATGTGGAGTCACTCGATCGAGCAATTGCTCTAAAGTGCATTTGCTTGATGGGATTCTTGACTTTAGGAATCATATAGGCTTTCGTTGTACACAAGGGAGATAACTCTATATACAGGTTATTGGAAACCAAGCACTGGTGATTATAAGCGTTGGACAAGAGAACAGGAGATGGTTGGGACTAGATAGACTGTTAGTGTTAGAGTAGCATCTGTAATAGGCGTAAAAATAGGATTCTAGGAAACAGTACCTCTATTAAATCGAACTTACCCCCAGGAAATAGCTCTGTACTGTAGCATTACGTGCTATTCGTATATGCCCAAAATGGGTTTCATATCAAATAAAAGTCGTTTTTTGGTGATTTGGAGAGATTGTCGGGTAGTTTGTGGTAATCAGATATTCTCCCATTGAAAAATGGGACTTTACCGTTTCGGTAGTTTAGGGTGGAATTTGATGATTTGGAGGGATTGTCGGGTTGTTTGTGGTAACTAGATTTACTCCTATTTAATCCAACACACAATCCGAACATACATCTGTCCTCTAAGAAGCCTTTGGGTAACATAGCAACCATGTGCTACCATAGAAACCAAGGTGGCGGCCTCCAGTATACAAAATGGCCGACGGAAACACGTATCACCCTAACAACACGCGCTGCGCATCCGCACTAACACCGCGTTTCACTATGCGGATGACGTCACAAGATGGCCGCTCAGGCGGGTTACCATGACAACCAAACATGGCGCCACCAGGTCACGTGACTATGACGTCACATGAAATCCTGCATGAGATCCTGCCAATGTGGGACGATCGGGTACATGACATACTACTTATGACAACAAATTATTTGCAACCTGCACAATTCTTCTATATATCGAACCCGAATTAAATCTGAATCATCCAACATTGTTCTTAAACAATTTTGGATGTGCCAACTGTATGTTTCGATAGCAGGAACTGATTGAAGTAGAAGAAAAACTCATCAGTATATAAAAGGGGAGTATATATTCAAATTATTATCAAACTTATTCTCGCATAATATATTAATAAATAATGACGGAAAATATATTCTTCTTCTTTAATTATTTGACCTTGCTGACCCCAAAATACTGGTACCCGCCTAATATAATAAATACTGATCGAAATTATTCTTTTTCTTTAATTAATTGATCTAGTTGCCACACAATTTCTGGGTACGAGTTGTCCGAGGTTAAGTACGAAGTGTCCAATATTGGGTACGAGTTGCCCAGACGAAAATGGGTACGAGTCGTCCAATTTTCGGTACGTGTTGACGGGTACAAGATGCCATGGCATGGTTGTTCTGATACCGAAATTCCGATGGGCAGGTCCTTGTTATACTCATAACATGCACTGCATTCATGAACCTTTTCTCTTTATATACACATTTTTGAGTTTCTCTCTTTTTATTTGTTTGTGTGTTTCAAACATCTCAAAGAACCATTTCTCCCCGTTTTGGCATACTTGCTGAGGAGCGGAAAAACATTTCAAATTGAGCTGTCAGGTTTTTCCGGTGAACAACTGGGTGGCTTACACGTTTCACCCGCCCGAGTTCTTGTGAAAAACGAAGCAGCCCGACACTCGGCTATTTCCGTTTGAATTATATGAAAAGTTGTCTTTTCTTTGTTTATTAAGTTGATAGATGGTGCTTTCGTAGACGTGAGGAGAACGATTTCAAACGCGCTAAATCTGTTATCTCGTACCGTCATTGTAATCGGCCGCAATCTGAATATCCAAAATGGTAATTCCTTCCTATTTTCTTATACAATATGCTATCGGGTGTTTATGCCTTTGCTTCCGCTTATATTTCATGCTGAACATTGGCGTTTCAGCGTCAGTCTTGTTGTGTTATTACCGTTAACTATCTTTTGTAATAGTGTTGTTTTTTCTCTTTGCCCATATATTCAGTGGGGGCGATGTTGTCCATTGAGTCGACTGATGATTACACACTGAAGAGGCAATATATTACTGGTTGACAATTACCTCGAAAATGGGGGTACACGTTTTATTGAAACACCTCTTCCATCCTTGCCTCACCTCTGTGTATACCGTCCATTGTTAGGGATTTTACTAGAATCTGACGATACGGTGTTCTGACACAGTATCTGTTAAGGGGCTATATAAGTAATGGAATTTTGTTTATTTTGAAATTCTCACCTCTCATATTCCTTAAATTCAGATTAAACTTAAAGCACTGCCCTATAGAATGCCGCAAACTAGCCTACATCTCGCTAATAAGATCAACCCTAGAATACGGCTCAATAATCTGGGACCCACATCTAAAACAGGACATAAACAAAATAGAGAAAATACTGAGACAGGCAGTCCGTTACATCACCCAAAACTACAAAACCAGAGAAGAAGGCTACATCAAATCTACAATGGAAGACCTGAAATTAACAGCCCTAGAAGACAGAAGACGACAAAATCGACTGATCTTCTTCTACAAAGTGGTTGAGGGGTCAGTACCAGGACTACCCCCTGACAAATTACTCAAACCAACAAAAGACGCATAAGACCAACAACATACAAGGACTGTAAGACAAAAAATGCCATATTAAACCAAGCTAGAGTAAATCAAAGAACATTCCAAGTCCCATATTGCAAAACAATAATCTACAGAAATTCCTTCTTCCCCAAGACAACAACAGACTGGAACCAGCTGGAAGATAATGTTGTCTCGGCACCAACGCTGGAGCTATTCAAGAAGGCCATCCAAAAGAAACCGTAAGCGTTCTCTTCAACCCGTAGCATTAAAGCCTAAATAGGTTACTGCTATGTATAAATACAGATACACAAATTATACATCAAAATAAAGGTTGGGATGCATAGAACACGAAACACGTACAGTCAGTCAGGGTTTAACGGGTCACCTTTCATATTTTCGTTTATTTCTCTCAAATAAAATAAGATATCCAAAGTTTGTTTTTTGTTATTGACAGACAGGTATCTGACACTCATTATTGCAGCAGAAATATTCAGATAAAGCTTCTGTTTATTTTATAAAATTAGATCGTTTGCCTGTCGCGATTTGGTCAGTGACGGGTCGCTTGCGTCTATAAAGAATCACCCTCTTTGGCACCCACTGGCGATCTATTTTCCCAATTTATATGTATTTATTGGACACAAAAAGTCTTTTTTGTCTTCTCTGTATTAATTTCACCACACTTTTTCACAACTTTTACAGTGGAAAGAAGTGAAAACGAAGTGTATCAAATGCAGTAGTTTAGCATTAATTTTCTAAAAATAGTTCAACTGGAGCAGTGTTTCAAAGGGTTTTAATGCGCATGTCTGACAGTGACCCGGTATTGACAACTCGACTCGCTGTTGAAACGGAATAAATATATCATGATGCCAGATATTTATCCCAATTATTTTTTCGTGAATTTGAAGCGAAGACAAACCTGTTCAAATAATAATATTTACATTCACACTCTTTATATTTCTCTTCCCGTAACTGAGAAGTAAACTTTTTTTTGCGGTTTCGCGTGTCGAAATTTTCTTCCGGTGCACATTCAGTCTTTTTAAAAAAAATCACTTTCGTCAACAAAAAACAACAATAAACTCGCGAAACTTTCTAAGACGACGGGCAGCAAATTACTTCTAAAATTTTAGTTTGAAATGCTCTTCAAATTCGATTTTTTTAAGGCTCAACATCGTCTGACCCGTTACTGCCTGTGACCCGTTACTGCCTGAATGACTGTATGCAATGAACTCAGAATTGACAGCAGGCACCACTGGCACTGTAGTCTTTGTAAGACTAACCCGGGGCCCTCCTGGCCCTCACAGTCTTTGAGCAACCCGGTCAAATTTCATCTGACTAAAACTGAAAGAAACTGGCCGCATTTGGGTGACTCAGTTCACGCTTCATATCGAAGACAAAAATCACATAATCAACATTCTACTTGTCGTACTCAGCCCAAATATAATTTATTTACGAATCTGCATCATTTTTTAACGCAAACACCGCATTAAATTCAAGAAATGTTGAAAAACATCCGACTTAACAAAGACTATCACCACTGGTTCCTGAAAGTCTGCCAGTCGTATTCGCACCAGAACTGATAATAAAATATTTCGCAAGCCGAATGTGCTTCAGATATTCAATAACAAAGCTCGGCATTCAAAACACTTTCGAGTGCAGCGACAGGGCTGCATTTTGGAAAAGGACAACACTCTGCATTTTTTATTGAAGATGGTTTCCATGCTCGACAGCCATGCGCAAATCACCCGATACCACGAATTTCTAGTTCAAACTAGAACGAAACCGGTTAGGTTACTATAGCTACAACCAGGGTATAGCTCAACTATCCACTCTCTCAGGCTCACCAGAGCTTTTATTAAATATACCACGAATTTCCATCGAAAAACAAAATTGAAATTCTAAGAATTTCAACAGGTGTCATGATACCCTGCATTGAATATGGCAACTGTGCAATCTCTATCCAATAACAGTATACTGTATGAAGGCGATCTTTTTCATTATTTGATTTTAGACGGCATTGTTTTTACATGCGTTTTCCATCCGATGACGTCGACCGGAAATTGAAAGTATACTCATACGTAAACAAAAGCAATGGCTTTGGAATTTTACCCCATGCAGCTCTGTAGCCGTGTTTTGAAGAATTTTGATCCCCTAGCTTTGTTCTTAGATATGTAAAGCACATTTGGCCACAAGTTGTTTTTGTGAAATATTATTAAATTATCAGTTCTGGTGCGAATACAGCTGCAGACTTCCAGGAACCAGTGGTACCTACAGTCGACTCTATGAGCTGTTTACACATGTTTCATGTTCTATACATCCCAACCTTCATTTTGATGTACATTTTGTGTATATTTAATTTGAATTGAAGGAATATCAGAGGTGAGAATTTTTAAATTACAAAATTTCATTACTTATATAGGCCCTTAATCCCTTCTTCATAAATGACATTAGGTTTTACGTGAAACTACTGATATTTATGCCTCACTTCAAGGCTATAAAAACCCCTTAATATGCAAAATATTGAAAGAACCTCGATACCGTTTTGATCGTCGTGCATTAATCTATGTATGTGCACTGAATATTCTACCAGTCATCGTGTATTTTTTTTTAAAAAGAATGAAATTGAGAGCCTTTGAATCCACATTTTTTGTTTTCGTTTTTGCATGTCAACATTTAAATAATCAATGCGCAATCAGACATATCTTAAAACGGTACACCAGTTCAAAGGTATCAAGGTTCTTTCAATATTTTGCATATTAAGGGGTTTTTTATAGCCTTGAAGTGAGGCCTAAATATCAGTATTATCACGTAAAACCTCATGTCATTTAGGGCTGCAACGATATGTCTCACGATACAAAATGTATCGCAATTTTTTTCACGCTACATAACATGCAGTACATTGAGAGTGAATTATCAGTAATAAAAGGCCCCCAAACTGCACAGAGTCCAACTTTCATTTGACTAGTAACATCCAGTTTCTATTTTAGTGCTTGAGAAAGACCAGCAAGTTTCAGCCAATGGACCTCTGGGAGTCTGGATTCAACTCTGAGGTGAGAGGTCTGTTGCCTCAAACTATGCTTATAATTTAGACCGAGTTGATATTTTACTGAAATACAAATGAACAAGTGAAATCACAGGAGTTTGAAATTCTATCAATATAGCTATAATTCACTTTCAACGTGATATTTATGTTCCCAACGTAATCCCCTTCCAAAGGGGATTACGTTGCAGACTCCTGTGGTGAATTATAAGTTGGAAAAGCACAAAATAGACTTGTTGGGCCTGAAAATGCAACTTCTGACTACATCATGCCAACCTTCTGGAAGTGTATCGTTTGTATCGTGATACACATGAAACGATACGATATGCGTAGCGTGTAAGGCTTCCACGTTTACACGTGTAAAGGTGAACGTTTCGTTTATGGGCATTAAACGTTTACAGTTCTGGTAAACATGTACACGGAATAAAGTTTTAATAGAGTAATTTCCCTTGAGTCCCTTCACAACACAAATTTCATGTTTTCCATTTTTAATATGACGTCTCAAGTAACCGGCGATAAAAAGCTGAAAAGCGATGTGTGGAGGTTCTTCACTAAAGTTGAAACAACTTCCGGGATAAAAGTGAAATGCACCATGTGTTCCACGTTACTGTCATTTGCTGGCGGCAGTACATGAACAATGAAGAACCACTTGAAATATAAACACAAATCTGTCTTGTCAGATTCAGAATCACAGCAGAGGACACGCCAGTCGTGCATAACTGAATTTAAGACCACTGTACTGAACAGTGATAAGTGGCAGAAAATTACAGGCAAAATTGTGGCCATGTGTGCGCGTGACCTGTAGTGTTGTACGGTTAACCGGTTTTATAAGTCGGTTTCGTTTTTGCTTGAAAACCGAAACCGTGTAACTGGTAAATGAGTACGGTTTCGGTTTTTTCCTAAAATGTCAGGAAGAGATGTTTTCTTTATTCAGTTTGCACTAACAATGTCTGAAATGTCCAGCTTTGTCAGGAAATAACAGTGTCGTCAATGCACGCCACATTCTGGGTGTAAAGGGGTCACTGCAGCATGTCCAGATCACTCGAGAATGATGTATGACAAGTTGTCAATCACACATTGTTGACGTAAAAATGGGTTGTGTTTTCTGTGAGAATGACGAAACAGACAGCCAACACGCCTACATTTCACTGATTACAGGAAATACCTTGCGCAATTGGCTTCGATTTTGAACAGGTTTGTATGACATAGTCAATCAGTTTAATTAAAATTACTTATCTATAATCTGTTGGACAGGGAATAATATCATATCAGAAAAAGGTCTTGGCATTTCATTGTCGTATTCGAAAATAACATTTGTCACGGGTTGCCCCACCACGTGTTTCGGATGTAGTCTGTTGCCTCCCTTCGGGAAGAGGTTTTACTGCAATTCAGTCTTGGGACGTTCCGACCCGAGACGATTTGTCCTGAAGGCTTCGGCCCACTAAAAACACGAAACCGCAAGTTCTTATTCTATTTAGTTCAATATATGAAGGCCAAAACGTCTTGAACCGAAACATCCCGAGGCCGAAACGTCCCAAGACCGAATCGTCCATATCCGCAGGAAAAAGCTGCGTTCCATAATATCGCTGTCAACGAGTCACGGTTGCATTCCCACACAACTTACTTTAAGGGGGCCAACCAAAGGAACAAATCTAGCGGTAGAAATAGAAATTGGAATGGCAAGAGGCAAACGCAAAAAAGTTACAATATATAACAGTACACCAGTGAATTTGTGAAATCAATTCCGTTGAGCTAAAACCATTGCGTGCGCGAGGTGTGTGTGGGGGGGAGGGGGGGGGGGGAGACAATAGGTATTTGGTAAAGTGGTTCGTTTTGAAGCACACCCAGCTACAAACAATATGACTTTCCCTTTCCAGGCTCACATGAAATGATTGCTGATTATTTTACTAGGGCGGGTGGTGGCACTAGTCACCACTGTGTGTGGGGGGGGGGGGGATATTGAAAAGAGTCCATACATCAGTTCATTGTCAAATATGTTAGGATGGGTGTCTAGGTGACCCACTTGGCAACGCTTGTTATTATTTGCAATGCCTGGTAGGGTCATTTTGTTAGGCTGCCCAGGGCCCCACCCAGGAATGAGCACTGAACAGAACCCTGGGAAATTGTGAATTAGATATTTTCACACCCATGTGTTAATATCAATTCATCATAGACTCTCTTTGCCTGAACTTAAAGACCAGAGGTGGGGGGGGGGGGGGGGGGTGGCATGTGCCTAGAATTGGTGAGTGGTGATATTCTACGAACACTGTACGTTTTATTTTCTTTTATATTATTTTGTTTTGATAATGCCTGCCATTTATACACTTAGCACAAATGCTAGTCAATGCCAATTAAATCATCATTGAAAATATGACTATGGGTATTATATCGACACTACATAGTTTCTGTTGGAAACTGCAGATGTCTTACTATAAAAAACCGAAAACCGACCAATAAGTTTTTTTTAAAAAACCGAAACCGAACCGAAACAATAAAAATAAAACCGCACAATACTAGTGACCTGCGCCCTTTGAGCATCGTTGAAGGTGGTGGATTTAAGGATTTTTGTTATGAAATGAATCCCTCATTCAAAGTCCCAGGAAAGCAGACGATTTCAAACTATCTCAAACGTAGCTACGAGACAGAGAAGGCCCTACTGATTAATGACATTAAGGACCAAATCGGTGAAGCCCTAACATCTGATCATAGGACCAGTATGGCAATGGAAGGTTACCTCACAATGACTTCTCATTACCTTACACATGATTTCCAATATAAAAACGTAGTACTCGCAACGCGCGAAGTACATGAACGCCACACTGGCTTGAATACAGCAAAGGAGATTTTAGAATTGTGCACTGAGTTTGGGGTGAAGGAAGAAGTAGTCGTTGGGATAGTAACTGATAATGCCTCAAACATGGCAGTTTGTGTTGAATCACTACAATTTAAACATGTAAGGTGTTTTGGGCACACCTTGCAGTTGTCAATCCATGGGGCATTTCGCGCATGATTGTCGATGCAAAAAAACTTGTTTCCCATTTTAGAAAATCAGTAGTTGCAACACGAGAGCTTCATGCAAGACAAAAGCAAATGGGCACGCCTGTTACTCAGTTAATAAATGATGTGTCCCAACCCGTTGGAATTCAACTTTTGATATATGTTAGAACGTCTTCTGCAACAGCGATTGCCAACTTTTGCAATACTTTATGATTCTAATATCACAAAAGTTTCGGATGCCCGTATTCTTGACTCACCAAATGACCATTGGGGTGTCATGCATGCCAGTCCTTAAACCACTGTGCACGGCAACACGCATAATGTGTTCTGAAGAATACCCAACAGTCAGTGGAGTTTTCCCTATAGTGTACAGCATCATTAACCACCACATGAAATTTTGTAAGAGTGACCTCCCCCCATTAAAACAATTTAAGAAGTTTATCATTAGTGATTTGCAACAGAGGTTCAATCTTCTCAGTGACGACATTCTTAATGAGTCGACCATGATTGCAACATTCTTGGATCCCAGATACCACTCACTCCCATTTCTTTCAACTGGACAGCGCGAAAAAGTTCTAATAAATGTAAAGTCTGAGCTGAATAGGCAGAATGGTGACTTAGGTGGGGGCATTGTTGAAACAACAGCCACGGCAACAGTGGACACTCAGCAGATTGGACCAGAAAAACAAACACAGAATCCCTACTCCTGCAAACGCTCACGCCTTGACCAAGATGACATTCATTTTTTGTTGGGGTCATATTTCACAAATGATGATTCTGAAGATGTCGACTCTTATTCTGTTGAAAGGGAGGTTGATCGGTATTCGACTGAAAGATCTGTCCTAACCAAAGAAAATCCCTTTTTGTGGTGGAAAAATAATAAAGATGTGTATCCACACCTTGCTAATTTTCTAGAAAAATCATGTGTCTGCCCGCAACCTCTGTTCCCTCTGAGCGAGTGTTTTCCACTGCTGGTGGGACAGTCACTAAACTACGATCTTCATTAGATTCTGATTCGGTGGATAAGCTAATATTTCTAAACAGACGTTTCAGACATGAAGATCACTCTACTGTTGTCCCAGGGGTTCAAGCTGTAAAAAGTCTTAGTCAAGTTCCTACCGCAACTCCCGCGTTACTAAAAGACCCACTTGAAAACATTCCTTTACCAAATTTACCAGTTTTTCCAGAGTCACAGACCAGCGGGGCCACATCTCAGGATTCACCTGTGGATAATTCAGGATAATGAGTTTGAAATTTGAAATTATTTTAGATTCACTCGTTTCTGTCCTTTGGAGTTTGAACTTCTTTCCGACCATGACTTTTAGTTTTAGATAAGAAATCATAAGTTAGATGTCAACCTTTTCATTGAAAATTTATTTGATGTGTTAAGACATACTGTCTTTTACTTTTAGTTCAGCAATCAGCAGTATGAGGGACGTACTGTATGTTTTAGGTTCCGTTTTGAACTTTCAACTCTCAGATAAAATTTCATTTGCTGAAGTTTGTTCAAGTAACATCCTTTAACTGGGTCAGATTAAGGGTGCAACTTGAACCAACGTCTGCAAATGATGTTCATTGTGCTGAATGCGCTCACACTCTGATCCTGGCTCTGTAGAAGCAGTAGCGTAAATCACTAAATGTAAGTTGTTCAGAACCCACAGGTGACTGTGACCGGTAATGGGTTAACCCCTTACCTATTATACCTAACCATAGTAGCAGACCTGAGACGACGACATTCACGACAGTCCTGATATCCGTAAAACAATTCTCGCGTAACTAAAAATGTTCATCTTTTGCTTCCAAAACAAAGGTTATGCCCCTCACTGAAACAAGTCTGACATGCTCACTGAGCCTCGCTCCAATGAGTAGTACTCATAACCTATGTTCTGAAAGTAAAAATGATGTAATTTTCGTGTATAGCGCTAGCAGGTTTGGGTCGTTACGTTGGGTAAGGGGTCAGTTTAACATTTCCTTTTTTGGGGGCATTGCAGCAAAGTGTAGTTAAAGAATAAGGATCAAATATGGACACAAATCCACACATTGCTTGCTTTGTATTTGAAACGAACTGTTTGACTTAATAAATCTATGTATATATATAAAAAAAAACATATATTATATTTTCCACCAAATGATGATAGCAGGCTTCCAAGTTCCAAACATGTCGATATACCAACCTTACCTAACCAGGAAAATTGAGATCACTCACCCCCAGATATCGAGACAAGTTCCCCCGGAACCCCTGAGGCCCCTTTACCATCACAACCAGCCTGAACTAGGGCGGGTTCAGGCTGACTGGCCCTGTAGTCATCCTGGCAGTTGTAAAGGGGCCTCAGGTAGTTCGTGAATCGGGGGGGGGGGGGGGGGATTAATGCAGAAAGTCAAAGAAACAACAACAAAAAATCCAACTTTGCAATGCAATATTTTGGTAATGCTTCAGAAAAACTGTGTACTGGTTCTGACTGGCGTCGCCGCCACAGTAACCAAACGAAATCATCTTCAAATCATGTGATATCATATGTGACACAGTCACGTGAGCCGCATGGCACGTGCTTATCTTTGGTGTTTCCTTCGAAACATGTGTGGGATGTTTTAGTTTATTCGGATTTACATGTATATTCCCAAAGTGATACACAATTGTTCTCGATGATTTCGTTCACATGACATGGATTATTAATTTTTTATTCACACATGGGATGATCTTAGGATCGATTTATGGAGTTTGACAGACAGACTGGCACTTGCGGTGTTTGAAAATTTGGATTCCCCTGCATGGTTTGTAGACTTTGTTTATTTTTGCGACATTGCATTCCACTCTCAAGTCTGGTGTTGTCACTGTTGTGTGCCATGGCAACTCGCTCCAACATTACTGTTTGAAAAAACACAAGGAATTTCACCCCGAGGCCCGAACCCACCAGAATGGGCTCAGAGACCCCCATAAATTTCAAAATTTACCTGGGGGGAGAATCCCCCAGACCCCCCCCCCCCCCCCCCCCATAGACCAAGCGACTTTGCCTTCAGCATCTGCATGCTGTGATCATCGTCATCTGCGTCGTTTTTGGGCGAACTGTAAATCGGCTGTCTCAAAAACATAAATTGTATGCCCTGTACGCCAAGATATGATGAACTTACTGTGTATTATTACACACTTCTATCAAATATTGACTACTTGCATTGTTGGTACGTGTAAACATTTCCGTTTCGTTTACAGACAATTGTTTAAACGTTTACAATTTTGTCTAAACGTGGAAGCCTTAGTAGCGTGTACAAATGGATCGCGATGCATTGAAATCGTGATGAATCGTTGCAGCCCTAATGTCATTTATGAAGGGATTAACAGATATGGTGTTGGAACAATGTATCGTCAGTTTCTGGGATTTTACGTGATTTTTTGGAAGTGCACATACCATTCAAATTTGGGTGCTAAATGTTTCTGTAGTGCTAAAGTTGCTATATCAGTCAGGGAAATCTGTAGTTCAGCGATCTGAACATAGTGGCAACCCCTCTACGTTCAGATTCCTCCCATTCACATCTTAGGTAAAATTCCCCATCAAGTTTTTATGGGAACTCAAAACTCGAAAATAGGAATATATATCAAGCTTTTGCCTTTATCACTGGTTGCATTCGATAGTACACATATTTCCTTACATTTGTTCAGAGTAAATTGATCCAAACTATATGTTATCCTTTATCAACATTTGAAAACGTTAATCGACAACAAACGCTCCGATGTCACCCATGTTTTTTGTTCAATCCGGAGTTGTTGCCGAAACAAATATCGATGCGGAAACGGTAACTCCTAATAAAATTCCCCCATAATCGATCGACCTCTGCGCAAATGCGATCGGATTTCTGTTTCTGCATAGATATTTGTTTAGGCACAAAACTCCAGATTATTATTTTATAGCCTATACAAGCGAAAAGTAACATGGACGGCATCGGAGCAGTTGTTGACGCTTCAAACGTTTTCAAATTGAACGTTGATAAATAAAGGATAACATATGGTTTGGATCAATTTACTCTGCACAAATGTAAGGAAATACGTGTACTATCAAATGCAGCCGGTTATAAGGGCAAAACCTTGATATATATTCCTATTTTTGAGTTCCCATAAAAACTTGATGGGGGATTTTACCACAGATTTGAATGGGAGAAATCTGTACGTAGAGGGGTAGCCACTACGTTCAGATCGCTGAACTAGGAAATTTGGTTACTTTGAAATTTCCAGTTCCAATATTCCATAAATTCCAATTAATTTATAGTGATGGGACATAAAAATATCAAATTCTTAGGCCAAAAAAAAAAAAATCAATTGATTCTCAGGCAATTTTTTTTTTTCAAATCAATGAGGGAGGTAGGATTTTATTTCTTATTTTTTCCAGATGGTGAGCAAGGATTGAGAGGCAAAAGTCACTTTCTGATGTCTGTTTTTACCTAAAAAGCATGGAAAGTGCATATTTTAAAATGATATACAAATAAAACTCATTTTATTGAAAACTAAAACTGTTTTTCTTTATTTTTTGCTTTTAGTATATAGAAACCGAACTCTGCCTTCACTTTTAAACTTACAAAGCAGAACTATTTTATAAATATTCAAAGTAAGGGTATCTCCCATGAACTGACACAGTTTTGATGCAAAGAAGTCTCATTCACGAGCATGTTCTAGTGACAGGATCATCCAAATTGGATGAGAAATAGGTTACATCTCTGTATTGATTGTCAGATAACAAATTCTCAACCCCTCTGGTGGGTGGGTCTTTCTTAATTAACTGATAGAAGGCCAAGTTATTTTGGGGCATCAAAATTTGTCCACATCTTTGCCTTGTGGCAATTTATAGGAGAATGCCTATAGGCACTCTACAATAAATTGTAACAAGGCAAAGCCATACAGACTAACTAATTTCACTTCAAAGATAATACAAAGCATATCCATAGAATATGGAGCCCACTGACGAACAGTTTTTTAACCAACTCCCCCAAGGTATGTCATCTTTCATAGATATTAACCACCATCGTATTATTTTTGTATCATTGTGAGTTATTTTGATAGAAATTAGCATTTTTACGATTGAAATTTTCAAATGAAAACAACTGAGAATGGAAGCAAGCTTCCGGTGTCAATTTAGTATGGAACTTACACAACACTTGTAACGTCATCAGCCGTCTGTCAAGGGCCCCTCCCAAAGACCACGCCTATTAAAATAGTTGGAACCCGTATACATCCAAGTGATCAACTTTGATATTTAAAAAAAGGAAACATCACTTTATTTTTCCACTGCAGTGAAGCCCTTTCACTCATATCACTATCTGAGGATCCATGGGTGAAAATAATAAATGGAAAGGCCCAACTCAATTAAGGCTTCCACGTTTACCACGTGTAAACGTGAACATTTCGTTTATGGGCATTAAACGTTTACAGCTCTGGTAAACATGTACACGGAATGAAGTTTTAATAGAGTAATTTCAAAATTGCAGATTAATGCAGAAAGTCAAAGAAACAAAAAAAACAATTTCCAACTTTTCAATGCAATATTTTGGTAATGCTTCAGAAAAACTGCCAACAGTAACCGTACGAAATCATCTTCAAATCATGTGATATCATATGTGACACAGTCACGTGAGCCGCATGGCACATGCTTATCTTTGGTGTTTCCTTCGAAACATGTGTGGGATGTTTTAGTTTATCCGGATTTACATGTATATTCCCAAAGTGATACACAATTGTTCTCGATGATTTCGTTCCCCTGACATGGATTATTAATTATTATTCACTCATGGGATGATCTTAGGATCGATTTATGGAGTTTGACAGACAGACTGGCACTTGCGGTGTTTGAAAATTTGAATTCCCCTGCATGGTTTGTAGACTTTGTTTATTTTTGCGACATTGCATTCCACTCTCAAGTCCGGTGTTGTCACTATTGTGTGCCATGGCAACTCGCTTCAACATTACTGTTTGAAAAAACACAAGGAATTTCACCCCGAACCCACCAGAATGAGCTCAGAGACCCCCATAAATTTCAAAATTTACCAGGGGGAGAATCCCCCAGCCCCCCCCCCCCCCCCCCCCCCCCAATAGACCGAGAGACTTTGCCTTTGGCATCTGCATGCTGTGATCGTTCGTCTACGTCGTTTTTGGACGAACTGAAAATTGGCTGTCTCAATAACATAAATTGTATGCCCTGTACGCAAAGATATGATGATCTTACTGTGTATTATTACACACTTCTATCAAATATTGACTACTTGCATCGTTAGTACGTGTAAACGTTTCCGTTTCGTTTACAGACAGTTGTTTAAACGTTTACAATTTTGTCTAAACGTGGAAGCCTTAAACTCAATACACAAAATAAGCTGGACATGTTTCTGTTTACTTTGAATGAAGACGTCATTTGTATTGGAAAACACACGTGTATTTTGAGTAATCTTCCTTGATGCACAACTGCTCTGAAAAATCTGATTTCAGATTCCATTCAGTGTTTTACCCACTTTTTCCCTGGTTATGTTCACGAAACAGCAGCAGAATTTAGACTTTTGTATTTCTTTAGTAAGTGATAATCCCCCACTCCGAAAAATATACTTACCGTATATTAGTGTTGAAACGATTAGTCGACGTCGACTAGGGTTCTTCTGATAATCGATTAGCAATTTCCTAATCGACTAGTCGGCGTTTTCCACAGATACATATATTTTGTAGATTAAACTCAGTGGGTCGGCCACTGACAGCAAACGCCAACGGTGTCAAGAGCAGTTGCAGACAGACTACGGATGAGAATTAAACTTGAAAAAAAATGCACTTTGCTGATGCCATGAATTGAAACAATTACCTAAAAATCGGTAACATGCTTTAAGAAGCATGGAATCCGTCGGTAACGAAATTTAGGCACCATTCATGAGCAGTTATGCTTGGTAGCGATGCATTTTGTCACTTTGACTTACGTCACTGCAGGTCAATCAGTTATCATTGTTGCACATCAAGGGAGCTATTTTAGAGCGACATCTGGGAGAACACAGTCAAGGATGCCCCATGACATTGTTACAACGGTTTCAAAACAATACACGTGAATACCCTTCGCACTGAAACAATTCACACTGTGAATCCCACTGCCAAGTATTCGATCCTTGTCACTTGAAAATAATCGACTTGGTCACACAGAAATGAATTCCCAGCTACAGTTAATTGGTAGTTTTGGGGAGCAAATTAGGGAAAAAAGTGACTATTTTTGATTGGAAATGGGGCCGATATTCGGCCTCTCTCGACGGTCCAAACCCATCCCCCACCCCCACCGTGTTCTAACCTTATATTAGGTGTTAGGTGTCGACTAGTATTCGACTAATAGCGATCGACTAGTATTCGACTATGAAATACCCTAGTCGTTTCAACACTTCCGTATATGTCAGTTATATTAGTTTCAATAGCACCAATAATACTTATGTAGGACAACAATTTGAAAACGGTTTGCGCTGTAACCTGTGCAGTTATTGTATTTATATTGGTTTTTCCCATCACGTTAAGGAAAAACCAACATAAACACAACAACTGCGCAGGTTATGGCGCAAATCCTGCTCTGATTATGAAACTATGAAGTTTCAGTCACAAACGAGTGATGGATTTTCTTGACAGGGATGACGACATTGGGGTGATACAGGTCTTCCCGAATTGGGCGAACGGTCGTTTCGTTCGCCCAAAGGTTACCTAAATTTTTTTTAAGGCGAGCCATTTTTCCGTTTGCCCAAATTAAAACATGTAAACCAAACTAATAAAAGTGATCCCGAAAAATCATATTCAGATCATTGCGATTTTATTTCGTCATCGGAAATTCCGAATTCATTCTGTCATAGTTAATTCTATGCACAGAGCTAAATTTATTTATAGACCAGTGATTCTGTGTTTGCCTTGCGGATATTAAAAATAACTGCGCAGCGATCGTGTGAAATCGTCTTCAACGCCATGCTCGATGTTGACCTTTCATTTTCGCAATAAATTTCCAATGTCAAACTAATGCTTTAGAATTTTCTAAATAAAACAATATAAGTATAGTTTTCCCTTGAGAAAAACACTTTAAAGATTTTACTATTTTTAGCTTATCTTGACAAAGTCCAGCTGAGCTAATCTCATCACTATCCGTCCATCGTCCGTCAACACCATGTTTTGGTCTTCTCCTCCGAAGCCACTGGGCCAATTCAAGTGAAAGTTTGTGTGAGTGATGGTCCCAAAGGGGCATTTCATTTTTGTTCAACTCAGCATGCCCAGCCCCATAGGGAGGGAGTGGGGAAAAATGCTCCAAAATATTTTAAAAATCTTCTTCTCAAGAACCAGTGTGTACAATGACTTGATATTTGCTATGGAGCTTCCATATGAGGTCTAGAATCAAGTTTGTTCAAACGAAGTTTGTGAAGTAATATTTGGCTTTGTAATAGGAGGGGTAAGATTTTTGGCCCCGCCCAAAATTTCTATTTTCTGAACCGATTGTCCGGTATGAACCAAATTTGGTAGTATTGGGTCATAAGTACTTGACCCATGCAAAAAAAAAATTCCTGCATCCCCATGGGAACCCTGGGAGCTAAAAATAGAAATATTTTCAAACGCCCATATTTCCCAAACCCCACGGAACAGAGAGCTTTTATTTGGTATGAAGTATCCTTATGACCAGTAGAATTGAATGGTAAAAAAAAATTGCCATCGGTTATGTTAGGGTGTTCTGTAATGGGCATCGAAAAAATGCTGAGTCGGCATATTTGCAAAAATTTTAAAAAATCTTTTCTCCAGAACCAATCATCAGAGTCTTTTGATATTTGGTATACAGCATTCATAGGGGGGTCAGATAAAAGTTTGTTGAAATAAAGTTCATTGGTTCATATTTGGGCTCTCTACAGGAGCCCGAAGTTTTAACATAGGGTAATATGGGGAATATTCTTTAAAAATCTTCTTCAGAACCACCAGTCAGAATCTTTTAATATTTGGTGTACATCATTGTTATGAGGGTCAGATTCTAGATTGTTTAAACCAAGTCCCTAGGTTAATATTTGGGCTTCCTTCAGAAGCCCAAATTTTATCTTTGTTCAATATGGAGGGTAATTTAAAAAAATCTTCATCAGTCACAATGCTTTGATATTTGGTATGCAACATCTCTATGGGGGTCAGATTCAAGTTTGTTCAAATCGAGTGCCTAGGTTAATATTTGGGCTCCATATGGGAACATGAAATTTAACTTAGTACAATATGAGGGAATTTCTTCAAAAATCTTCTTCTTCAGATTCACTTGTCAGAATGCTTTCACATTTGGTATACAACATCTCTAGGGGGTTCAGATTCAAGTTTGTTCAAATCGGATCCATAGGTTAATATTTGGGCTCGCTATGGTAGCCCAAATTTGAACTTAGTGCAATTTGAAGAAATTTCTTTACAATTTCTCTTCTTCAGATCCAACAGTCAGAATGCTTTCATATTCGGTACACAACATCTCTAGGGAAGTCAGATTTAACTGTGTTCAAATCAAGAGCCTGGGTTAATATTTGGGCTCTCTATGGGAGCCAGAATTGGCCATTTTGCTGAAGAATTAAAAATTTTGTATTCAGTACCCTCTAGAGGTACTAAGATTAATCCACATAGGTTGTATCAAGGGGCTTCATAGGGGAGCTCTACATTTTACTTATGATCAACTGAAGAAAAGGCATGATGCCCAGATTATCTTTGTCACTCCTGAGGCACTCAAGGATTGACAGTGTAGCCTATGGAGATGGCTTGCTTAATGTAGACTCATTCTTGGACTCCGTTTAAATTGTGTTCTGTACAAGATGAGCGCTTCAGGCCCCGTGGGGCCTCTTGTTTTAAATTTTATAGCAAAAGTGACACAAAAATCGCATGAATATTATGTTAATTAACCGGAACAAACACCGTTACACGAGTACTTTTGTTTCAGCATTCTATTGAATGAATGACAGTAAAAGTGTAAAAAACGCAATTTTTTGTGCATAAAATACTTACATACAAACCATGTTAAGTAAATTAAAAGTGAAACAAACGACCAAGTCTGTGGGCGTGAAGACATTCAAAAAGTGGCCAAATTCAACTGATATTAATTTTCAGGTCGATGATGATGGAAAACTTTTTAATTTAAAGTGCTTGGTGTGTAGCCAAAAATGGCATTATTAGAATGTCGATGAAAAGGGTTACCTTATATGAAATGGGTTACCTAAAAAAATTTAAAGTAACCCGTTAAATGGGTTCCCTTAAATCACAGGAGTCTGAAATTCTATCAGTATAGCTATAATTCACTTTCAACGTGATATTTACGTTCCCAACGAAAGGGGATTACATTGGGAACGTAAATATCACGTTGAAAGTGAATTATAGCTATACTGATAGAATTTCAGACTCCTGTGCTTAAATTTAAATTCTCCCCCAGGAAAATTTTGATTTTTAGGTGCTCTCTGGGGACATTCTGGTCGCTAAAATGCTGAATAATTGATGTGGAAAATATGTATTTTTTCCTCCTACAATTCTCTAAATTCCCACGGGACACACAATACTACATCCGGTCGGAGGTTTCATAAAAATACAAACCCAAAACAACACAAAATCCATGAACCCTAACAGTGGCTGAGCTTTGTTTACAACCGCTCGTGGTAATATTCGAAAAGAACCATGATGCGGACGTGTGACGTCATGCACGTGCAATTACCGTACTGACTCGTGTAGAAGCCCAGTGGGGAGGGGGGGGGGGGTGCTTGAAGTGGATAAATTGCAAAGTGTGGGGGGGCGGGGGGGGGGGGGGGATTCGGGACGAGTAATAGTGCTTGCAAGTCACGTTGGGATGCGTCTGAAATTGGCGATATAAGACAAGTAAATATCCACTGGGTATGTTATGTTTCTTTGGAAACCGCCTACCAATTTTATAGAATTTGCTTTAAAAATTCTCATAATTATCTTGTACATACGTTTTATTTTCAGATTTCGGGTTTTAATCCTCAATTTAATGAATAAAACAAACAGAAAACCATGCGGTGTTGTTTTCATTTTTTTTTTGTACAGGCTACTCTCGAAAGTCGAAGCCAGAAATGGACGTTAACGGTTAAGTATGTCAATCAGCACCGCAAACCACCCACTTGAAAACAGACAAACATAGTCTGTTTAAAAATAGCTGTTTTTTTTAAATATGTACATTTTAAAAAATTTTACGAATAAAACAAAATATAGCTTCACACAAACTCAATAAAAAAATCATAATATGAAGACCAGATAAAATTTACGCAGCGAAATATGAATAACAAAATAGTTGCCTCCCTTGGCTCTATTCGAAAAATTGATTTTACCCTGAAAGTCATAATAACTTCACATGTTGCAGGGCATGTTGAAATGATGAATGAACATGTTTTATTGAACCAATAAGTCATAAATCATATCCCTGGTTATATTGTTTTATAATTCTCAAATACAGAGTTGTAATTATTTTTTATTTTCAATTACCACTTTCTCATTAATTTCTGAACACCTGTTTTTCACAATGAGTTGTGCATGCTCGAAAGTGGCAGTGTTCTTTCACAATGAGTTGTGCACCGCTCGAAAGTGGCAGTGGTCAATCAGTATCTTTCTGATGATATTCAACCACTGTGAAAACTATATGTTGTGGGCGTGTTTCAGACAACTACTGACAGCAGCCTGCACACTCATTTGAAACAACTGACAGCTTCCAAAATGAGTACATCTTTTGTCGCTCAAAATAAAAGCCAGTGATTTCAGACTAAACACGACAATTTGAGTTAAAAAAAATTTATAGGCGACGTTTAGGATTTGAACTTTGTTTCCCTCTCTCGTCTGGGGGTTATAAGGTATCAGGTTGTCGCCAGTAATAGTAAGCATAGTATACAACATAATTGTGCCTATATTACGTGGAAACAAAGGAATGAAAGGATCCCGAGTGTCATTACCGTACAGCATTGTACTCGACATTTTAACCACCAGCTTTTCTGACTGATCATAGTATGATCGGCGGGGGGAATGGGTCCGGTCGACGGACCCGCTGCTGGTATAGCAGAAACCCTGTTTAATAATAATGTTCCTTTATTTTATCTCATTCAACATGTGACAGCTCATGAAAACTTGCCTATTTCCGTTGCATCCCAAACTGGCAAAACGTAACTTGCAACTAATTTTTGTTGATTAGTGCATCAATCATTTGATACCTGTACCGATTATTCTCACTATTTCTCATTTGTGAGTCCACAGCAAAAAAGGTTACTTGACGCCAGTACCTGGCAAATTTAATGTTTAGCATTCGACTAGGTGGGTTATCCTTGGGTTGGACAGCTCACCAAACACAGAGTCAAGTTTGCGTTTGAATTCCTCTGCCGCATGCATCCAACCTCTCGAAAATATAGCGATAGCCTTTCACCCCCTCATACTTAACACATGCCTGTGCCTATTTACCTGTTTATTTGTTGGTTTTGGGCCTTAAAACCAATGTGCCCTTTTCAATTTCCGTTTCCCATTTTCGTGCAATGATGGCCCAAATAAAAAGGCCCAACGCGGGACATTTATTTCAATGTGGCGGTGCCTGAGAATCAATTCCGTTTTTTTTTTTGGTCTTACATATACATCATGTCATTATCATTTTTTTTAGGGAATTTCATCCTGAATACAAATCTGAAAGAATTATGTTGATACTTACTAGTACACATAGTACTTCAAAAGTTATGGTGGTTTCAATTTTGAAAATTTTCTGCCAGTTCGGATGTCGAAAAGCTTAATACATGATATGCTTAGGTCTAGCCCACACAGGCTTATTGATGTTACTGATATTTTTTAGGTTATCTGTCACTGTAAAGGGTACTTCATTCTGAACACAGAATTAAAAAGAATTGTATTTTCGGTTAACCTGCCAACAGTAGTTTCTGATAATTCCAGAGAATTCACGATTTTCCATGATAGCAGCAAATCATTTTCAACGCATTTGCTGTGCCTCGATCGATCAAATGAACTTCGATAATGGTAAATCTGATGTCGTCTGTCGGCTTCCATTTTTTAATGCGGCTTAAAATTAAGGTCAATCTCGTCTTTCCAGTGTGCATTTGTGTGCAGTATAAATTATTTATTTGAAAGAATATAAAGCAGATGATCGGGTATTAAAGTTTGGGGGTTTGTATTTTAATATAATGATCAGGTGTTAAATGTCGCTGTAACTTAAAATAGCAATGCTGAATTGAAAGAAATGTTATAAAAAAATCGCTGAGAAGCAATAACCACAGGCAGTATTACCATTTGTATCTCAAGTTGTCAACGTATTGAACAGTCAATAACAGTTGATTATTTCCAACCTAATGTCCCTAGTGAATAAATCCTACAGTAATTTCCAGACAATATATTCAATCGGCGTGAATGTTAGGTTCACTGGAACCAAGCCGTATTTCTTCAGAAACAAGTCCCTTCCGTGAAGCGTTCACTGTTGTTCTCACGTCCGGGAACGCCCGTATTTTTCATTTCCCAAGCACAAAATAGTGTGCTTGACTCATTTCGACTGAAAACCAGTGAGCCGGTCAAAGCTTTTTCAACTGGAGTTTATCTTTTCCGAAAAACGATGGAGCGCACCCATACTATTGCCATAGTCATATGTAAAACATGATTTCATTGGTTGCTCCAAACGTTCGATGATATTGACCTTATATTTGGACCAAATTGAATTGTTTTGAAGTTCGCATAGCCACTTTGTTATACGCCCGTTTAAAAAACGGGACGTATTGTATTATGTAATTGGTCTCACCGTCAGTCTGTTTGTCCGTCCGTGGACACATTTCGTTTCCGGACGATAACTTTAGTTGTAATGGTTTGAGCTGAGTTAAATTTGGCTTATGGATTTAGTACAACAAAATATAGGTTGGGTTCGATTTCCATCTTTAGTGGCCCATTTTTAGTAGAGTTATGGCCCTTTATGAGAATTTTGCCCAAGTTCTTGTTTCCAGACGATAACTTTAGTTGTAATCGTTTTGAGATGAGTTAAATTTGGCGTGTGGATTTAGTTCAACAAAATACAGGTTGGGTTCGATTTCCGTCTTTAGCGCCCATTTTTAGCTCAACTTGACAAAGTCAAGCTGAGCTATTGCCATCACTTCTCGTCCGTCGGCGTACGTACGTACGTACGTTAGTACGTTAGTACGTTCGTCCACAATTTCCTTTGGCACACCTCACAGGTCGCATTTATGATCAGATTACTTTGGAACTTGGTATGCTTGTTTGGGGTGACCTCTAGATGGGAGCTATCGATTTTCTTCAATTTCCGTCAAAAAATGTTGCCGCGGCCAACGTTCTTAGAACTGAGTTTAGTCAAACCACAATATTTCCCTTTGGCACACCCTACAGGGCACATTTATGATTTGATTGCTTTGAAACCTGGTATGCTTATTTAGGGTGACCTCTAGATGGGAGCTATCGATTTTCTTCAATTTCTGTCAAAATATGTTGCCGCGGCCAACGTTCTTAGAACTTAGTTTAGTCAGAAGACTCAATATTTCCCTTTGGCACACCCTACAGGGCACATTTATGATCGGATTGCTTTGAAACCTGGCATGCTTGTTTGGGGTGACCTCTAGATGGGAGCTATCGATTTTCTTCAATTTCCATCAAAAAATGTTGCCGCAGCCAACATTCTTAGAACTAAGTTTAGTCAGACCACAATATTTCCCTTTGGCTCACCCTACAGGGCACATTTATGATTAGATTGCTTTGAAACCTGGTATGCTTATTTACGGTGACCTCTAGATGGGAGCTATCGATTTTCTTCCATTTCTGTCAAAAAATGTTGCCACGGCCAACGTTCTTAGAATTTAGTCTAGTCAGACCACAATATTTCCCTTTTGTACACCCTACAGGGCACATTTATGATCGGATTGCTTTGAAACCTGGCATGCTTGTTTGGGGAGGCCTCTAGATGGGAGCTATCGATTTTCTTTGGTTTCTGTCAAAAAATGTTGCCACTGGCAAAAAAAATGACATTGGTACCAATGATCTTCAATTTTGCCATTTCATTTATAACTTACCAAGTTCAAGTTTGTCAAGTTGAGCTACAGTGTCATTGACACTTTCATTATTTACATATGTTTTCACTCTCTTGGGCAGAACTCCGTCAAAAGTTCTTACATTTCAGTAATATTTGGTATAGTTCACCACCTAGTCTCCTTGCTGTACAGACTGAGGAGCATTACCCTCAAAATACATGTCAAGCTGTATTTTTATTTTGTGTATCCCCCATTACATGAGATACAGGACTTGGCACTGTCAACAGTGCAATGGAACCCTGTTAATTGAATAGCCACTTTGCCAATGAAAATTATTCAATTAATATGAGTATTCAGTTAACAGATTTTGGTCACTTTCCTGTATTCTAGAGATAAACTGTACATTTATTCTATTATATCTTGTTTGACAGAGCTCATAGAGCTCAGACAAAAACATATAATAGATTAGTTGTCTGTATTGGATGTACTGAGGCCAAATATGTCTATAATAAACATAGGGAATTTGGTGATTATCACTGATTATCAAGGAAATTTTTTGACATATTAACTAAATTTTCATTCAGTTAACAGGAGTCTACTGTATTATCTAAATGCTATTAACATGTCTAAATTGTACTTGACAACCCAAACAAAAACGGGCATATTTTGCCACGCCTCAGCGGTGCTCGTTTATTTGGGGGATCTCACCAACGATGTTTCCAAGAAAACCAAAATTGACCCAAATTTTTTATTTATAATTGTTCACTGGTGTTTGGTTTCATTATAAGGTTTTCTCTGCGACATGGGATTCTGCCATTTTCAAATACTATAAATACAAGTTTTCAATTTAAGAATTTGTTGTTGTGAAGGACAAAATTGAGGTGAGACATTCAAATTGCTGTATCTCTTATCGCTAGTAAATCAAAGAGGAATAACTTAATTTGTCATCTGCGTTTGTCACTGGGAAGTGGGAATCGGAGCCTTAATCAATCGGAGCCTTAATCATTGCCACTGCAAACCAACTTCAGTTGCCAACCATATCCCCATTGTGTAGTATGTTTACACGCTATTATATACTACTCAAAGTTTGCTGAGCACCAAGTACATCCAACTACCTGTTTTTCATTTTAGTTGAAATATTGTAATGAAAAGTGTATATATTTTTTATTACATTATATCTTTAATGATTTAAGTACAGAAATTAAGATTTTATTTGCGTTTGACATTATTTTTACATGCGTCGCCAGCGGCAGAGCAGGTCTAGTAACCGCTCGACTCCGTCCGTCAGTACGTCCGTCCGTCCATCCAAAACACTTTTTCTGTCAAAGTTTTCTTGGCTTCTATGAAAGGGAATGATTTTATATTTGGTCTCCTGCTTCATAATGATGCGTTGTATCGTGTAAGCAATTTTCAGATTTGCCGTGCAGCCACTTCCTGTTTGCCGATACGTTGAAATTTTACTGTGCCCACTGAACATTGAAATTTTCCGTCAAGGTTTTCTCGGCTTCTGTACAAGGGATTGATTTTATATTTGGTCTGCTGCTTCATAATTATGAATAGTATTGTGTAAGTAATTTTCAGATCTGCCGTGCAGCCACTTCCTGTTTGCCGATACTTTGAAATTTTACTGTACCCACTGAACATTGAAATTTTTCGTTAAACTTTTCTCGGCTTCAATGCAAGGGATTGATTTTATATTTCATCTGGAGCCTGATAATGATCAGTTGTATCGTGTATGCAATTTTCAAATCTGCCATGCAGCCACTTCCTGTTTGCCGATTCAATTGCATGCAGCGACACAGGTCCAGACCCGGTATTGGTCTTGTTTAGATTTTGAATACGATAACCATGGAAAAGGGATATTGTTGGTAAAAGAGGAAATTTTTCAATATGCCAAAAAGTTGACTGAGCGAACTGGTATGGCTTCAATATCGAGTATGAGACCCATTACTGTTAATTACAGCTTGACAACACCTCTTGCTCCCAATCAGGTTCCTGGTGGTCCTTTGTGGGGTGTTGTTCCATTCTTTGACCAGCATGGCACCAAGCTCCTGGACACTTCTTGGGTGAATTGGAGGGGCTGAAATTGCAAGCTGCAACTCATTCCAGACATGTTCGATTGGATTGAGGTCAGAGGATCTTGCTGGACAGTAGGGCTGGGCAGTTTTGAAATTTGCATTTTGGTTTCGGTTTTGTACAAAAACTCGGTTTTCGGTTCGGTTTTCGGTTTTTCAAAATATATTGTAGAAATCCACATTTTAGAGGGTCTGTATTTGTCATCCAAGTCATGAGGATCATACACCAGGGTTACTCGGTGTTAACCACTCTTCTCTGCTAATGGACACATTGTGGTAGACTACTGTAGTGGGTTACAGCGGTGGAGCCATGGAATATCTAGGGAGACCAATCCCCCCCCCCCCCACCCCAATTCTACTTGCTCCTCCCGTCCCCATATTCGAAAATTTGCAGATTTTTTTTAATTTCTTACCCTGAGCACAAGTACAGTACCCTCAGTCCTGAGAGTGAGATCCCCCTCCCAACTCTTCACCATCATGGTTCCCCAGGATTTCAAACCATGGCTCCACCACTGGTGGGATCTGCCTTGTTCTGTGAGATTGGAGCCTTATCAGGATGCAAACATTTACAAGAAAAGTGACATTTTAGCAAAAGTCAACATATCCGTATTTTTCAAGGAGTCGCAAAATTCTCACCTTGGTTTTGGTGGATAATATGCAATTGTTATGCTTATTCCGGTAATTATCACATCGCTTCATATTAGACTACCCCTGTTTTTTAATGGTTCTTGCTTCAAATAACAGTGGAATAAAAGGAAGACAAGTCATATTTCTTGTGACTTTGATAACTATTATTGAAGTAAGTCGTGATATACGAATCATTTTTATTGGTAACTCTCTCCAATGTTTTCACAATAACTATCCTAATTTTGACTATTTAGGTTGTTTTTTTACTTTGATTTTGCCCAAACATAGAAATTGGGCGAGTGAGCTGTGCCAAGGTGAAGATGATGCCAACTTCACTTCGTCCTCTTGGCTGATCCCTGCATTGATTTCATCTCAGTCGAAACAGGCAATTGATGTTTTTGATGGGAGACGGCTGCATAAATGGGATTTGAAAGTCTCTAATATTGCATATTGGGATTCGTTGTTTATACAAAATACACATGGGAAAACACGTGTTGATGATAACAACTGCGTATTGGGAATGCAGCGTTAAATTGACACTTGACAGTTTATACATGACAGACCTGCAGTACTGCGCGATTCCTCAGAGTATGTTCAAATAGTATACAAATTATTTGCAAAAAGTTTTGAAAAACTTTAGTTACCTGCCATCCATTAAACAGGATATGTTCTATTTTAATTTAACCATTTTATTGTTGACACAAAAAGAGAAGAGCCAATGTGCAGCATTATCTTTGAGCATGTGACTTCAGAGAATGCGCTAGAAGTCTGTTAATTAACATAATTTACCTGTCATTTTTCTCCTGTGAACTTTGAGGTTTTAAAACTCAATAAATTTTATGTTTACCTCCAATCTAATTTAGTTTGCACTGTACCGCACTCTGATGATTTTGGGTCAAAGATAATTTTTTTTTACTTTTACACCATATATTGTCCGGTAACTTTCAATACCTATTTGATCGAATATGAGTGAACCTGAAGCTGTGCCCAGTTCATTAAATTTACTTCACGATTCTTGCGTAAAACTTTTTAATTTTTAGCTTAACTTGACATAGTCAAGGTAAGCTATTGTCATCACACATGCGGAAGTCTGTTAGTCTGTGAGTCTGTTCACATTTTCCTTTAGCATGGGCTACACCCCGCAGTTCTTGTCTGATCGTCACAAAATTTCATATGCAGGTTTGGGGTCAAGTCTAGATGAGAATGTCCCCTTTTGGTCGCGACCGGGCAACTGGAATGGCTGCCCGAGCCCAAAATCCGAAAACCATTAGCACAGTCTACAGGTTGTATTTATGAAGGGATTTCATTGTAACTTGGTAGGATGTCTCTGTATAATGACTAGATGAGAACATCCCCTTTTGGTCATGATCTATCAACCGCGATGGCTGCCCAAGCCCGAAACCCAAAAACTTTTAGCACAGTCTGCAGGTCATGTTTAATGTGGAGGGAGGATTTCATTGTTTCTTGGTAGGATGACTCCTTATGATGTCTAGATGAGAATTTCCCCATTTGGGCATGATCTGCCAACCGTTACGACTGCTCGAGCTCAAAACCCGAAAACCTTTAGCACAGTCTACAGGTCATATTTATTGAGGAATTTCATTGTAACTTGGTGGGTTGACTTCATATGTCTAGATGAGAAAGTCCCCTTTTGGACGTGATTGGGCAACTGTAATGGCTTCAGGGGCCCAAAGCCCGAAAACCTTTAGCACAGTCTAGAGGTCATATTTATGAAGGGATTTCATTGTAACTAGGTAGGATGACTCCAAATAAAGTCTAGATGAGAACGTCCCATTTTGGTCGCGATCATTCAGCCTTGATGGGTGCCCGAGCCCAAAAACCTCTAGCATAGGCAAAAGGTCATATTTATGGAAGGATTTCATTGTAACCTGTCTAGATGAGAACGTCCCCTTTTGGACACGATTTGGGCAACTGTGACGGCTACAGGAGCTCAAAGCCTGAAAATCTTTAGAACAGTCCACAGGTCATAATTATGAAGGGATTTCATTGTAACTTGGTAGGTTGACTCCATATAATGCCTAGATGATGACATCCCCTTTTGGTTGTGATTGGTCAGCTGTGATGGCTACAAGTGCCTGAAGCCCGAAAACCTTGAGCACAGTCTACAGGTCGTATTTATGAAGGGATTTCATTGTAACTTTGTAGGATCACTCCAGATGATGCTCAGATGAGAATGTCTCATTTTGGTTGCGATCATTCAACCATGATGGCTGCCTGAGCCCAAAGCCCAAAAACCTTGAGCACAGTGTACAAGTCATATTTATGAAGGGATTTCATTGTAACTTGGTAACTGTGAGGTTATATTAACCCACCCCTCAGCTTTTTAGTACAGTGTACGCCTCATATTATTAGCTCAACTTTGACGAAGTCAAATTTGAGCTATTGTCATGGCCCGTCGTCCGTCCGTCCGTCTGTCCGTGCGTCAACAATTGGCTATGGCTCGGACTAGAGGTCGTATTTATGAACCGATCTTTACGAAACTTCTTGTGTACCTTTGTTATGACCCTGGGACGGGAACGAGTGTTTTTAGGTGTGGTCCGAATTCAAGATGGCTGCCAGCGGCCATTTTGTACCGATGATGCAAAAATCAGTTTTTTGTACAGAACTTCTGTATGAAAGTTCTGATTTGAATAAAGTTTTGTATAAATGTTTAGTACCATGGGATACATCACATATAATACGGGTTTTTTTCTCGTGCGTAAATTATGCAAATTAGACTGACTTTGATTTATTTAGTGTTACTTTCAGAGCTGTAAGTGCCAAGCTGCTATGGCTTGGGCTAGAGGCCGTATTTATGAACCAATCTTTACGAAACTTCTTGGGTACCTTTGTTATGACCCTGGGACGGGAACGAGTGTTTTTGGGTGTGGTCCGAAATTCAAGATGGCTGCCAGTGGCCATTTTGTTCCGATGATGCAAAAATCAGTTTTTTGTACAGAACTTCTGTATGAAAGTTCTGATTTGAATAAAGTTTTGTATAAATGTATAGTACAATGGGATACATCACATATAATACGGGTTTTTTTCTCGTGCGTAAATTATGCAAATTAGACTAACTTTGATTTATTTGGTGTTACTTTCAGAGCTGTAAGTGCCAAGCTGCTATGGCTCGGGCTAGAGGCCGTATTTATGAATCAATCTTTACGAAACTTCTTGGGTACCTTTGTTATGACCGTGGGACGAGAACGAGTGTTTTTGGGTGCAGTCCCAAATTCCAGATGACTGCCAGCAGCCATTTTGTACCGACAATGCCGAAATCTGTTTTTTGTACAGAACTTCCATATGAAAGCTCTGATTTGAATAATTTTTTGTATGAATGTTTAGTACCATGGGATACATTACATATAGTACAGGTTTTTTTCTTGTGCGTAAATTATGCAAATTAGGCTAACTTTGATTTATTTAGTGTTACTTTCAGCACTGTGAGTGCAAATCCCAATACGGCTCGGGATAGAGGCCGTATTTATGAACCGATCTTCACGAAACTTCTTGTGTACCTTTGTTATCACTGTGGGATGAGAAGCAGTGTTTTTGGGTCCAGTCTGAAATTCAAGATGGCCGCTAGCAGCCATTTTGTTCAAAATTAAGTGCAATCAGATTTTTGCGCAGAACTTCCAAATGAAAGATCTGATTTGAATAAACTTTTGTATGAATGTTTAGTACCATGGGATACATTACATATAATACACGAGTTTTTCTCGTGAATAAATTATGCAAATTAGGGGTCCGGGTGGGACTTAGAAAATTTTGGACCAAAATCCGGAAATTAGTTTTTTGTGTTTTGATGCATTTTGGTCAATTTTAAGAAGAAGAAGAAGAAAAAATTTTAGTCTGAAAATATTTTGTTTGGGACTGAAAATTTCCACACAAAAATAATAATCTACAATGATTGGTCTTAATCTGTAGTCCATTACAGTCACCTTGTAATTCTTTTATTATTGTTGACTGGGCCAAAACAAATACTAATTCCTGTCATATTCATTATTCAGTTGTCTTGGTCACAGCAAGTACTAATTCCTGTCATATCCAAGTTGAGCTACAGAGTCATTGACTCTTTCATTTTTATCAAAAACATAGCATACAGGGAACAGAATTGAACATATTCTCAATTATCATAATTCTTGTCTTATTTCATAATCCTTTCATAAACATTGAACATTATCCTTTTAAAATAGCTCACATCTAGAGGTCGCCCCAAACACACATACCAAGTTTCAAAGTGATCCGATCATAAATGTGCCCTGAAGGGTGTGTTGAAGGGAAATATTGAGGTCTGACTAAACTAAGTTCAAAGGTCAGCGGCAACATTTTTTGACAGAAATGGAAGCAAATCGACAGCTCCCATACAGATGTCACCCCACACAAGTACACCAAGTTTGCATGCGATCCAATCGTAAATGTGCCCTGCAGGGTGTGTCAAATGGAAATATTGATGCTTAACTGCACTAAGTTTTTACTAAGTTCATCGAAGGTCATTGCCAGTGGCAACATTTTTTGACAGGAATCGGAAGAAAATCAATATCTCCCATCTAGAGGTAACCCCAAATAAGCATGCAAAGTTTCAAACCAATCTGATCATAAATATGCCCTGTAGGGCATGCCAAAGGAATATAGTGATGCCTGACTATACTAAGTTCAAAGATCGTTGCCAGCGGCAATATTTTTTGACAGACGGAATTGGAAGAAAATCGATAGCTCCAATCTAGAGGTCACCCCAAACAAGCATGCCAGGTATCAAATCAATCCGAACATAAATGTGCTCTGTAGGGTGTGCCAAAGGGAAAGATTGAGGTCTGACTAAACTAAGTTCTAAGAACGTTGGCCGCGGCAACATTTTTCGACGGAAATGGAAGAAAATCGATAGCTCCCATCTAGAGTTCTCCCCAAACTAGCATACCTGGTTTCAAAGGAATTCAATCATAAATGTGCCTTGTAGGGTGTGCCAAAGGGAAATATTGAGGTCGTCTGACTAAACTGAGTTCTAAGAACGTTGGCCGCGGCAACATTTTTTGACGGAAATGGAAAAAAATCAATAGCTCCCATCTAGAGGTCACCCCAAACATGCATACCAGGTTTCAAAGCAATTCAATCATAAATGTGCCCTGTAGAGTGTGCCGAAGGGAAATATTGTGGTCTGACTAAACTGAGTTCTAAGAACGTTGGCCGCGGCAACATTTTTTTTTTTTTTCGCGGCCTCCCGACTCGACCACATCTGTTGTGAGTTATAACCCCTCCGTGGGGGATGTGCGGGGCCTCCCGACACGACCACATCTGGTGAGAGTTACACCCCCTCCGTGGGGGATGTGCAGCTCCTCCCACACCTGTGGGGGGTGGGGAACGCTGTCGTTTCGGGGTCTACCAACATGACCACGTCTGGTGAGAGTTTTTTTTACCGTGGTGGATACTGCAGGAGCTGTTGGATTTCTGGTGAAGAGATGCCTAGTTCCGGGACTGTGCGCCCTCTCCAGTCGACATCTGAGGCTGTCACTAGGGTTGTGACTCCTCCTTTGGAGGCCGAGCTAGGTGGCTCTCTCCCCTTTTTGGCCAGTTCCAACAGCTCCCGTCGGATCTGCTGCTACTGCTGTTCCGTCTAAAACGTCATTGGGCACCGTTTTAGCTGGCCTCGGCATATCCCTGCAGGGGTCTGCAGTGATGTCTGTAGTGTGGTTGTGGAGGTATCGGCCTCAGCCTTCCCTGACTTCAACTCGGCGAAGTCGAAAGTGGCTGCCGACTGAGCCCCCTGCTGTGACCTCTCAGCCATTGAGCACAGCAGTTTTATCCCTGCAGGGGTCTGCAGAAGTGACTGGTGGTGTTGAGAGGGGTATCGGCCTCAGCCTTCCCTGGCTTCAACTCTGCGAAGTCGGAAGTGGCTGCCGATCGAACCTCCTGCTGTGTCCTCTCGGTCATTGAGCACAGCAGTTTTCTCCCTGCAGGGGTCTGCAGTGGTGTTTGGTAGTGTAGACGTGGGGTATCGGCCTCAGCCTTTCCTGACTTCAACTCGGCGAAGTTGGAAGTGGCTGCCGACCGAACCCCCATGCTGTGTCCTCTCAGCCGTTGAGCACAGCAGAGTTATACCTGCAGAGGTCCGCGGCGACTCTCCTGAGTTTCCGCTCTGTTGATCCTCGGGGTATGTGATATCCCACTACACATCTGCCTTCAGATGTTGCTCCGCGTCTGGTGTATTTAAGGATCGTGACCCTTCGCTGGTAAATGGGTCAGGGGTGAAGCCACTTTGTCGGTGCGTGTCCACATCGTTTCGTTTCGACAGTCTGTGAGCTTAGGGAGGCCCTCTCCTTGCTCACTTCCGTTGCTTCCAGCGAGGCTACGAGTGGTTTCCAGGCACCCCCTGTGGCACCACCTCCCGGGATTGGAAACAGGTCGCTTTCTGATCCCCTGGTGTGCCCACACTCTGGGAGGCGTCGACTGGTTTACCCATGATGGGCTATGTGTCTTCCGACTCATGGGATGAGTCTGACATTCCTGACGTCGAGAGCCAATAGTCTTCTGACTTGGGGGCAGCTCTTGACTTGGTGTTTGAGTTCCTTCCAGGTCTCAAACCGTCAAACCAGCTGACAGTGTCAGCCTGGCTGCGATCATCGGTCGCACGCCTACAGCCTGTGGAGCAACATGCTTCTGGGCGCCTCCGACCATGCCTGTCGGTACAGGTGTTGAAGCATTTACTGCTTTGGACTCTGAGCTGAGTTCCTAGGCTATAAAGATGTCGTTCTTCATCAAGGTTGACGCTTTTTGCCTCTGGTGCGTTATCGTTCCTACGATTTCGCCAATCAGTCAGTCTGCCAGACTGTGACGGTCTTGGATCGATCCGGACTCCAACTCCTCAGCCATATGGAGACTCTGGAGTCCAGGTTGGGCTTATCGAGAGGGATGCTGGAATGCGTTCTCTCTTCGATCACATCGGCTCTGCTTTGCTGCTTATCTGCTCTGTTCAAGCGACTCATGCATCTTCTCACACACATGACTGTTACGCGGCTAGCTTGGAATTAGTTCGCAGGAATGCTGTGCTGGACACAAGGCGTCCCCGTCTTGAGGGGCTGTTCGCTGCTCTTCAATCTGCCTCTTTCGGCGGCGTCCGCGACTATTCCATGGTTCCGTTGCGACGATCCAGGATGGCTCCCTTTGTCATTACATTGATCTGCTGCTGCTTGGTCAGCTTGATCAGCCTTCTGTTGGAGGCAGGCGCATTCCAAAGCCTAACAAGTACCCTTCTGCTTCCTCTGCGAAGCTAAGGGCTGATCCTCCTACCACCACTTCTACTCACAGGGTGAGGTAGGCATCGGCAGTAGTCGCCTCAATTTCGTCTCAGGTTGAGGCACTCCACTAAGTAGCAAGTGCCTCTTCCCACATCCGTCCCTTTCAGCGTTACACATTGGGAACTTTTGACCACAGAGATAGGCGATCTCCTGTCAATTGTCAAAGGGGACAGTCGAGGTCATCGAGAACTTTCTTTCAGTGTGATTTTGTTTCCCGCATGTTCTTGGTGCCGAAGAAGGACGGCTGACTGAAATAGGTTATCGATCTGAGTATTCTGACGCAGTCTATCATTGCTCCTCACTTTATCATGGAGGCTTTCAGATCAGTTCACCGCTCCATTTCCCAGGATGTTTTCCAGTTCAAGACCATTCCCTTTGGCCTCGTCATGGATCCTTGGGCCTTCACCTGTCTAATGTTGCATGTGTTAGTCTTACATCGCACACAGTCCAAGGTGTCTTCTTCGGCTTGTCTAGTTGATATCCTCCAGAGGCAATCCAATGCTGCTTTTCTGGAGTCTGACGTCGTCACTCTGTTGAGCCTGCTCACGTCACTAGGGTTCAGAGTTAACGGAGAGAAGTCGGACCTGGTCCCTTCGCCGTCTTGTCATCTGGGATGGACTTCATCAGCTCGGAGTCTTCCCCGACTGCCTGGTCTCTGCGTTTCGGTGACGGATCTCATTCCTAGGTCAACTGCATGTCTGACCTCTCCCAACACTTTCTTCTCAGTCGTTGGAGGGCGAATGTCGATCCTCTGGTTCTGGTGCTTCTGTTACCGATGTCTATTGCTCGTCACCTTCTCCCCTGACAGATGTTGAGTGGATTATGCAGGGTGTGCCGTTGAGCTTCCCCATGTCCGATCGTGTTCTGTTGTAAACGCCAGCGATCTCAGATGGGGGTGTGACATTGGATCCTCTGGGTCTTTTCCTTTACGGGTCATGGACCAGGATCTAGCAGCTTTTCATGTTAACCAGAAGGAGCTTCTTGCTTTTCTGTGTTTCCGACAATGGATCCCCCATTTTTCGGATTGTCAGGTCCTTCTGTGGTCTGACAATTCTACGGTGGTTGTTTACATTTGGAACCGGGGCAGAACGTACTATGTTCCCACGTACGATTTGGTTCGGGATCTTCTACTGCTCGCTCAGGATGTCCACGTCGGAGTTGTGGTTCGTCACATTCCCGGTTGTCTGAACGTCCTAGCCGACTCCCTGTCCTGACAGGGCAGGTTCTTTTACACCGAGTGGATGCTCCACATGGCGGTGTTCCAGTCTCTTTGCGATCTCTGGGGTCGTCCCCTCATCGATCTCTTTGCAACTCATAGGAACCATCAGGTGGACATTTCGTGTCCCCGTGTCCACTTTCGTGTCCCCAGACACTCTGGCCCTCCTTTGGGACGGTCTTGTCGGCCACGCCTTCCTGCCAGTTCAGGTTATAGCTCAGATATGAACCTGCAGTTGTCGAATCCTTTCGATCACACCCCTGTCTCCTCGGTGGGTGTGGATTAATCTGCTCCATTCTCTGTTAGCGGCGGTTCAGGCATGTTTCCCTCTACGTCGCGACTTTCTTTGCCAAAGTCGCCTGAGGAGATTTCAAGTTGACCCGACTTCATTGTACCTTCGCGCAGGTCTTTTATCGGGTCCTGTCTCCTCTGTAGTGGTTTTTAGAGACGAGCAGTGGAGTTGCTTTCTTCTTCAAGGAGGCGCTCATTCCACTGGTTTAGCCTCTGTGGCTCAGTAGAAGGTTCTTCTGTCGATGGTGTGCGATCACTCTGTTGCTTCTGTCACTCCTTTGATCTCACCGATTGCGGAGTTTCTGGTATAGGTTAGAGCTGTGCGGTATACCGAAACTGTATACCGCGGTTTTTGCCAATACCGGCAAACCGAATCGACCTCGAACGAAATACCGTAATACCGGACGCGAACGGTATGAGAACAGACTGCACTTTATACTCACCCAGAATCACGGGTGTTTTAGTATTTTTACGAAATTACGAACATACCGTATATGTCCGTGTATAAGTCGCATCTTTTTGCTTGGAAAAACGGGACCAAAATTGGGGTGCGACTTATACAAAGGTAATTATTTTTCAGCAAGTTTTCAACAGTGATATGAGGACTGAACGGACACCAGATCGGCCCATGTCGACGGTTTGTATCACAGCGATTCACCTGCTTTGAAAATTTGTTTATTTTATTTCACCTCTTTATTTCTTATTTCTGTGTTGTGCATTAACTTGATCACAAAATAAAATTTAAACAAAAATAAATATAAAAAAAAATAAAATAAAAATAGGAGATTATACTCAGTGTGTTCTTGTTGATTTTTTTTTTCTCGGTGACCCGGTGAGTGGAGGGGTGGTGAACAATCGAAAATTCGAAACCGCATGCAATTAATTTCCTTCAAAATAATTACGGTACCTGTTCATGTCTTCAACATCTCCAGTAATAATTCACAATAGAATATTCCATGGTTGTATATCTCAACATATTTTGGATATTGGTATGAGTTATTTACGAAATTCGCAAGGCAATCAAATTGTTTACACAGCACACCACATGCGTTTTTTAAGGGGAATTCCCTTTGAAGAAGATTAACAAGAATCATGCAGTTACTTCCCTTTTACTTTACATTCACACTTTCGGGAATTTCCGTCGCATCCCGACTTCATGACCTATTTGTTCGCACGTGCAATTCGTTTAAATGGCATGGGAATAAAGCATTTTTCTTTGTAGTTTTACATTTGGATTTACCATTTGAATTCAACTTACATGTACCTCGTTCTTACCTGAACACATGCACCGGAGCATTCCTTCTTTTACTGGCGTGAGTAATAACAAACACAGTTGACATATATCTTTTAATAAATACGATACACGAGTAATAACAAACACAGTTGACATATCTTTTAATAAATACGACACATTATTGAATGTATCAATGAAGAATACAAACAAATATAATTTATAAATATACTGTAATCGGTCATCAAACATCCCTGTTCAGTCCACAAGACTTCCAGACTGACAAAGCCAATATCTTGTAACAAATCCTCGTTTGAACTTTGAATGCTACAGTGTTCTATGTCCCAGTGAACATTGTAGGTCTGAGGCGACAAAATGTCTACTATGAGCTCATGACTGAAATTATCTGACTTTATTTCACTACGTTTTGAATCTCTCACTGAATACCGATACCGAAACCGTAACCGAGGTATTGCAGTAGAAAATACCGATACCGAACTCAAAATACCGATACCGCACAGCTCTAGTATAGGTTTGTTTCTGGGGTCTCCAGCTATGGGTACAAGTCCATGCTTCGGAGACCTTTTTCATATGGGGTACCGCATTGTTTTGGCACTCATCCTTGCCTCTCCAAGCTTGTTCAGCTCTTTTCCTTGAAAAGGCCTAGGACTTGGCAGTTTACTCCAAGATGGACACTTTCTTGGGCACTGCTCTGCTGGGGGGGGGGGGGGGAGGGGGGGGGGCAGCATTCGTGCCTTTATCCCAGATGGATATGCGTTTTCTCACCTGCCAGATCTCTCCTGAATCCATTTCTCAATGGATTTGTCTTGCTATTCGTGCAGCTTCCGCTCATCTAGCTACTGGCGATTGTATTGCCAATCGTTTTTTTGCTACGAGGTGCATGCATTGTCTTCCTCTCAGGGCTTATACTAACTCCATCATGTTGTCGGATGTTATGCTGGCAGCCTACTGGAGAAATGCTACCTTCTCCATTTTTCTGTGACAGGAGCAGGCAAAGGACCTTTGTCCTATGGGCCCTCTTTCTTCAGCTCAGGCTGTTGTCTATCCCAGCCATTCAGCTTCTTACAGGGTCAGTTCCAGCTTCGTGCTGTTACTGCCCTTTCTGTCTGTGCGTCGCACATCACCATACGCCTCATCTTTCATTGTCTTTTACTAATGTTTGTAATGCTATGGTTTGATAGGACTTGGGATCTCTTCCTCTGTCCACGGTTCCAGTGCAATTGAGTTATGTGTTGGTTGGTTATGTAATTCCCTCCATCCTATTGTCTATTCAGCCTGTAGTAAACAATTGTAAGGTAGGCTGATAAGAAAT
The DNA here is from genome assembly GCA_031216915.1 of Pictodentalium vernedei. Taxonomy (NCBI): domain Eukaryota; kingdom Metazoa; phylum Mollusca; class Scaphopoda; order Dentaliida; family Dentaliidae; genus Pictodentalium; species Pictodentalium vernedei. The sequence continues at coordinate 228,752,493 of CM062295.1, forward strand.
ATAAATTTTATAGTAAATTTCCTTTCTTATTATACCTACCGCAATTGTTTACATGGATGCCCTCCCGTCTTATTCAGGTAAGAATACTTCCTCCCCACTTATCACATAACTCCTATGTTGGCGGACTCAAAAGAATGGTTTGGTGACTGCTTGCGCACTGGTTAACGGAAGTCGTGGAATTGTACTAAGAGAAGAGTGTCCCCTACTGGGTGTGCGCCGATGGCGCTCGACCCAGTTTTGGCTTATTTTTTCGTGGTGTTTATACATCACTTTTCTTTCCCAAATCTCTTGGGAAAGATTAAAATAGAGAGTATTTTATCCGAGTTAGGGTCCTCCACTGTAGTGCAAGCCTGTAGCAAACAATTGCGGTAGGTATAATAAGAAAGGAAATTTACTATAAAATTTATATTTTCATGACCTTCAACACCAACGGTAAACACTATCAAAAAACTGATCAATTTATCAAATGCGGTTTCCTTTGTTGAACTGGAACTTACCACTTGCTCCGCATTTATACTGTCCCAATATATTTATTTCTGCATGTATTTTTGAAAGCTTTAACCTCAATAGATTTCAGATTCACAGTTGAAGTCTGATAAAAATTAGGGTTACAATGACCTCAATGAGCGACTTTCACTTTGTAAAATTTTTAGGTTCGGCATATTTGTTTAGGGTTGGTGGGGGTACCTCAAACAAAAGGATTTCTTTTCTTTGGCCTGACATTTCACAACAGCATTTTTATACGCCCGTTTTGAAAAAAATGGTCATATTATGGTATACCACTGTCCATCCATCCACACGTCGTACAATAACTCGAAAACGCTTCGAGCAATTTTGGTGATTTTTTGGTGGAAAGTATATGTTGATGGAAGTAAGCTCCCTTTCGATTTGTGTCGCTGTCTGATTTGTCATTTGTCATTCTCAGAGTTATGGGACTTTATTCATCAAAATATAGGCAATTTTCCACGGCGAAAATTTTTTAGATCAGCTTGGGCGATGACAAATTTAAGGTATTGTCATGGCCCGTCGTCCATCTGTCGCGCCGTCAACACGGCTCGGGCCAGAGGCCGTATTTATGAACCGATCTTTACGAAACTTCTTGGGTACCTTTGTTATCACCGTGGGACAAGAACGAGTGTTTTTGGGTCCGGTCTGAAATTCAAGATGGCCACTGGCAGCCATTTTGTACAAAATTAGATGCAATCAGATTTTTGCACAGAACTTCCATATGAAAGCGCTGATTTGAATAATTTTTTGTGTGAATGTTTAGTACCAAGGGATACATTACATATAATAACAGGTTTTTTAGCTCACCTGACTGAAAGTCAGGGTGAGCTTTTCTTATCACTCGTCGTCCGTCGTCCTGCATGAAGGTGGTGTTTGAGCCTCTTTCTCCTAAACCACTGGCCACATTTTAATTAAATTTCATGTAAATAGTGGTTATGTAGGGGCATTTTGATTTTTATCCAAAATAGGTTCTGGCTCATATTGAGCAGAGGTGTGGGGAAAAATGGCCAATTTTTTTGAAAATCTTCTTCTAATGAACCACCAGTAGCAGAGACTTGATGTGTGGTGTTCAGAGTCCTTTTGAGGTTTAGAATCAAGTTTGTTCAAGAGAAGTTTGTTGGGCATTATTTGCCTTCGTTATGGGAGGGGCAAAAATTTTGGCCAGGCCTAAAATTTCTATTTTCAGAACCGTGAGGTCCATTTGAACCAAATTTGATATGAGATGATAATGGGTTGTAAGTAGTTGATTGATGCAAATAAAAATTTTCTCATTGCCCCGTGGGAACCTCGGGAGCTAAAAATAGGAAAAACCTTAAAACTGCCATATCTCCAAAACTACACGGCACAGAGAATTCTTATTTTGTATAAAGCTTACTTTTATCCAGTAGAATAGAATGGTTAAAAAAAATCCCTATCGGTTTGATCCCAAGGTACTTTTTCAGGACTTTGAAAAAGTGCTGAGTCAGCACTTTTTAACACTGTAGGCAATGGGAAAAAGATTAAAAAATCTTCTCCAGATCCAGCAGGCAGAATCTTTTGATATTTGGTATGCAACATTGCAGGGTGGATCTGATTCAAGTTTGTTCAAATCGGCCCCCTGGGTTCATATTTGGGCTCAGTATAGGAGCCCGATTTCGAACTTGGTGCATTTCAGGCAAATTTCTTAAAAAATCTTCTCCAGATCCAGCAGGCAGAATCTTTTGATATTTGGTATGCAACATTGTGGGGTGGAACTGATTGAAGTTTGTTCAAATCGGCTCCCTGGATTCATATTTGGGCTCACTATAGAAGCCCGAATTCGAACTTAGTGCATTTCAGGCAAATTTCTTCAGAAATCATCTTCTCCAGATCCAGCAGGCAGAATCTTTTGATATTTGGTATGCAACATTGTGGGGTGGATCTGAATCAAGTTTGTTCAAATCGGCCCCCTGGGTTTATATTTGGGCTCAGTATAGAAGCTCGAATTCGAACTTAGTGCATTTCAGGCAAATTTCTTCAAAAAATTTTCTTCTCCAGATCCAGCAGGCAGAATCTTTTGATATTTGGTATGCAACATTGTGAGGTGGATCTGATTCAAGTTTGTTCAAATCGGCCCCCTGGGTTTATATTTGGGCTCAGCATAGAAGCTCGAATTTGAACTTTGTGCATTTCAGGCAAATTTCTTCAAAAGTCTTCTCCAGATCCAGCAGGCAGAATCTTTTGATATTTGGTATGCAACATTGTGGGGTGGATCTGATTCAAGTTTGTTCAAATCGGCCCCCTGGATTTATATTTGGGCTCACTATAGAAGCCTGAATTCGAACTTAGTGCATTTCAGGCAAATTTCTTAAAAAATCTTCTCCAGATTCAGCAGGCAGAATCTTTTGATATTTGGTATGCAACATTGTGGGGTGGATCTGATTCAAGTTTGTTCAAATCAGCCCCCTGGGTTTATATTTGGGCTCAGTATAGGAGCCCAAATTTGAACTTAGTGCATTTCCGGCAAATTTCTTTGAAAATCTTCTCAAGATCCAGCAGGCAGAATCTTTTGATATCGGGTATGCATCATGCTTAGGGGGGTGAGATTCAAGTTTGTTCAAGCCAAGTCCCTGAGTTCATATTTGGGCTCACTGTGGTAGCCCGAATTATAACTTAGTTCAAAATGAGGAATTTTCTTTAAAAATCTTCTTCAGATCCTGCAATTGTAATGTTTTGATATGCAGCATCCTTAGGGGGGTGAGATTCAAGTTTGTTCAAGCCATGTCCCTAGGTCCATATTTGGACTCGCTGTGGGAGCTTGAATTGTAACTTAGTTCAAAATGAGGAATTTTCTTTAAAAATCTTCTTCTTCAGATCCAGCAGTCGGAATGTTTTGATATTTGGTGTGCAGCATCCTTAGGCGTGTGAGATTCTAGTTTGATAAAGCCAAATCCCTGTGTTCATGTATGGTCTCCCTGTGGGAGCCCGGATTATAAATTAGTTCAATATGAGGAATATTCTTTAAAAATCTTCTTTTTTTTTTTGGATCCACTGGTCAGAATCTTTGGATATTTGGTATAAGCTTTTCTTAGGAGGAGCAGATGCAACTTGTTGAAATCAGTTCTCTGGGTTGATATTTAGGCTACCATGTCAGGTGAGTGCCCTCAGGGCTTTTGGGGCCTCTTGTTTGCAAATGTCAATACGGCTCGGGCTAGAGGCCGTATTTATGAACCGATCTTTACAAAACTTCTGGGGTACCTTTGTTATCATCGTAGGATGAGAACAAGTGTTTTTGGGTACGGTCCAAAATTCACGATGGGCGCCAGCAGCCATTTTGTACCAAAATTAGTGCGATCGTTTTTTTGTAAGGAACTTCTATATGAAAGTTCTGGTTTGAACAAATTTTTGTGTGAATGTTTAGTAACATGGGATACATCACATATAATACAGGTTCTTCTCTTGTGCTGAAATTATGCAAATTAGATGAACTTTGATTTATTCAGTGCTACTTATACACAGAAAGTGCACATGTCAATACGGCTCGGGCTAGGGGCTGTATTTATGAACCTATCTACACGAAGCTTCTTGGGTACCTTTGTTATCACCTTGGGACGAGAACTAGTGTTTTTGGGAGCAGTCCCAAATTCAAGATGGCTGCCGGTGGCCATTTTGTACCAAATTAGGTACAATCAGTTTTTTGTTCAGAACTTCCATATGAAGGTTCTGATTTGAATAATTTTTTGAATGAATGTTCAGTAACACGGAATACATCACATATAATATAGGCTTTTTTTCCGAGCAAAAATTATGCAAATTAGATGAACTTTGATTTATTCAATGCTACTTATACACAGAAAGTGCACATGTCAATACGGCTCGGGCTAGGGGGCTGTATTTATGAACCGATCTTCACGAAACTTCTTGGTACCTTTGTTATCACCTTGGGACGAGAATGAGTGTTTCTGGGTGCAGTCCAAAATTTCAAAATGGCCGCCGGTGGCCAATTAGACAGACTTTGATTTATTCAGTGCTACTTACACACAGTAAGTGCACATTTCAATACGGCTCTGGCTAGAGGTATCTAACTGTCATCCACCTTTACAATACTTTACCTGTACATTTGTTACAGGCTACGGTCAGTACTTATGTACAGACCTTTACAGTACTTTACATGTACCTTTGTTATCAGGTCTTTACCTAGATATGTGTCGTACGCTATGCATGTACATGTCTTACACAAGTTGAGCTACAGTGTCATTGACACTTTCATTTCTTGAAGTATAGATCTCTATAGACATAAGATATATACATTTCAGTCAGGCGAGCTATAATGATCACTCACCGTCCGTCGTCCGTCAACATGGTGTTTGCGTCTTCTCCCAAACCGCTCAGCCTTCGTTATGGGAGGGGCAGCAATTTTTGCCCCACCCAAAATTTCTATTTTCCAAACCGAGAGACAGATTTGAACCAAATTTGATATGAGGGCTTATTGGCCCAAATTTTTTTCGCATCGCCCCATGGGAACCGCAGGAGCTAAAAATAGAAAAAAATTAAAATGCCCATATCTCCAGAACTACTCAGCACTGAGAATTCTTATTTGGTGTGAAGCTTCCTCAGGACCAACAGAATGGAATAGTCAAAAAAAAATTGCTATCGGTTTTATCATGGGGTACTTTTTGGGGACTTTGAAAAAGTGCTGAGTCAGCATTTTTTAACACTGTGGGTAATGGGAAAACATTTAAAACTACTTTTCTCCCAAACCACTGCTCCAAAAGCTTTCAAATTTCACATATAACATCTTTGGAAGATTGTTTCACAGGTTTATTGAAATCAAATCCCTGGGTCCATATTTGGGCTCTCTATGGGAGCCCAAATGTTTAAATAAGTGCAGTATGAGGAATATTCTTTTAAAATCTTCTTCTTCAGGTCCAGCAGTCGGAATGCTTGGATATTTGGTATGCAACATCCTTGGGGGGTGAGATTCAAGTTTGTTCAAGCCAAGTCCCTGGGTTCATATTTGGGTTTGCTGTTGGAGCCCGAATGATAACTTAGTTCAAAATGAGGAATTTTCTTTAAAAATCTTCGTTTTTAGATCCAGCAGTCAGAATGCTTTGATATTTGGTATGGAGCATCCTTAGGGGGGAGGGGTAAGATTCAAGTTTGTTCAAGCCAAGTCCCTGGGTTGATATTTGGGCTCCCTGTGGGAGCACGAATAAGGCTTCCACGTTTAGACAAAATTGTAAACGTTTAAACGACTGTCTGTAAACGAAACGTAAACGTTTACACGTACTAACAGTAACAATGCAAGTAGTCAATATTTGATAGAAGTGTGTAATAATACACAGTAAGTTCATCATATCTTTGCGTACAGGGCATACAATTTTTGTTATTGAGACAGCCGGTTTACAGTTCGTCCAAAAATGACGTAGACGAACGATCACAGCATGCAGATGCTGAAGTCAAAGTCACTCGGTCTGGGGGGGGGGGGGGGGGGGGTGGGGGGGATTCTCCCCCAGGTAAATTTTGAAATTTATGGGGGTCTCTGAGCTCATTCTGGTGGGTTCGGGTTGAAATTCCTTGTATTTTTTCAAACAGTAATGTTGGAGCGAGTTGCCATGGCACACAATAGTGACAATACCGGACTTGAGAGTGGAATGCAATGTCGCAAAAATAAATAAAGTCTACAAACCATGCAGGGGAATCCAAATTTTCAAACACCGCAAGTGCCAGTCTGTCTGTCAAACTCCATAAATCGATCCTAAGATCATCCCATGTGTGAATAAAAAATTAATAATCCATGTCAGGTGAACGAAATCATTGAGAACAACTGTGTATCACTTTGGGAATATACATGTAAATCCGAATAAACTAAAACATTCCACACATGTTTCGAAGGAAACACCAAAGATTAGCACGTGCCATGTGGCTCACGTGACTGTGTCACATATGATATCACATGATTTGAAGATGACTTCGTTCAGTTACTGTGGCGGCGGCGCCAGTCGGAACCAGTACACAGTTTTTCTGAAGCATTACCAAAATATTGCATTACAAAGTTGGAAATTATTTTTTGGTTTCTTTGACTTTCTGCATTAATCTGCAATTCTGAAATTACTCTATTAAAACTTCATTCCGTGTACACGTTTACCAGAACTGTAAACGTTTAATGCCCATAAACGAAACGTTCACGTTTACACGTGTAAACGTGGAAGCCTTAAGCACGAATTATTACTTAGTTCAATATAAGGAATATTCTTTAAAAATCTCTTTTTTTAGATCCACTAGTCAGAATCTTTGGATATTTGGTATAAGTTTTTCTTAGGAGGGGCAAATGCAACTTGTTGAAATCAATTCCCTGGCTTGATATTTAGGCTACCATGTCAGGTGAGCGTCCTCAGGCCCCCTGGGGCCTCTTGGTTTTGTATTATTGCTGATCTAATATTGAGATTCAGTGTTGGTGTCATTTGACAAAATGATCACATCACTTAATCAGGTAGCCTGAATTCCATATTGGGAATTACGGATCAAATTCTATTTGAATATTCTCTGTGAAGATTTATTAGATTGATGTACTGTGGCAAAATAGGTATATAATCAAGGGGCATTCAGTGAATGTCAGGGTAATTTCTCAACATATTACCAGTTTTTAGCTCACCTGACAAAGTCAGGATTAGCTGTTCTGATCACTTTTGTCCATCGTGAAGGTGGTGTTTGGTCTTTTTTCTCCCAAACCACTGGCCACATTTTACTAAAATTTCACATGAGTAGTGGTAAAATAGGGGCATTTGGGTTTTTCTTTAAATTGGATTTCTGCTCATATTGAGGTGGGGGTGGGATCAGAATGCCATAATTTTTTTTTTAAATTTCTTATGAACCAGCTGTCGCATAGACTTGATATTTGGTATACAGCTTCCTTTTTAGGTGCAGACTCAAGTTTGTTCAAGAGAGGTTCGAGGGGCAATGTTTATCATCACAGAAGGGCCAAGAATTTATGCCCCTCCCAAAATTTCTATTTTCCAAACCTGGAGGCTGATTTTAACCAAATTTGAAATGAAGAATTAATGGGTCATAAGTACTTGATTTATGCCAAAAATTGTTTTCCAAATGCCCTGTTGGGACCACAGGAGCTAAAAATGGAAAAAAATTTCAAATGCCCATATCTCCATAACTACACTGCTCTGAGAATTCTTATTTGGTGTGAAGCTTCCTTAGGACGAACAGAATGGAATGGTCCAAAAAAAAATGCTATCAGTTTTATCATAGGGTACTTTTTCGAGACTTTTAAAAAATGCTGAGTCGGCATTTTTTAACACTGGGTAATGGGGAAAACATTTAAGACGACTCTTCTCTCAAACCTCTGCTCCAAAAGCTTTCAAATTTCACATATAACATCTTTGGAAGATTGTTTCACATGTTGTTGAAATCAAATCCCTGGATCCATATTTGGGCTCTCTATGGGAGCCCAAGGGAATATTCTTTAAAAATCTTCTTTTTCAGATCCACCAGCTAGAATGCTTTCATATTTGGTAAACAATATCTTTAGGGGGGCAGATTCAAGTTTGTTCAAAGCAGATCTCTGGGTTGATATTTAGGCTCCCTATGGGAGCCTGAATTTTAACTTAGTGCACTATGAGGGAATCTCTTTAGAAGTCTTCTCCAGAACCATCTCTTAGAATGTTTTTATATTTGGTATGCAACATCCCTTGGGAGGTGAGATTCAAGTTTGTTCAAATCGTGTCCCTGGATTAATATTTGGGCTCTGTCAAAAAATGAGCATTGGTTGTTTCTGAGTAAATAATTCTCTACATTTGAGCATTGTTATTATCCATAAAGGTTTCTGTTTACCGTTGAAAAAGATCGTGAACGGTTGGCAGGTTACGCATATTTGAATCAGTGTTCACAACTTATTTTGGGGCGTGCTAAAAAGTATTGGTGCCTCTGATTTAATTTTTCTTAAATTTTTATTTCAGACGATCGGAAAAAGTTCCAAAATGCTGCAGCACATCAATTACAGGATGCGGTGCACTTTACAAGATGGTCGGACATTTATTGGAACTTTTAAAGCTTTTGACAAACACATGAACTTGATATTGGGTGACTGTGATGAATTCAGAAAAATGAAACAAAAGACAAAGTCTGGAGACAGAGAAGAAAAAAGAGTTTTAGGTTTAGTTCTGTTGAGAGGAGAACATCTGGTTTCAATGACAGTTGAAGGACCTCCACCAGCAGAGGTAATAAGTGAGAGTATTATCATGTTTCTTTCAAGATTTTGATCAGAAATTACGCCTTCTAAAATGCAACTAAATACCGTCTGAATGATGTATGGGTTCTTTGCAGTCATAAATTTTGACAGAATTTTGAAAAAAATTTAAATAAATACGTCATTGCTTCTGCATTGGTTGTTTTTCACATTATTGCTAATAGCACCCAAAAGTAGTGTCTTTGATTAAACGTCTGTATACTTCTTTTTCAACAGGTGAGATTCCAGTATTGTACAGGATGATAGAGTTCATTTAATTAGCTGATTTCAGATACTTTTTTATCAAATTATTGTCCCCGTCTGGGATGTCCCACGTTGTGTCCTTGGGCAAGTAGTGTTGAAACGATTACCTATTTTTCAAAGTCGACTAGTCGACGGGAGTAATCAATTCAAAATCGACTAGTCAGCTTTTCTGTTGAAAACATAATTGTCTCAGTAAATAAGGTGATAAGAGACTTACATATAAGTTTATAACCCTTTTGTTTAATGACTCGTTTGACAGGTGTCTGGTGAAGTTTCCTTGTCAAAGTCATGAACGTAGCTGTTCTCTTTTTCGTATTTTGAGTTTTTTAAAACGTTGTGCATATTATATAGCTTGAACCATTCAGTAAAAAAATTTAGGATACCTGGGCAGTGCGTGCCTCCTAGTCCTGTGTCCGTACAGTGGAAAAAGTACCCAATGATGTTAAAACAGAAGTTTCGTGAATTTGTAAAATGTTTGAAGTGTGCCGCCATTCGCCCGGTGCAATTAATTAAAAACTCCCGGGTCAAATTTTGTGACGGACAGTTTCCTCAAACTTCATATCCGGTCTTCGCCAGCTCGCACCCAAACCAGAACATATATCATAGAATATGGAGCAGCTTTCTGAGTGTTTCAGGCATGTATTTTATATTTTTATACTGTACCAATGACCCAGACATAGCTGGTGCTAACTCTTAAAAATCTAGGGCCAAACACCAATTTTGTCCCCCAATCCCCAAAATTTGCATCTAAAACCAAAGAAATCATGTCCTGAATGGCCCTCCATACTTTGCCTCTACTGCGCATGCGCAGTGTCAAGGAGGTCTCGAAATTGGCGCCAATTATTATTCTTTGTTTGGCCCTTCATCAGTTCACATCTGACTGATCTTTGTGCTTT